>JACGWL010000003.1:2999168-3599168 GCA_034509725.1 Sesamum angolense
CTGAAACTTCAAAATATCCGCCGTCAGTGAGGTTGCGCCGCTGTTTCCTCCGCTGTCAGGAGGCCGTTCACCGTCGGACAACCCACCGCTGTGCCGGCCTCGGTGTGGGGAACTCAACTATCCATTTGATTTCAGCCAACGGAGCCTCGCCGGGGATGGCACCCTTCACCTTCAACCCGGCCGATTTCCGCCACTGACTCGAGCAAACCAGGCCGAGTCCAACTCGGCAAAAACGGCGTCGTTTCATGTGAATCAGCCTTCTGAAACTGCTTCTTCTAACTCGACAAACAGCATTCCAACTCCACAACATTTAGATTTTTGCAAGTTCTTTCTTGCCAACTCCAAACCACCATCAATTGGAGCTACTGAAGAAATCAATGGTCGACCAACTATCATCTTCTCCGACTCTGAAACACAATCATTGGTGGCCAACTTTCGACTCGCACTTATCGGAAAATTCTCGCAAGGCACCCCTCCATACAGTCAGCTTCATCGGCTTATTGCAAAATCCGGTATCAAGGGAGCATTCACGGTGAGCTTGATCAACAATAAACATGCCTTAATTTCACTATCAAATGAATCGGACTTCACTCGGCTTTGGTTGCGGCGGATTTGGTATCTAAATGGATTCCCGATGAGAATTTTCAAATGGTCTCCCACCTTCAACCCGAACCATGAGTCGTCATCGTCCCAATTTGGTTAGCTTGCGAACTGCCAGCCCACCTTTTTCAGAAGGATGCATTATTCGCCATTGCTAATAATATTGGAACGCCTCTCCAAATTGTTGATTCAACCTATAACAAGTCGAACCTGTCGAAAGCACGGGTGTGTGTTGAAATTGACCTCCTCAAGCCAACACTGGAGGAGATTGACATTCAAATTTGTGGAGTGACAATCGTGCAGAAAATTGAGTATGAGCAAGTTCCTCATTACTGTTCTTTATGCAACCATATTGGGCATCAAGAATCCGAGTGTTACTCGAAAGGTAATGCTCCAAAACCCCCGCACAACCGGCAGCAAAAAATGAAAGGAAAGACTGAGGTTCAACACGCTCGCAAGGTACGCGACACTTTTCCTGTGAAAAATTGTCCTTTGGTTTGGATGAAAAAAGGCGAATCTTCTACATTTGTTGATGCATTACCTGCTGAATGTGAAATTATTGGAAAACATTATGATGACAATGCGATTATGCATGTGGATGAGGCTGGGTGAATGTTCGAAAAATGCGGCTAATTGCAATGATGAAATGGAGATTACTCGTTATGATAATGAAGAGTTGGTTGCTGAAAATGATGATAAGAGTGTTATTATTGCTGAAAATGAGATAACAAAAGTAGATAATAACATATCTACCACTGAAAATTTTACGGCAGAAAATGAGAATGGTAATGGGGATGTTGTGGATATTGATGCTATTATTAGTGTTGGGGATGATGATATTAATGCAATACATTGTGTTGAAAATGCTCAAGAGATTGAGGAGACTGAAATTGTTGAAAGAAATGGTGGGAAAAGCTGCTGGTATTATAACAACGAGAGCGAATTATTATTTTGGTGATTTGTGGAGGGAAAGAGGTGGATCAGCGCGGAAAATGCCTTCAGGCTAATGGAAAATTTGAAACGGTTTGGAGTGGTTTTTAAAGGCATTAAGGAAGATGTCGAAGAGAATATAAAAAGGAACAGACTTGCGGTTAACTCGGCTATCCGATATCAGAAATGTGTTTTGCTCTTTGATCCAATTCGACAGCTCTACCTAAAACCTCTTGATTCAGGAGAGCATCTACAAGATTATGATGAAAATGATTGAGATGTGGTGCTGTTTTTGAAAAAATAGCACTTGGTTTTGGTGTTGCTTTTTGGATGGAGTCTTCAGTGGTGGGATTCTTGGCATTTTGTTCTCATTTGTTCTTCAATTTTTGAGGTGCATTTTTCTGAAAATCTTTCAGAATTTTGGGGGCATCTTTCTGATTTTTGGCTGCAATATGGGTGATTGGGGCTTGAAAAAGCAATTGAATATATATACGTATATATATAAATATATATATATATATATATATATATATTTAGTGTTGATTGACTTGTCTTAGGCTGTTGTTGTTCTTATTGGTGTGAGTGGAGGGCGTATGTTGGCAGCAGCCCTTGGCTGATTTTAAAAAAAAAAAAAAAAAAAAAAAAAAAAAAAAAACTCACACAGGCAGGCGGCTACTGGTTGCTGGGCTGGTGGAGGTGGGCTGGAAATTGTTTTTGAGCTGCACCCGTGGGCTGGAGCAGCTCGGTCTAGGTGGACTCGTTATGGGCTACGGGGTGGGCTTCACGAATGCACCAGTGGGTTGGCTAAGCGGGCTGGGCAGCAATGCTGGGCTGGACTGGGTGGCCTGTGGATGCTGGGTGGGCCGTTCGTTGGATCTGACTTGCTGGACCGAGGAGCTGGGCTGGACCGCTGTTGGGCTGGGCGGAATGGGCGAGCGGGCTGGGCTACTTCAGCTGGGAAGATTTTGGTGCGCTGGGCTGGTGGCCCGCTTCGTGGGCTGGGCTTCTTGCTGGGCCGCATGCAGTGGGCTTCAAGCAGGAGACGGTTGATGGGCTGAACTGATGGATGGGCCGACCCGTGGGCTGAACTCGCTGGCTGCTTTTGCTGGGCTGGGCTGCTGGATGCTGGAGAAACTGGCCACCGAGGCCCAGTTTCTCTGGACTGTGGATTGCGGGCTGAAGGAAGGCTTGGGCAGGGCTTGATGGACTGGGCCGATGCTGGGCCGAATTTAATCTGTTGGGCCGCTCTTTTGGGGCTGATAAATTTGGTTGCTTATTTTAAAATTCTCTGCATTGTAAAATTTCGTTTTGTACTCGAACACCTTTATTTATCGAGAAGGGATGAGGAGCCCGATAAGTCCTCTATTAAAAAAAAAAAAAAAAAACCCCTAAACCCTAAACCCCAAACCCCAAACCCCAAACCCCAAAAACCCCAAACCCCAAACCCTAAACTCGAAACCCTAAACCCTAAATCCTAAACCCAAAACCAAGCCCCAAGCCCCAAGCCCCAAGCCCAAGCCCTATTCCCTAAGCCCTATGCCCTAAGCCCTAAGCCCTAAGCCCTAAGCCCTAAAACCCTAAACCCTAAACCCCTAAACCCCTAAACCCCCAAACCCTAAACCCTAAACCCCAAACCCAAAACCCTGAACCCCGAACCCCAAAACCCCAACCCCCAAACCCCAAACCCCAAACCCCTAATCCCTAGACCAACATTCTAACAGCCTTACCACCCCCGCCATCAAACATCCTGCAACAAGCTTCGTTGTGGTGGCGCCGTCGCCCTGCCACTGTTCGGATGTCGAAAAATTCTTTCTAACTCATCTCCGACCATAGGTTCCACTAAAATCTTTGTCGTTCATCGATCTACTTAATTATGCTGCTCGTATCCTGAACAAAGTAACGACACGCCCGAAATCGCCGATCTAATTTTTTGTTTTCGCCACCATTTTGTCCACTCATTCGCCGCCAACTTCTCTCTGTGATTCTGGAACCCTAAACCCTAAATCAAAAACACTAAACCCGATAATTTCCCAATTTAAAGAAAAAACTCTAAATCCTAAACCCCTAACACCAAACGCTAAAATTCCAAACCTCAAATATAAACCCGAAGCCCGATAACAATCCCCAAACCCAAAAGTAAAATTTAAACCCAAACCCTAAACCCAACCGAACCATTATGCACCTGGCCAATTTCTCTCCCCTTCACTACCATTGTGTGAAAAATACACATAGTTATCCTTCCACCTCCAATAACCACCAAACAACCACTCTAACAGCCTCACCGCCGCCGCCATCAAACATCCCGCGACCAGCTCCATCGTGGCGGCGCCGCTGCGCTGCCCCTTGCCCGATGTCGGAAAATCTATCCGATGCATCTCCGACAATGGGTACCACTAAATCTTCGTCGTCCATCGATCTACCTGATTATGCTGCGCATATACTGAACGGAGTAACGACGCGCTCGAAATCACATGTCAAAGTTGCTATTTTCCCCACCATTTCGCCACTTGTTCGCCACCAACTTCTTTCTACAATCCCGGCGCCGTTACGCTATATCGTCAGAAGATACTGGTAGCATTCGACTCCCCTCATCGAGGATAACATTTCCCCTCAAAAAAATTTTAGATTTATGAACTGTTCCGACTGGGCTCGCGTTACACTGCCATTGTCTTCTCACTGTCGATTCGCCGCCGTGGGAACGAACGACGATCGCAGACTGCCATCATCGGAATCGCCTCTTCCTTGCGAGTCTAACGAGATCCATCCCAGCCATTTTCATCAACTCTTGGCTGAGATCACAACATTTCGAAACACCCACTGTCGCCTTTTTTGTGCGGCCGTTGCTCCGCCGTCCGACTGTCGTTTCAAGGCGGAGACCTTCCTCTCAACTCGCATTCCCATGGCGCACCTTCCCCTCTGTTCAGATTTGGCCATCGGTGCTTCGTCGAAAGTCGCCCAATTGGCAGCGGACTTGGGCGAGTCTCCTCCCAACTCAGCTGAGTTGGCTGTGTCAACTCAGCCGAGTCTGCCTGTGCAATTGAAACAAACAAAACAGCACAGAATTTTCCTCCAAAAAAAATCATTTGCTAAGATGCTCACGGGTTCGTACAAGCCGAGATATGATGAACTTTAGAAATTCTTCCTTACCGACACGAAGCCTACAACGGTCGGAACTCGGGTTGACATTGACGGATGTCCTACACTCATGTTCAATGATATGGAGACGCCATCTTTCACTGCCGCCTATCGCTATGCGTTAGTCGGGAAATTCTCACATGGAGCACCTCAATATCGAAATCTACATCGCTTCATTGCCGGACTTGGAGTCAAAGGTGCATTTACCGTCGACATGATTAATGCCATACATGTGTTTATCTCTCTTTCCAATGAAGCCGACCTTTCCCATCTATGCCTAAGGAGAATTTGGCATGTTCAAGGATTCCCAATGCAGGTTTTCAAATAGACTCTGACATTCACTCCGGAGCAAGAATCATCCATTATTCCAGTGTGGGTATGTTTCCTGAACTTTTGGCTCATTTATTTCATAAGGATGCTTTATTTGCGGTTGCAAGCATGATAGGCACACCACTTCAGATCGACGATTTCACCTTCAATCAGTCTAAGCTCTCTAAAACTAGAGTTGGCATCGAGATTGACCTTACAAAGCCACTTGTTTGATTTAAAGATAAATGGAACCACAATACGTCAGAAAGTAGAATATGAGCAAGTTCCAAAATAATGCAACCTATGTAAACATATCAGGCATGACAACTTGGAGTGCTATTAAAAAGGAAATGCCCCTCGCCCCCCCCCCCCCCCACGGAAAAGGAATCAAGCAGTCAAAAAGCAAGGAAAAAATGGCTACAGATGAATGCGTGTTTATGGAGAAATATGAATGCTCTAAATCTAGTAAGGATTGTCACAGGTACGATTCTGTTGAAATTTTGCCTGAGAATGTTGATAATATTTATGACAATAATTTTAATGTTCATGTGAGTGAAGTAGAGATCCTAACATTAAAAATTGCACTTGATGATGAAAATGTCGTAAGAAAGTGTGGTTTTAGTGAAGTTGTTTGTGATTTGGAAAAGGAGAATGAGTTGCATGTTAGTGATAAAGCGGCTCCTCAGCAATATTGAAAATGAGATTAATTGTGCTGAAACTGTTGATGTCTCTGGTACTGTTAACAATGTTGGAGGGTGGAAATGCAACAGAGTGGTGTTGGTGTTGCCTATGGGCTAAAGAGGAAAATGCTACTGACATCAATAACAAGTGTGTTGGAACAAAAGATTGTTGTAACTCTGTTGGAAATGAAACTGAAACTATGGGACTGGATAACACTGATAGTTAAAGCATGAAATGTGATTTGGTTGTTCAGAATCCACCTAAAAAAAGAAGGGGAAAAAGATTGAGGCCAATCAAAACTAAATAGGCTCTTCGGCTATTCCAAACCCTAAAACAGTTTGGAGTGGTTATTGATGTTATTAAATATGCTGAATTAGATGAAGAGGATAATTCCCGTGCTATTGTTCAGGGCTGCTTAATTGGGGGATGGGTTTTGGAGGTGGGTGGGTTGGAGCAACTGCGGAATGGGCTAGTGCAGATGAATAATGGGTTGCGCGGACTAGGCCTCTAAGCCTGTTGTACCACTGGATTGATGTTGGAAATGTTGGGCCGCCGAGATAGGCTAAGTGCACGCGCAGTGGGCTGCTCCAGCAGGTGCTATTTTTTGGGTTTTGGGCTGCATCTGATGCTATGGAATGGACCATATGGGTCGTTGTTGTTTGGGTTGTTCTAATGCGCTCGCGAGCTGCTGGGCTGAACACGTTTTTTGGCTGAACTCAAGCATGGGCCGCACACTTGGGATTCATGAAAACTTTTCGTTGGGCTTCCAAAAATGATTTTGGTGTTGGATTTGATTGTATAAATTTTTGGGCTTTGTACTAAACTTTATGTTGATGTTTTATTTATCGAGAAGGGATGGGGAACTCGATAATTTTCCAATTTAAAAAAAAAAACCATAAACCCTAAACCCTACTGCAAGTCCAACGAGACCACTCATCATCATTTTCACTCACCATTGGTCGAGATCATAAAATTTCAAAAACTCTATCGTCGTTGATCGTCTGTCTGTTTTTTCTCCATCGTCAGACGACGATTTCCTGGCGGAGTACCACTGTTTGGATCGCCTTTCCAAGACGCACAACCCCCTCGGACATGGCTACTTTTTGCCTCAACTCGGACAAGTTCCCCCCACTCACTCAACCCACCAACCCCAACTCACCTGAGTCAACACAGCCTAGTCCAGCCCCCACCCGTTCGATCCTAACTCAGCAACCTGCAAAATGGAAACCCCTCCACCACACTTCAAAACTCAAAAATTTCTACCTCGCTAACTCAAATCCGCCCCTAATTGGCAGTGTTGACAACATCAATGGTCGTCTCACCGTCATTTTCTCTGACACTGGCAGCTGGCTTTTATTTGGCTTTCGTTGGGAAATTCTTGTAGGGGAGTCCACTTTACAGTCAGCTTCATCGTCTACTCACCGATTTGGGTCTCAAAGGAGAATTCACGATTAGCATGATTAACTCCAAACACACACCTCATCACTTTGACTAAAGAATCAGATTATTCTCATCTGTGGATTTGGCGAATTTGATATCTTAAAGGTTTTCCAATGAGGGTGTTCAAGTGGTCATCCACATTTTCTCCGACTCAGGAATCATCCATCGTCCCCGTTTAGGTGAGCCTTCTAGAACTTCCGGCACACCTCTTTCGCAAGGATGTTATGTTTGTCATTGCAAACATCATTGGTACGCGCCTTCAAATTGATAATTCCACCTCCAATCAATCCAAGCTCTCGAAGGCAAGAGTCTGTGTTGAAATTGATCTTCTCAAGCCACTGCTACAAGAGGTTGACTTACAATTTTGTGGTGAAACAGTTGTGCAAAAAGTTGAATATGAACACGTTCCACCATATTTGCCAACATGTGGGACATCAAAACTCCACGTGCCATTCAAAAGGTAACGCACCTAAACCCCTCCTCGTAAACGTGTGGATGGTAGAAAACGTGTTGTGGTTGAGTCAAAGCAGCAACAGTTGCAGAAAGGGAAGGAGGGAGTTCAAGATGATCATCAGGTGTTTGAGGAAATGACTGTTAAGAACAAACCCACCATGGAGAAGGGTGAATGCTCCAACACGACCCAACCTCAGCATAAGTACGCCTTTATTTTTTGCGCTAAAACGCTGATCATTTTCATACTGAAATTATTGAAAATGATGGAGTTGAGAATGGGAATCATGCAATCGAAGTGAATATTGGATGTGATGAGAACTATATTGCTGCAACTAAAATTATTGAAATTGATGCTAATAATCCCCCAAAAACTGTTTGTGATTTGGAATAATTACAGGAGAATGTTGTTAAGTCCATTGTTTCTGTTGGAACTATGATAATGAGACCGAAAATATCGTTTGTGATCTGATGAGGGGAAAATCGAGAAGGTTTAAAAATAAAATAAAAAAAGAAATTTGGGTGATTTTGGTGTTGAATTGTATGACAATTTTTCATATTTTTGGGGATAATTTTGGTGGTTTGATTGCAGAATTTATTTTCAGATTTTCCGGATTTTCTATCTAGTTTCTGGGGTGCTTTTTCGATTTTTTTGGGAAAAAAGAGGAGGGAAAAATGTGATGGGCTGTTGGGGCTGGGTGCTGGACTGGAGGTGATTTTTGGAGGTGATTTTTTGGTGATTGCAATTCTTTCTGTGGGCTGTTTTGGTGGAAAATTGCAGGTGGGCTGCAATTTTGGACCAGACATGGCTGGACGATTGGGCTGGAGCTGCTGCTGGGCGTGAGCTCTTCACAGCTGGGCCGCTGATGCACGGGCTGGTGCGATGGGCTGCTGGACTGCTGGACTTCTCAGCGTGCTGGGCTGGACTTGTCGCTGCAACTGGGCTTCAACTGGGCTACTTGCTGGGCTTCACATTGCTGGCTACTCAAGCAGGAGCTGTTTTGGTGGGCTTTGGGCTGCGCCTGATGTGGTGGACTGAACCACATGGGCCGCTTCTGCTTGGGCTGCGAATGGTGGACTCGCGTGCCACTGGGCTGAACACTATGGGCCAGCGCCGGCCCAATCTTGCTGCTGGTGATTGGGCTTCACATTTTTTGGGCTACAAAATTTCTTTTTGGGCTTTTAATGGCTAATTTTTGTGTGGGCTTTGTTGTGGCCTCTTTTGCGTCTGTTTTTTTTCAGCGTTGTCGAATACTCTATGTACACGATTTTATTTATCGAGGGATGGAGAACCCGACAAATTCTCTATTTTAAATATAAAAAAAAAAAAAACTCACAAACCAAACTATTTAACTGTAATGATTAAATATTTAGTGACGCGTGTTAGAATTACGAGTCTAACAATATTTTGATTTATTTTTAGCTTTTAGAAATACAAGACTTTGCCAAAAAAAAAAAAAAAAAAGAAAGAAAGAAGAAAAAAGTGAAATGCTAGGGTAGGGACGATTTTGATTGTCAGTCGCGCCAATGGCCGCAACACCGAGAAGTGAACCAGACGCCGATGCCTCCACCAACTCATCTCTCCAATTCGGCACGGTTGAAGCGCTTGAACACGTGAGCAAACTGACAGACGTAGGGGCCATGACCCGTCTCCTTCATGAATGCATTGCCTACCAACGAGCCCTGGATCTCGAGCTCGAAACTTTACTATCTCAGCGCTCCGATTTAGATCGCCAACTCTCCAACCTCCAGAAATCTGCTGATGTTTTGGAGATTGTGAATGTTGACTCCTCCTTTATGCTTTCCAACGTTACCTCCACGTCCTCCCTCGCCGATCAGGTCTCTGCCAAGGTCCGCCACCTCGATCTCGCTCAATCGCGCGTCCAAGACACGCTCCTCCGCATCGATGCCATTGTCGATAGATCCAACTGCCTTGACGGCGTCCACAAATCTCTCCTTGCCGAGGATTTTGAATCGGCCGCATCCTACATCCAGACCTTCCTCCAAATTGATTCCAAATTCAAAGACTCATCCGCTGCTGATCAGCGTGAGCAGCTCCTTTCCTACAAGAAGCAATTGGAAGGCATCGCCAAGAAGAGGCTTTTGGCCGCAGTTGATCAGCGGGATCATCCAACCATTATCCGCTTCATAAAGCTCTACACGCCTCTCGGTCTTGAAGAGGAGGGCTTGCAGGTATATGTGAGCTACTTAAAGAAGGTAATTTCCACTAGATCAAGGATGGAATTCGAGCAATTGTTGGAACTTATGGAGCAGTCAAATAATAACAGTCAGGTGAATTTCGTGGTTTGTTTGACAAATTTGTTTAAAGACATTGTCCTGGCTATTGAGGAAAATAATGAAATTTTGAGGAATTTGTGTGGTGAGGATGGTATTGTTTACGCCATTTGCGAGCTCCAGGAAGAATGTGATTCACGAGGTTCTAATATTTTTGAAAAAATTATGGATGTAAACTGGCTAAATTGACTTCTGAGATAAATTCATATAAGAGTAACTTGCTATCGGTGGGTGCAGAGGGGCCTGACCCTAGAGAGATTGAGATTTATCTGGAAGAGATACTTTCGCTGACACAGTTAGGTGAGGATTACACAGAGTACATGGTTTCCAAGATACGGAGCTTGACCTCTGTTGATCCTGAATTATGCCCACGCGCCACAAAGGCTTTTAGAAGTGGGAATTTCAGCAAAGTTTCTCAGGACATTACCGGCTATTATGTTATTTTGGAAGGGTTCTTTATGGTGGAGAATGTGAGGAAAGCCATCAAGATTGATGAGCATGTGCTTGATAGTCTCACCACATCCATGGTGGATGATGTGTTCTATGTGTTGCAGAGCTGCTGCCGTAGGGCAATTTCTACCTCCAATATCAACTCGGTGATTGCAGTGCTCAGCAGCGCTGTGAGTTTATTGGGGGGTGAATATAGCGAGGCATTGCAGCAGAAGATGAGGGAGCCTAATCTCGGAGCAAAGTTGTTTTTAGGTGGTGTTGGAGTGCAGAAGACCGGTACAGAGATTGCTACGGCCTTAAACAACATGGATGTCAGTAGTGAGTATGCCTTGAAACTGCGTCACGAGATTGAAGAGCAATGTACAAAGGTGTGTGCAGATTGTCATTTGCTTACTGAGTAGTACTGTTCTTATAATGTCTGCTTTTACTATTTTGATTATCAGAAAGTACTAATTTTGAAGTTAGAATTCCAAGTACTATGCACTAACTTAAGTTCTTAGGAAGATGGTGAAAGAAGTTCAATCGTGGTACTGCAACTCGGTTTTAAGTATACATTACTACTTGTATTCCCTGCCTTTATTTTAGCAAGTTGTGACCTTGATGTTTAGACTGCATTCAAGATTGAATAAAAGTGTCCAAGATTTTGTCATTCTAACGATTCCTGTCAGATTTGATGCTCCAATTGAGACACTAACATGTAATTCTTCAACACAAGTGGTCCATCCTTTGTAATTGGATCAATGAGAGATGGATGGTGCCGGTGCATTGTAGAATGATCAACAACTTGCTAGTTTCTCTTTTTAGTTACTCAAAATCAACAAAAATGATCATGTCTTTATATTTGAGTAACTCGACGATACATGTCTTATATTTATGTGGTGGTTGAAATTTTCAATTAATATGGTACTACTATAGGAAGTAAACTTCAGCAGAAAAAGTTAATGATTAGGTCATATTAAACTAAGCTTCAATAAACATCTTAGGAAGGGGAGGACGCTTTTCTGTATTTTCTGCCCCATCTTATTCTTTGTTCAGCTTATTCCAAAATTTTATGTATTAATCAGTCTGCATGGTTTCCTTACATCAGGCATTCCCTACACCAGCAGACAGAGAGAGAGTTAAATCTTGCTTAGCCGAATTGAATGAAATGAGCAGCAGTTTTAAGAAGGCACTAAATATTGGAATGGAGCAACTTGTGGCCACTGTGACACCCGAATTCGTCCAGTGTTAGATAGTGTGGCAACCATCAGCTATGAACTTTCTGAAGCAGAATATGCGGACAATGAAGTGAATGACCCCTGGGTGCAAAGGCTTCTCCATGCTGTTGAGACCAATGTGGCATGGCTTCAGCCACTGATGACGGCCAACAATTATGACACTTTTGTGCATCTTGTCATTGACTTCATTGTGAAAAGGCTTGAAGTTATCATGATGCAAAAAAGATTCAGTCAACTTGGAGGTCTTCAGCTTGATAGGGATGCCAGGACACTGGTTAGTCATTTCTCCAGTATGACCCAGAGGACTGTTAGAGACAAATTTTCTCGTCTAACTCAGATGGCTACTATCCTGAATTTGGAAAAGGTCTCTGAGATTTTGGATTTCTGGGGAGAGAACTCAGGGCCCATGACCTGGAGACTGACTCCTGCTGAGGTCAGAAGAGTATTGGGTCTCCGAATGGATTTCAAACCTGAAGCAATAGCTGCTCTTAAATTGTAGCCTTATTTCTATTTGTCGTGCTTTCAGGCCAAATTTCTTGTTGTTTTAAGTTTAAATTTTCTAGAAGAGATCAAGTTGCAACTACTGTACCAATCATGAGTTTCTTTAGTCTGCTCCTTTTCAAAACATATAGATATTGTAAATGGTCTCTTTCACGTATGAGTCTCTTTAATACTTAATTATGTGAGTGAAAAAGAGGTCGATACATAATTCCCTTTTGTTGCCAGTTTAGTGCCTTCAAGTTCGATAAGTGGGTTATTAGTATGTTGAAAAAGCAATGAAGGATCACAGGAGCCACGGTTCATGAAGGTATTGTCATATTCATCACGCACCAATCTGCTCTGATGGTATGATTTCTTTTGCAATGCTGCATTGATCATTTTACCCCTTATGGCTGTGGAGCTCAATATATTTTTCTGAGCTTCACTCTCATCCAGAAATCATTTTCCTTTATCTCATGACAGTTAATGAGGTGCATAAAACTGGTAACCTCAACCTCTTGCCAGAAAAAGTCGAATTTTAAAATTTTCCTAGTGTAAGAAGGAAGAGCTCAGCATCAGTCGGTGGTGTCCAAGCTTATCTGGATACAATATTCAGCTCCCTAAAGCTGCTGCTGAACAAATGAGTAAACGTTAGTGATTAGATGACAGATCTTTATACTGAGGTGTAAGTTTCTGTAACTTATAAGTGATCATTTATCAAAAACTCATCTAAGGTCTTCCAACTACTATGCATTTTAATTTTCTTTTTTTGTCATTCTTAAAATTATTGCTTCACAAGCGCTGATTTTGGTTTCCTGTAAGATCTGTTGTCAAAATTGCTATGGTCGCAATTCAAACTCTGTTGGCACCACTAACATGCTCAGTGTATGAATGAGGAATATTGGAAGAATAGTAGTGGATTGAAGTTATTCAGGGTGTTTTGTGCTTCATGTTGGCTTCATTACTAAAAGTTTATCTGGCATCTAGATCTTACATACGTAGTTTCATCTCATCTACATGAAAATATTCTTTTGATGTTTAAGATCTGGTTTCATCTATCAGTGCATGTATCTCCTAGTTAAAAGTTTAGCTAAAGCGACTTAAATCGGTTAAGCCACTTTTCAGCAACATATTTTCAGGCCTGTGCATTATTATCAACATTATTATTTGCTCCATTAAATAATAATGATGAAATACAGATTAGAGAATGGAAAAAGAAAGAAAGTATGCTAAAATTATGTTATTTCATGTTGACTCATAGGTATGTGGTATCCCTATCCCAGATTAAATTCTTTAGTTTGACTTGTCAAGGAGTGTGTTCTTAGATTTCTGTTGAATGTGATTGCAATAGTTAGAATTGTGCACCGCTAGTTGGTTGATTTGTGATCTGTAGACACATCTAACGATACCAAGTCCAAACTTGAGATCTAATCTGTCTATTAGTTTCTAGAGAGATATCCCTTTAAACAGCAGGCATATCCTCGAAATGGAGAATTGTCCAGGACTGTCCACTTTGTAGAATAATACTTGCTTTTGAGAAGATTGATTTGGATGTAATCCAAGATGTGGATCTTAACAAGCTTGAACCTGGGATATTCAAGGTTAGTTAATTTTTTTCTGCTACACACCATACACATATATAGTTCAGTTGCTTGATTTAGATTTTAGAGATATGCATGTTATTTCTTTCTGTGGAAGCAGACAAGTGTAAAAGTCAGATCCGCTCCACAGAATGATTGGTATTTCTTCAGCCACAAAGACAAAAAAGTATCAGTCTGCAAACAGAAGCCCTCAGATTCAAGATTGGCTGCATGGCATGGGTGGGGCATCACACGAGAATTTCAAATAACGCAACCTATCTTTCAGGTTTTCGGATTGATCAAGAATGAATGTTCGATCACTATGGGTGATACTGTTTTGGCTGCCCTTTTGATGATAATAATTATAATAGTGATCAACTGCATCAATTACAGGAGCAGAGATATTCATCTTAATCACCTACCACTACCAGTGGCGACTGTGTTGGGAAGCAGGGTGATCAGAACGAGGGCCATCGCTGGAGCTTTTCACGAATGCCTACTCATCCTCAGCTCTGCCTCTTGTCCAATGTTCCCCGTGTAGAAGGATAACAGTACCGTCTCTCAAAAACTCAGCATAATCATAATTATATATATGGAAAGGACTCTGTCATTGATGTGCATAATAATTATACATAACTTAAGTCAATAACACTGGTGTTTGCAGGGGAAATAATCATCCATTAGATTTTTTGTTCATTTTCTCAGACATACAAATTAAGGGCGTTGTTATTTTTACTATTACTTGGATAATATGGTCTCCTTCTTCCTTTTAATTTCTTGATGACCAACAAGTCAAAATTTCATTTGTTCGCCAAGCTCGGGCGAGACATCCAAGAAGACGAAAACTGAAGAACTAAACTGAAGTTAGCAGGGGACTAAGTATTAAATTCCAGGACTAATTTTCATTATGCGTGCGGCTTGTTGGCGTGTTGTTTCATTGCGGTGTTAGCATTCATTTGCATAACATTATATCATAAATTTTTTTATAGGCCTAGACATCATCCGATCATCATAAAAATTCCTACAGTTTTTGGTAGAATAGTCATAATCTTTTTTTAGAGAAACGTTTAATGGATTTGAATTAAAACTAGACTCAACTTTAATTTTGTTATGTGATTCACTCAAATGATAACCATTTTTCTCTCAAACACCTCCAAAATTCATTTGAAATTCTGATTTTCAATAGGAGGGATGTAATCAGAACCAGAACCTTTTCCTATGTTTTCACCGACCTTCTCTACAGTCGTCTTAAATTCGAGTTTTAGGTCAAGTTTGACTCCACCACATCACGTGCCTTGTCAGTCGATAACCAAATTCTCTTCACTTAATATATGTAGCATAGTATGATATGATAATGTGCTCACAAAGAATGAATATAATAACGAGCCATCAAAAAAGAAAGAAAAAGAGAATCATATATAGGAGTACAGGTGGAAACACGTGATGGCATGAGAGGATAATGGGTCCAGGGTTCTATTTTAAATAAAAATATACATATATATGTGTGTACATATATGTAGAGAGAGACACAACACGAGAGAGCGAGAGAAAGAGGTATTGTATATCTTTGTGTGTGGGAGGAAAGAAAGCCACATGGATTGTCATAACAGGGTATAAAGATGGGTTAATCTGGTAGCCATGCCAAGGGCAGTGCACAAAAATGATTATCATTTTGCAGAACATAAAAATTTCAGAAGATGCACATAGGCACAGTAGAACCCAAACTTCATTTACATATACACCCACCAGACCCAGCCTCTTTGTCTTGATGGTTATGTAAATTTTCCAATTTGATTCTGTAATAGTTCCGTGGATACCACTACTAATGACAGCTGGGGTTGTTCAGAGCTGCTGACCATGACACAACTCTCTCTGACACCCATAGCCCCACTCTGCCCAGAATTTACTTTTAACATAAAAAGATCCCACCTCTTTCCATTAACGATACATTTCTTCTTTTTCTCCTTCCTCCTCCTCGAACCTTCTACCTACTCATAGTCCCAGAAACAATGTCAATTGCTTGCAGTTGCACACCCATCCATCTTTAATTCCCTCGGCCTCCGGTTACGTTTGATTTCTCTGCTCATTGATCTTAATTAAGCTGTAAATTCTGCCACCTCACTTATTTTTATTATGGGGAACAACGGAGGTTCATCATGGTTGACTGCTGTTAAGAGCATTCAGATCTCCCATTAAAGACAGTAGTGTAAATATCATAAACCAAAGGAGAAGACGGACAACCACAACGAACATGAAGATGAAGAAGAAAAAGTAGCAGCATCAGCAGTAAAGGTACCTTTTTCCTTGGCTATACCTATACGTATATACTGGCTGGCTAATCCCCTGAACCCATAGACTTGATGTGATTGCTTTCTTTGGCAGAAGAGGGAGAAGCGCATGTGGCTTTTCCGCAAGTCAACCACCCATGATAATTTGCCACGAGAAACCCCGCCTAATAATTCATCCACGGTTGAACAGCAAAATCATGACAATATTGCTATGACGGTCCAGGCAGCCATGGAAATTGCCCGCGCCGCCCCTATGGAACATCATGCTGCCATTACCATACAAACTGCTTTCAGAGGATATTTGGTGAGTAATTCTCCATCTCCAATGAGTTATAACGACATGATGGCTCCTTCTATACGTGAATGCTCATCAACTGCTGGAACTATATTTGGAAATAGAATTAATTAATTAATTAGCATTGTATATA
Organism: Sesamum angolense; assembly: GCA_034509725.1. Classification (NCBI taxonomy): domain Eukaryota; kingdom Viridiplantae; phylum Streptophyta; class Magnoliopsida; order Lamiales; family Pedaliaceae; genus Sesamum; species Sesamum angolense. The sequence goes on from JACGWL010000003.1 coordinate 3,015,452, forward strand.
CAGTTGTGATACACTTACTTTGTGACCAATATAATAATATATTATTCTGTGATTGATTTGGTAAGAACAAACCTAATTTGAGTAAGAAATTTTCAGTGTTATGTTCAAAGACAAATGTAAGTTATAATTATTGCTTTAGATGTCAAAACAATGAAATTCCAGTACGACCCTTGCCAACTTTTTACACGAGTTTCTTTTATTTAAGCTTGTGGGAAAATGTTGATTTATAGACTCATCTGCTGCATGCATAAGTGAAGGCAAGAAGAGCGCTCCGTGCCCTGAAAGGACTTGTGAAATTGCAAGCACTAGTGAGAGGTCATAACGTGCGAAAGCAAGCAAAGATGACCCTGAGATGCATGCAAGCTCTCCTTCGAGTGCAGTCTAGGATACTAGACCAGCGAATGAGGCAAACAAGTGAAGAAAGCAGAAGATCAACATTTAGCGACACCAATATCATGAGCAATTCGCTGTATCTTCAAGATATTGACGATAGAAGATCAAACGTAAGGGATTTGCTTTAAGTGTGTTGCAGATAATTTACTCCTATTTTCACGTAATAAATTAATTAGGGGCATTAACTTTAACATTGATAGTCAAAACCTGGAACCAGCATTCCAGATGACTGGGATGATCTCCCACACACCATTGATGAGGTTAAAGCAATGGTGCAGCAGAGGAAAATAAGGCTACCTCAAAGCACAAAAGAAACTTATCTCAAGCTTTCTCTGAACAGGTTAATCTAGTAACTAAAGCTGCAGCTGCTCTTAAAGAATGTGTCTCTTTTATTATGACACAAATGATTTTGTTCCTCTCTAAAAGAAACTAATCTCTTATTGACCATATTGTGCATCATCTTGTGAGGCAGACGTGGAGGCTGGGAGGACTTCATCACTAGGCAGTGAGAATGAACTTGGTGAGAAGAAGCACCAATTGCCGGATAGATGGATGGCTGCAAAGCCATGGGACAACAGAGGAAGAGCTGATAAAAGAGACCCTATTAAAACATTCAAAATGTATGCTTCTCCACAGCCTCACTCCTATTTAGCTCCCAATTTCCAGTCTTGCCACCAACAAAGGCCAGGCTCTCCTCTTCCGAGAGTGAGCCAAAACCAACCACTCGGTTCCCTTGTTACACCTTCTCCATCTAAAACTAGACCTCTTCAAGGTCGCTCTGCCAGCCCTCATTGTGCAAGGGAAGAAAGAAGCTATCATACAGCCCCAACCCAAAGTATGAGGTCGAATTACTATTACAGTACTGGTACCTTGCATCCACAGAATTACAAGGAAACGGCAAATGCATCTAGCAGGATTTCTGTGCCTAATTACATGGCTGCAACAGAGTCTGCTAAGGCTAGAGTTCTCTCACAAAGTGCACCAAGGCAGAGGCCTTCAACTCCACAGAGGGAAAAAGTTGGAGCCAGAAAGCGCTTATCTTACCCAGCTGGTCCAGATCCTCAGAATTCGGTGAATGGGTATCAAAGCATGAAGAGTCCAAGCTTGAAAAGTGTGAATGGTGTATATATGTACTACGAACAAAAGTCTAACTATTCTTCATGTAATACGGAGAGTTTAGGCGGGGACTGGGAGGTCTCTCCATCTTCAACCAGTGACCTTACGAGATGGTTGAGATGAATGGCACTGGAAGATTAATGTTCTTCATGATTGGCTCATTCTCTTGAAGTTGTGACTAAATGTTTATTGGTGTTTATAACTAGTGGTGCTGCTAGTAACAAGTATCTTGTCTAATGTACTACTACTACTTATGAGTACTAATTGTATTTGAACATTGGCGGCCCTGGCCTGCACTCTTTTTCTTAGGGTTGGGTTTTCAATTCAAAGCTTTGATTGCTCAGACTGCAAGCTTGGATGAACATTGTCATTGTGACTTCCGGTCCGTAATTACATCAATTACTCTATAAATTCATATTTATTCTATTTAGATAATTGATATAATCAGTATTTGATATACATCTCAAGTGAATTAAATACTCTATCCAAAATTTTGGTATAACATTCTTCACTATAACATTTGAAAAATGAGAAGTACAGAGTATCTAGTTATTACAAAGGGTTAATTACATTTTGACATCTAAATTATGACCGTTTTACACTTTGGCAATTAAACTTTTTCTTTTTTGTCAACTTAATGTCCCAACTGTATAAAATTTTGCACCGTGTTTTATTACTGTTTTTAACCAAATTTTTGGTCAAAAAAACATCACATGCCTTGCACATGTGATACTTAAGAGTTATGCAATGAATGTGATATTTCACATAGGGTAAATTACAATGGTCTCTACTGAGATTTGGCATAATTATGAATATTTCTCATTGTTTAAAAAATTACCAATATCCTCTGATTTTAAAGGTCATCTAACAATTAGCTCATTTCGTTAGTCTCTATTAGGTTTTCATCCATTTTTATGGTGAATTAACCAAAATGCCCTTGTGGACTAAAAATTATAATTTTATTTCTTTTTTTAAACTTTTTAATTTTTGTATTGACTGAGTGGATTTTTTTAATAATTTTTCAAATTTTTTATCCACTCCTTCATTTTTTTTATAATTTTTTTATTTTTTTAAAACAAAAAGAACAAAATTGCAACAAGAGCATAATTGATAATTTCAAATCTCTATCTAAGAATTACATAATCTCATCAAATATCAGGGGGTATTTGTAATTTTTTAAACAACGAGGGGTACTTGTAATTATGTCAAACCTCAAAGGATGTCGTTGTAATTTACCCTTCCACATATGCACATGTGATGTTTTCAGACAAAAAAATCATTAGAAAAAGGTCATATATGGCAAATTGTAAATTTTGCAAAGTTAAAATGGAAAGTTAACACACACAAAAAATAGTAATAATAATAATAATAATGACAAAGTGTAAAAACGAGCACCGTTCGAATGACAAAATATAATTTACTCTATTATAAAATATAAGATACCAATTGAGTTACAATTTAATATTCTTATGTTTGTATACTAGTGTTCCTGACTCACGATGGCACTACTAACCCACCTATAAGACTGACAACTAGCTTACGATCTAGCTAAATAAGTCAATGCGTTCTATCTCCTAAAAAAGTAAATGGCATGGAATGAGTTGTCAACTCATCAAGCATAGCTAATTAGCCTACACACACACACACACACACATATTGACACGTACAACATGAGATCAATATCATTTATTACCAACAATCAACCAATATTCATTATGTAATCACGAAGTACCAATCTCAATTGCACCAATCAATTAATGCTTGTTAAATAATTCAGTTGCATCACGTAGTAGTAATAATGTCAATAATCATGCAAACCCAATACCAGAGTCAAGCACCATCCACAACATAATACACACGTCATTATATTAAATTTTCTTAGTTATTAATTATTTTCTTTGGGCTCCGCTAGCCTAATTAGAGCACATCACTCAATCGCAATATCTTATCTCTTTTATTTTTTAGATATCACACAACACACAATTCATATGATACTCCACCATCAATGATATGAAACAGCACACAGCTTGTATGATATCCCATCATCATATCACACAACACAGAGTTCGTCATTAATCATATAATCATAAACTATTGTAGTATGCCCCCAAGGTAATTAGCCATCTTTTATTCCAATTCAAAACAACAATATCATTGACTTCGTCATTCAATTTCATTTAACAATTATTTTCTCGTCAATTACTTTCTCATTTGATTTTATTTGACAATCAATTATAAGATCATATAATTATTCATATGACTACCGTACAACAGTACCACAGATAATACATAATAATAATTTCACAGATATCAAAGTGATCCAAACAAGTAGTCAACATCCCTAAATTGAATTATCACGAGAATTTCATTTTCTTTAATAATCATAATATTTTTTAAATATTTCTTAAATAGTTTTTATGAATTTTCTATCGTTTTTTCGCTACTATATAATTTAATTAAACACCAATACATATAATTATGCATTTGGTTTATAGGCCAGATGGAAGTGAGTAAGTTAACTATAATAATATTTAAATCTAACAAATCTAGTAATTTAATTAACTAACTATAATATTTTTAAATTAAATGGGATATCTAATTCAACACTAATTTAAATGGATAAACTTATAAAAAATTTCGATTAAACAGTACGTGGATCAATATAAATTATATTTAGTAAATGAACTAATTAAATATTTTAATTATATAAATTAATGTAAATTTTATAATTATAAATTTCATACTTGTTTCCTCAACCTCCAAGTGTGTGTATTGTGTGCAAAGTTTGAATTATAATTGTTGCAGACAATAGTTTAATCTATCTATATATACAAATGTACGTAGGAGAGGCGGTGGGAGTGATGCTCTACACGGCACACATCCTCATCATATGTACATATATATTTTTATTTTTATATTTATATTTATTTAAATTTATATAAAAACTTTCATTACATTTCACTTAACTTTTTTATTAATATAATTTGTACCCAAATATTACAATGAATTTTAATTTACTCCATTCAAATTTTAATATATAATTTATGTATAACTAAATCTAAATTTTTTAATGATTACCCATCAATCTTTCAATTAGGACGGCACAATCATTAATTAATTTTTCTATTTTGGCTTTTCTATATTTGTGTCTAATATGCAGTATTTACACGATTTTGTATATTAATTCTTTTGTTTTCCTTTAGTTTTTTGCTATTTGTTGCATCGAATTGAGTATATAAGTTGGGTTTCGGATTTCTACACAGCAATACAAATTCCATATATTCAGTTATATTCTACTTCTACATGATTTTAGGGTTCCTTTTTTTAACAAAAAACCCTCAGAACGTATAATGCTTAATAATTTACTCCATCAAGGACGTTGAATATATATATATATATGTCTGCTCCTTCAAGGACGTTGAATATCAACTGTAAGTGCGCAGCTTCCAAAAGAGTCTGTTTAGGCATTTGAGGTCAAGCTAAGCATTCAAAATATGTGTTACAAGTTGTTTGGGTCATTAGAGAGAGAGAGAGAGAGAGAAAGGAATGTGTGAAAGAGACAAGAAGTACGTTTGGTGACTCTACTTGTAACATCTCATTGTCTTGTCTTGATGATGAATATCCAATCCAACATCCACCGGCCGGTCCTTATAGATGATTAGAAATACCAATATTAATCATTAAAATATTGTTCGTTCCTGCTTAATTTGTTTTTCTGTAACTTATAATACAGCAGTCTACAGTGGTATGAGGGGAATTAAATGTTGGACCAGTTCTCCTTGTAATTCCAACCAAACCCAAATTAACTAGCTAGTTGGTTAATTCATACGCTAATTATATATACATTAATCAATTAAAAATAATAATACTAGTATATATATAAGTCCTTAATTAACTTGAAAGCATCCACAAAATGATTCACGTACGAACCGTTTATCAAGGCTCTTCCTGTGTGTCTCATCAGATTATTAAACTTCCAAGGCAACCAAGAAATCTAGTATACTATACTAGCTGGTATAGATACGTTGCAACTCCATTAATTCCCAATTCAACTTCCTTCAAGAATGACTTCATTTCTACGCAAGAATAGCATTTTCATTGCCATAGCCAAAATTGGCATCCTAGTAGTGATCATATTCGTGGCCAACTGCAGCCCACCCGAAGATCCCATACAATGCAGATCTGCTGGAGCAGTCAAAAACTCAAATTGCACCATCACCAATTCATATGGTGCTTTTCCCGACAGAAGTATATGTCGCGCAGCCCAAGTTGTTTACCCTTCTTCAGAAGCTGAGATCATAGCAGCCGTAGCAAATGCAACCATGGCCAAGAGAAAAATCAAAGTAGCAACACGCTACTCCCACAGCATTCCCAAACTGGTTTGTCCTGACGGGGACGATGGACTGCTAATAAGCACAAAATACCTCAATCGCACGTTAAACATCAATCCTTCAGCCATGACTATAACTGTGGAGAGTGGTGTGACCCTGAGGCAGCTGATCAACGACGCGGCTAAAACGAAGCTGGCGCTGCCCTATGCTCCATACTGGTGGGGCTTGACCGTGGGGGGGATGCTGGGCACGGGTGCACACGGCAGCTCATTATGGGGTTTGGGAAGTCAAGTTCATGATTATGTGATCCAGGTGAGAATCATATCTCCAGCCACAGCGGAAGAGGGTTATGCAAAGGTTCGGACGCTGGAAACTGGAAATCCAGAGCTGGATGCAGCAAAAGTCTCGCTGGGGGTTCTTGGAGTTATTTCGCAGGTATATATACGAATAGGCCTAAATGTATTTACTTCTCGTAAATTAGGGGTTGGCAAAATTAAGGACTTTAAATATAGGAGTGATAAAAATACCTCAAAATTTGTTTTTTCTTTTTTGCAATTATAAGACTCCAGGCACTAAATTTTAAAGTATCGAAATTTGATGGTGGACAAAAGAATTATGTTTTTTTTTTGTTGACTGAGCATTTTTTTTTTAATTTTATGTGTCACATAAACACTTATATGTAAAAAAAGTGAAATTATATAAAATTAATTTAAAATTTTATATTATGTGTATAATTATAAAAATAAAATTATTATTTTATAATATTAAAATAAAAAATTAAACACCCCCCCTACCCAATGCCTCCCCCACTCCGTCCTTGACAATGTCGTTGTCGTCCCAACAAAGGGAAGGTGATGCGGTGTTTGCCCCTAATCTAGGCGACGGCAACATACAACTAGGTGATGATGGTTGTCCAAATTTGTAATTTTGGGCAACAACGACGACACCAAAGTTAGGGGCGCCTTGTCCCCCTCTGAGGCGGCGGCTGCGTGGAGGCAAGGTGTGGTGGCGGGGGTAGGAGGTGAGGGGGGTTGTGGTGAGTGGGTCAGATTTTTTAATTAAATTTATATTATTGAAAATAATAATTTTAATTTTTATGATTTAAAAAATTATCTACAATATTATAATCTGAAGTATTTATATTTTATGTAAATATACTTTTAAAACTTATGATATATTTTAAAATGTGTTAAATTATTTATACACATTTAGAGACATTGTGCCGCGACAACAAGTATATAATATAAATCCAACTTTTATTTTTTTATGTAATTTGACATTTTCTTTTCATGTAATAAGTTATGTGGCAGAGGAGAATACAAAAAAAAAGTCCAATTAGTAAAAAATTCAAAAAAATATTTTGCTTTTTTCCACATCATTGCTTATATGGTAGGATTTTTTCCACTTAAATGCGTAGGTGTCAATTGATTTTTTTTTTTTTTAAATCAATCAGCCAAAGCCCCCCCCCCCCCCCCCCCAACAAAGAAAAAGCCCTAATTTTGTCCATGTAAGCAAATTTCGATCACTTTTAAAAATTTGATGGCCGGAGTCTTATAATTGTAAAAAAAAAAAGTAAAAATGGGGAACTTTTTTGTCACCCCCATAATTTTTTTTTTGTTTTGCTCTAATATACAATAAATGCAATTAATATATGTCTGTTCTTGTGCATGCTGCATCTGAATTAGTAATTATCTTCAATTTTGGGTTTCGCTAGGTCTTTGCCCCTGGATGGTAAACTGTAATTATATTATTTATATATTTAAGAGGGAATAATTGAAGGATTTGTAACTTGCTAATCTTATACATATATATTATCAGTAAATTAATTGGGAATTCTGAAGCAAACTTTCTTTAAGTGCTGGTGTCAATGAATTCTTAAGTACGAATCATATATATATATATATATATATATATATATATATATATATAAGTGGCAATCACAGTAATACTACATATTCAAATATCTATGTATATATATAGTAATCAGATATATGGGAAATTTGAGCTTTCAAATCACAAATTAAGTGTAAAAGTTCCATGCAATGCACATATATCATATCTACACATATATAATTTGGATTCTTTTTGTTGAATATTTGTCAGTCAGGAAATGGAAAATTAACAAGGCTACTTAATGTGCATGGCAGGTGACTCTGAAATTACAACCAATGTTCAAACGTTCCATCACGTATATAACAAAGAACGACTCAGATTTTGGAGATGAAGCTGCTAGTTTGGGCAGGCTGCATGAATTTGCAGACTTTATGTGGTACCCAAGTCAAAAACTTGTTGTTTACCGGATTGATGATAGGGTCTCAAGCAACGCATCAGGAAACTGTCTCAATGATTTTCCAGGATTTCGTTCAACTCCCTCAATTGTTCTAGCAACTTTAAGAAATGCCGGTGAGTACAAGTACGTACTATTGCATGCTTACTATTCTAATCATATACATATTTATATAAATTAGTCCATCAATTCTTGCCAACTTAATTAATTAATTCAAGGGACATCGCCTAATAACAAATTCGTTTTGCTATTTATATTAATTGTTCACAGAGGAGACACAAGAATCCCTTGGTGACGTAGATGGGAAATGCATAAACGGAAAATTGACGACATCTACCTTGAGAAGTATGGGCTACGGACTAAAAAATGATGGTGGGACGTGGGTGTACTTGTTTCGTAGTATTAATTAAATTATTAAACGTGTCCAATATAAATTTAAATAAATAAATTAACAAAATGAAGATGAACTGCGCACAGGTATCTTGTTCACGGGGTACCCAGTAATTGGATATCAGAACCGGATTCAAGCATCAGGAACATGCCTTGACAGCTTGGAGGACGCAAGGATTACAGCATGCCCATGGGATTCTCGTGTTAGGGGCCTATTCTTTTATCAAACCACATTTAGCATTGGGTTGTCCAAAGTGAAGAAGTTCATCCAAGACATTCAAAAGCTTGCAGATTTGGAGCCCAAGTCAATGTGTGGATTGGATTTATACAATGGGATACTGATGAGGTACGTGACGGCTTCGAGTGCATACTTGGGTAAACAAGAAGATGCGCTTGACTTCGACATCACTTACTATAGAAGCAAGGACCCTTTAACCCCGAGGCTTTATGAGGACATCTTGGAGGAAATAGAACAGATTGCAGTCTTCAAGTATAATGCTTTGCCACACTGGGGAAAGAATAGGAATGTGGCTTTTCAAGGGGCGATTAACAAGTATAAAAAGGCTACCGAATTCCTCAGGATCAAACAAATGTATGATCCATTGGGGCTGTTCTCAAGTAATTGGACGGATCAAATTCTTGGATTGAGCAGTACATCAGTAGTGATGATGAATGATGAGGACGGATGCGCACTGGAAGGATTATGTATTTGTTCTCGAGATATTCATTGTGCCCCCAACAAGGGATACTTTTGCCGACCAGGCAAAGTTTATGAGGAGGCAAGAGTTTGCGCTAAACTTAAAAAGTCTATGACTAGCTAAGTATATCGGAGGACAGGGAGAGTTCCATCTTAATTATCATCATTATTCCATTCTAGTTCAAATTTCTCATCATCATCATCAAAACTCTCCGTGATTTAAAAAATTTGCTAAAATTCCTTTTATTTTAAAATAGGCAAAAACCTTTTCTCTGTTTTCTTAAACGTAGTGTAATCACCCCTCTCATTAAATCTAATTAACGGCGTTAACTTTTTTTATGAAATGATCGTTATACCTTATTTTATATATATTATTTTTTTATATTCATAATTTTTGGATCTTTTTATATTAAATAATGATAATCAGATCTAATCAATTAATTTCAATCATTAGATTTTAAAAATATTAAAGGTTTGGATTGAACAAATTATTTAACTTATATTATATATATAAAGTTTTGAAAAAAAAAACAAGTACACCCCCCGCCCCACAAACCCCCCGCTTCCTACCCCCTCCCCAAGTTGCCCCCCGCCTTCTGTGCAGGGGCAGTGGCGCCATTTTTTAATTTTTTTAATTAAATATATTTTAATTAATTAAGAATAATTTTAGATAATCATATTAATTATTATACTTAAATTTATTTAAATATATATTTTTTTAAATTAAGAATAATTTTAGATAATTATAATAATATTTTGCATTTAAATTAGTTAATAACTTATAATTTTATAATTGCTTCACAATATAATCATGTACATATCTAAATTTAAAAAATAAAATTTAGTATATTACTCGTTGTAATGTAATTTTTTATTCATATTTTGATATTTAATATAAATATATTTAAAAATGGAAGAATTTATATTTTTAGAAGAAAAAAATGCAAAAAAAATTAAAAAGTTAATTTGATCGTAGTAATTTTAGATATAATATAGGAGTAATTTAGTTAATTAAAGGCCAAATCAATACCAAAATAAGCAAAAAAAAATCAAGTCCAAATGCACTTCAGGAGCGTCCATCCTGAAGTTTATTAAAATACAGAGAGTTTTTAACTTATTTTCAAAACATAGAAAGATTTTTAACTATTTCAAAAAGAACATAAAGGGGTAAAATAGAGTTTAACATTATATATAATATATTATATATATATATATATATATATATATATATATATATAATATAAACTTATGTATCTAGGAATCCAATCAATGAGCATTCATCTATTTCAAAACTTGAGCTTCATATACTAATATTTAAGAGATAATTACACTTCTCTTTTCTAAGGTTTAGTATAATTACACGTAAATTTTTATGATTTAGAAAATTACATGTAACACCCATAAAGTTTACTTCCGTCTAACAAATAAGTACCAATGTTAGTTAAAATTCACCGAATATGTTGATATTAACAAAAAAAATTAAAAAAAATTATATTACCATGGTTGACTTATGACTGATTTTTATAGGCAAATATAAATTTTTTTATGATCAAATTACCCACATATGTTTTCAACGTATAAGGGTAGTTTAGCAGACAAAAAAATTATTTCACCTATAATAGCGGGAAGGAATCGCCAGAGCAATCCATGCCCCTGAAAAAACCCTCGCCCTCTTAGAAGAGCCAACAGCTGAGAACAGGACCTGCAAAAGAAGCATTAGCATTCCAACACTTAGATCAGTGCACAGTTTTAGAATGATAGAATTCGAAAAGAAAAAATATGGTAACAAAATGACGAGCTATGATGTGAAAATAATCAAGAAGTTTATACTAGAAAGTGTGATTGTGTAAGTAGGAAAAAACCCTGGGGTATTGTTTTATAGTTGAAGTTCCCCAGCATGTGAGAGTCTCGTCCCCTGTGGAATCGGGAAGGCTTTCTTAGAATCAGCGTTAGCTAGAATGGTCCAAGAGAGTCTGACCATACTAGGAAAATCAAGACAGGACATGAGTCTTGTTGGTCAAATCCAATTGGTCACATGTAAAGTTTCGTCAAGTCCTTGTTATATTCCACATGTACTTACTCGTCTTTTGTCCGAATAATCAACCGCCACTTGGACGAGCATCCTTTTAGTGGACAAGGTGCATTGGGCTCCCCTGTCTCCTTGGATCCATAAACTCCTTCCTTGAACTTCATTCTTCTTGAGCCCTAGTTGAGTAGGAGCTCTTGGGGATCTCTTCGAGTCTCCTACTATGTTGAGACTTTTTAGTTTGTTTTGAACTTTTATATGTGAGTCGTGAATCATATTTATCATTTTGAATCATGTCAATAATATAATTTAAAAATATTTTAAAAAACTATTTATTGTGCGCACCCTCATACAATATAAAAAAGAATGAAAAATGAGAAAAAGGTCCGTGGGTCCACCTATACAAGTTACACCAATAGATGGTCAAGGTACTAAGAGGAGGAGAACAGGTGCCAAACGCATGCAGAGAAGTCAAAATGACTGGAATATCCCTAAATATCCATTCTTAATTGACAAGAATGGACATGGGCAGAGGGCAATGGCACCAATTTAGGGCCTGAATTCTGGAAGTGGAAGTGGAAGCGGAAGAAATAGAAGAGGGGAGAAGGAGGGCTCTCTCGTTGTTTCGGATAGATCTCACACTCCAGACACAGAGAGAGAGAGAGATAAAGCGAAATCCCAAAAAATAAAAAAAGGGAAATTTTTGGTATGCGAAGTCTTTCTCAAATCTCCTCCTACTTCAACCTCTACTTCTTCTGCAGCTGTTTACTCTCAGTTACATATGTAAATATACACATACACATACTCATACTCATAGATATACTCGCGCTATTAAACTCTATAGACACATCTAACCCCTTTTGTGATTTTTCCCTGAAATCAGTTTGACATCCCCCCTAATATTACATGCATCCCCTAAAGCGCCTTTCCTGGTAGCCCTGAGTTGCATTTGATTGATTATGATTATTCTTTTTTGGAATTCTTTGCTCTGAGGACTCTCCTTCAGCTACCGGATTGCGGGTTTTTCCATTTCGCTCCAATTCTTTGTTGGGGTTGTTTTGATCAACGGTTATATTTTTTTTATTAGATGAGGGTTTATTTTTTATTGTCTTTTCATTGTGTTTGTTGGAGTGGGGGAGGAGGTGGAGGCGTGGGGTTTTTTGGGGATAGAACCTGGTTGGATTGAGTTGAGTCGAATTGAGTTTTAACGGCTGGTTAATGTAGCTTTTTCCAAATTTTTATACATATGTGCTAATTTTTAATCAGTTTTGACTTGTTATCCTCTGGGATATATGTATTTGACCTAAGTTATCTACACCTTGAACAAATGTTGATTTTTTACTTCCTTGCCAGCTAGCCTTCAACTGTATGTATTTTACTCTCTCATCATCTGGGTTATTGGCAAGTTTCTGGTTATTATGGGTTAAAAAGACATTTCCCCTTGGATTAAAGATATTGCACTAATAGATTAGGGAAGGATGCGGAGGATATTTGATCTTGATATGGACTCCATTGCTTTTTGTTATCTTGGTTTTAGGGGAAAGGAAAACTGTCAACTCGTTTCCGTTTCTGGTGTCGGTTTCATTTTGAGAATAATCCTGCGGCATTTTGCTCCTTTTGGGAACTGAACAATTACCAAATGCTCTGTCGGCTGTGAATTGTTCTTTTTTTGTCGCAATGCAGATATTTGGCTAGTGGCAGCAGGAAAAATGAATACAAAACTTGCTTCTCTGTACCCATTGGTCCATGAATATCTGACTGGGAAACCCAACACCTGAAAATTTACCATATTTCAACCAAGAACATGGAAGTAAAATGTCCTTTCCTAGTGCATATCTCATATTTAAGAACCAGAAATGATACTTTTCAAATTCTTCATGGTTAAATACCTTTCAGCCCCTATCCATGCAATCTGCAGATGGTTTCTCTTTTGCCTGCTGCCATAATAACAATGTAAGCATGCAGATTCTATTGGTGGACTCAAGGCCTCAAATTGTGTTTATTGTGTGACAACACTTGAAAAGTAAGACAATCATGGCAGAGAACACTGAAATTGAGGACCGGGTGGATCTTGATGATGACAATTACACTGAAGAGGATGATGATGTTGAAGAACCCATTGAAGATGAAGGAGCTGGAGAGGGTGTTGAAGAAAATGGCAAAGAGTTTCAGGAGGACATAAGAAGTGAGGATGGCGGGAAAGAACAATCTCCTGGAATAGATAGAGATGATATTCGCATCGGGCATGTGGAAATTGAAGAAAACTCTGCATCAATTAAAGCGGATGAGAAAGAAAAACATGCCGAACTTCTGGATCTTCCTCCTCATGGTTCTGAAGTTTTCATTGGAGGACTTTCTCGAGATATTTCAGAGGAAGACTTAAGGGAACTCTGTGAACCCTTTGGTGAAATTTTTGAGGTTGGTTGTGTTTTAGCAGGAAAAGTTATTTCTGTGCGTATGGTGCAAAATTGTTACCTTTATGCTTATGCTATTCCTCTGCATTTCCATGTATCACTCATAGCATCGTCATATGGCAGATAAGAGTAATGAAAAACAGGGATACAGGCGAAAGCAAGGGCTTTGCATTTGTAGCCTTCAGAACGAAAGATGTTGCTCAAAAGGCAATTGAAGAACTACATAATAAAGAATTCAAGGTGATTTGCAACTTATTCTCAAAAAAAGTTCTGGACAATTTTAGCTTTTGTGGTGTAAGGAGCTTCTGCATATCTGATGTTCCACTTGGTTTAGTTCAAATGTGTTTCTTCTTTGTTATTGGCGATCTGTTTCCTCAATGCAGGGCAGAACATTGCGGTGTTCGCTATCAGAAACTAAATACAGATTGTTCATAGGTAATGTACCTAAGGGTTGGACCGACGATGAGTTTAGGAAAATCATTGAAGAGACAGGTCCTGGGGCTGAAACCATAGAGCTCATAAAGGTGTTTTTTGGTTTTGTTACTATTGAAGAGTAAGCATGTGTCTGCTTTTGACTGTACTTTATCCTCGAACTACAGGATCCACAGAACCCAGGTCGTAATCGTGGTTTTGCCTTTGTGGAATATTACAACAATGCTTGTGCTGATTATTCTAGGCAACAAATGTCTGCTCCGAGCTTCAAGCTCGATGGTAACACACCAACTGTGACCTGGGCTGATCCAAAGATTACGCCAGATCATTCTGCTGCTGCTGCTCAGGTATAACCTCAATATTGGAACCCTTATTATCAGTATCCAAATTCTTAAAATTTGATGCCTTTCCTGAGGAATTATATCTAAAGGTAGTTTTAGATTGTCATTTATTTACGTGCTGCAGAACAAATGCTTGTGATGCCACTGAAATCCACTTATGGTGGACTAGATCTGCTAACGTGGAGTAACATACAGAAAGATTTTATTACTTAAAAACATGTAGTGATTGGACAAAAATGCATCAGGGGATAGTGGATCTTGTCTAAACAGTACTGAGATGAATAGGAAGATAATATAACTCATTGTGAGTTATTATTGCTGAAATTTTCCTGCAGCTAGCTGGGAAAAGATTTTGCCTGCATTGGCTTCAGATGTAAAATAGCATCCTTGCTGATTTCAATCAGCAGAACTTTTGGCAATGAAAGTTTAATTTTCATTGTGTATTAAACTGTAAAAGTACTAGAGCTCATTAAGCGAGCTGGACTTATCAACAAGCAGATTATTATTTTGATGCTATCAAGATATACCTGCGACTTTTTCCGAAGACTATAGAGAGTGGTTCATGCTTATTAGAGGCACTGGATGAAATGAGTGGAGATCTCCCTTCCTCTTTGCAAATTACTAGAACTTAGCTGTATCCTGTAAAGGAACTTCTAGTCCAGAATTTGGAAGACCTATTTCCATGATTCTTCTGGTGAACCCAAATGACACCTGCATAATGTGTTCTAGGTGCATTTCCATGTTATAGTTCTGAAAGGTTTTCTCATTATGGCTTCCTGTGGCTGGTAATTTAATTTTTTGGTGAGTTGGTAGTTCTCTCCTATGCGATTGTGCCCGCACTTTTCCTGTGTTTGGTGGACAGCTCGATTATGACCAATCTATATTTTGATAATACAAGCATTTTCTACGACAAGAAGAAACAAGGGAAATATGCACAACTTCTGAAGCAAGTAGACTGCATGTGATTATCCTGGAATTTGAGTTATGATGTACTTTATCTATCAGAAAACAAGCAGGAATGTGCATTACTATGTGATTATCCTGCAATTGTATGAGCTTTCAAATGTCCTTGTTTCTCCATTTTCTCAAGATTGCTGCGGGTATATGTACTGTTTACATTGGTTGGTATACTAGTGGCAGAAAAAGAGGTCTCCCGTTGTTTATGCTTATCAGAAATATCACTGAAGCTCCCTTTTTAATGTTTATCCAGGTCAAGGCTCTCTATGTGAAGAATATACCTGAAAACACACCGACTGAACAATTAAAGGAACTCTTTCAACGCCATGGGGAAGTAACAAAAGTTGTTATGCCACCTGCCAAAAGTGGTGGAAAAAGAGACTTTGGATTTGTCCACTATGCTGAAAGGTCAAGCGCATTAAAGGCCGTCAAAGACACAGAAAAATATGAGATAAATGGTACATTTCCAAATATTCCTGATCTAGGAGAAAAATTGACTCAATTATCACTAGTTAATACTGCAAATTGGTATGTTTGATTAGCATTGCATTAATGACATGAAAGTTTTTAGTTTCTAAGGCTGTGATCTCTTGAGAGTAGATGCAATCTTTTGGTGAAAGTCATTTGGTTATTGCACTTTTGCAGACAGACTTGCCACCTTGTATTTTGATTGGTACGTGTATAATGCAGGTCAGGTGTTAGAAGTGGTTCTTGCAAAGCCTCAGACTGAGAAGAAGTTTGATGCAGCAAATCCCCACAATCCTTCTCCAGTCCCCAACTATATTCCTCATCCAGGGTATGCTGGTATACCAGTGAATCCTTATGCGCCTATAGCTGCTGGATATGGTACAGCTGCTGGTTTTCAGCAGGTAGTCACTGGAATCTTTTGCCGTCTTTGTATTGTTTCCAGTGAATGAGTTCTTCTAAAATGTTGGAATCTGCAGCAACCTATGATTTATGGAAGGGGACCAATGCCAGCAGGAATGCAGATGGTGCCAATGGTTTTACCAGATGGTCGAATTGGCTATGTTCTGTAAGTTGCTCTGGATATAATTATGGTACTCTCTGATGTTGATGATTAATGGGGAGAGATTCTATATCATTGACCAACGTATGTTTTTTATAGTCAGCAACCTGGTGTACAGATGCCACCACCTGTCAGACCACGGAGGAATGATAGGAGCAATGGTGCTGGTGGACCACAAGCACGAGGTGGAACGAGCAGTAGTAATGATGATAGTAACCGTAACAGACGATACCGGCCCTACTAGAAGTGGGGAGGAGTAGAATGTTGTACTTGGATAGCCAGCTGTAGCAGATGAGTATGTCCTTGAGCCACTTGCCTTTTTGCTTGTTCAACCTTGGCACAGGGGAAACAGACGTGGTAAATTCAAGCATTAGGACGATGGCAGTAACTATATTTTCTCGTGTTCTTTTCTATTTGTTCGTTTGACTGGGAAGAGAGAACAGTGTGAACACTTGTTGGCAGAGCTTTATCACTATACATATGAATTTGAGTATTTAAGATTTTTGCTGCAACTCTATGATTCTTTGAGCATTCTCTTTCTGTCTCGCTCCATCTGGCGCTTGAGGGTAGGAGCATGCATAGAATTGTTGGGTCATGCTATGATTTTAAACCTAGTGGGCATGAAGTTAATAGGTTAGAACGCTAGTTCTATGATATTTTCACATATATTGATGTAGTGTCTGGCGGAACACTATCTAGTGAGGATTAAGGGGCCAGGAGGAGAGAAGCCTTTATTTGAACCTCTGAAACAATGAGCGTTCTTGGTGGATGCAACAGTAACTATTATCATGGGCAAATTAAAGATGTTCAGTTTGTTAACTGTATGGTGTTCATCTTATCATGGGTGCAAAATGTACGAGCAGATGCGGCCCAGGGTCCATGTGTGTGGTAATTGGTAAATCAATAACTTCTTGCACGCGTGGCTGGCTGGACTCTGGAGGGGTTTTAACTTTTAAATCAATTAATGTTTGGGTCCCTTCATTTCTTTATGCGTGCTGACAAAATATAAGCAGATGCTCTTTAAGGAACAATAGAAAGATCTAAAAACATTTTGGAATTTTAGCAAAGTTATTTAATTTGATAAAGCAAATTATAATACACGGTGATGTCATGTAAACTTGAAAATTTGTAAACGTTTCACCTCCTTTTTTCCCTTAAATGTAGTGCAGCAGACACATTGACATTATTGTATACCGGTATAAAATCTTAGATGTCTGAAATGCGTTTATTTCCGGGTAAAACAAAGAAAGAACCAAACACCCCTGAATCGAGTTGAATACAAGTTTTCACCTATGGCCATGACTATGTGCAAGTTGTTGAAGCCTCCTTTCCAATTCCTCCAACCGACCACTCCATTCAGGTTTAATGCGTAAGGGCCTAACATCGCTGAAATTGGAAGTCTCCTGCTTCCCTGTTCCCGCATTATTGCGGCCCCTGGAAACGCCAGCAGTGTTCCTCTTATCTTTCTTTTTCTTGGTTTTGTCGGCTGTGGCTCTCTCAAGTGCCATCAGTACATCAGCGCCACTCAGCTGCCTCTGCGTCTGCTGTTGCTCCTCCAATTTTTCTTGCTTTTCCGGGGGTGGGGGTGATTTTGACTCTATCCTTGATTTTGTGGCGTTTTGGTGCTGTGGCTTAATGGAATTGAGGGCAGTGATAACTACCTGCCGCGAACCACCCATTTCGTCTCCGTTTTGGCGGTTGGCGATGGTCACAGAATGTGGTGGAGGTGGTTTGGTGGTGGAGTGGGCGTTGGGGGGCCATGGTTTTGGTGGTTGAAGTGGTAGAGCGGCCCACATGGTTCTATGGCTGCTGCGGCTTCTCTGCCGGTGGTGATCTTAGTCTTAGCAAGTGGGAGGCTAACGTATATATATATACTTTATAAGCGTACGCCCGACTCAACCCAATGTGGGGCAGCATCTGGAAAAACCAACACTCTCTTTGTTGGATTGGCCCGACGTGAAGATGGGCGGGCTTGAATGTGGAGCTCGTGCTCACGTCATGTTTCATTGGCTGGCAGAAAAAAGCAGCTCTTTGATAAGGTTAACCAACCAGTCCTTTGAAGTGTACATTAATGTTCAATCCTGAAACGAGAAGGTAAAGGGGTGTTTGGTTGTGGAATAATTTTCTCATCCACAAGAAAAATTACTTCAAATACATTTCACTATATTCAAGAAAAACACATCACATTACTTATAATTATTACATTTTTTTTACTTAAACACCTTTGTACACATCACAATAATTATTAAGATAATTACACTCCATCTCTTAAGGTTTGATGTAATTATACATAAATTTTTGTAGTTTGAAATTACATCTAACACCCTTGAGGTTTGCTTTCGTCTAACAAATAAGTCCAAACGTTATTAAAAAATCACTGAATTTATTGATATTAATAAAAAATTAAAAATTTATATTTAGTACAAAAAAGTATTTGATATACAATAAGTCAGTTTTAAGTCAATCAATGATAAATATTAATTTTCATTCAACTTTTTGTTAATGTCAGCATATTCAGTGAATTTTGACTGTAAGACTTATTTGTTAAATAGAAGAAAATATCATGGGTGTTAGATATAATTTTCAAATTACAGGAATTATGTGTAATTATATTAAATCTCAAGAGAGAAAAGTTATAATTATCCCTAATTATTATTATATTTTATCTTATATCTAATCACATAATCATTCCATCTAAATCAAACTCATTCCAAATCTCATTTATTTTCTCATTGGAACAAGATGAAAATACAATTAATTACAACTAAATAAATTCTTGAGTTGCAAACATTAAATGATCCCCAGTCACACTTTCTAGGCAAGCAATTAATAGCGTTGCTACTTAGCTAGGATGGGCTTACCTAATTAAGATTAGGGATACTTACATTTCACTCCCTAATATTTAATGTGATTACATACATGTAGACCTCATATAATTTATAAAATTATAGGGATAATTACACTCTCCTTCTTTAAAATTTGGTATAATTATATATAGCTCTCTAAGATTAAAAAAATTACATCTAGCACCCCTGAATATCCTTGAGGTTTGCATCAATCGAACAAAAAAAGTCCTTCCGTTAATCAAATTTACTGAATTTATTAATATTAACAAAAAAATTGAATAAAAATTGATATTTACCTTCAATTTGTCACTTACTTATTGCAGGTCAAATAAATTTTTTATGATTAAAATACCCTTATAATGGTAAAGATATACCTCATCACAAACATTAAAGTGTAAAAGACGTATAAGAATAATTTGAATATAAAAAATATTTATTTGACCTGTTATAAATTAATAATAAATCAATCGGAGGTAAATATGAATTTATTCTATTTTTTCATTAATATCAGCAAATTCGGTGAATTTTGAGTAACGGAAGAACTTATTTATTATATAGAAACAAATCTCAAGGGTACTAGATATAATTTTTCTAAACTACAAAAGATCAATATATAATTACATCAAACTTCAGAAAATAGGAGTGTAATTATTCCTTAAAGTTAACTAGTACTAAAAATACAGGGAATATATGTTTTTGTATTAATTAAAACATATAAAGCTAAAGCTCCTATACTTAGAGCTACCTTAACTTGATCACAAATACGAGTGATGACACTATTCAACAATATGCGAAACTATACTTTCTTCAATTCTTGTACTTTTATTATTATTATTGTATTATTTTATTATTTTATTTTTATTTTTTTTTCTTCTCTTTTCGTGAATGCAATGCCAGGTATCATAGCATGATATATATATATATATATATATATATATGGTCAAATCTATTTTATCCTTATGTACTATTCAAAAATATTTAAACAGGCTCTTGAAATAAAAAATAAAATAAAATACCAGATGATCCCCTATGTTATTTAAAAAGGTACAAATCACCCCATTTCCTCTAAAATTATATCTCACGCGCGAAAAATGCGTCTGAGTAAGTGATTTTTTGCCCCTAAATGATCAAACTACTCCTGTGTTTAAATTATATATATTTTTAAAGTATAATTTAAATTATATATATAAAGAAACGTGAAAAATATAAAAAAAAAGAGAAACTCGCCAACGGACGGGAGATTGGCTGTGGGTGGGGTGTTAAAATACTCGTTGTCGGACAGGCTTTCCAACAATGGTAGACTCGCGTCGAGAGATGGTCGAACGGCGGAGAAAAGAGCGACAGAAGATGAGGGCGTGGGTTGGGATTTTTTGAGAAAAAATAAATATAACTCGCCGCCAATAGGTTGGAGATTTCCGGTGGGTGAGGTATTAAAATGCTCAACGTTGGACGAGCTTTCCAATGGTGGTAAACTTGTGTCCAAAGGTTGTCGAACGGCGGAGAAAAAAAGTGATAGAAGATAGGAGCGAGGGTTAGGGTTTTTTGAGCAAAAATATAAAGATAAATCGCCAACCAATTGGAGATTTTCAATGTATGAGATATCAAAATGCTCGTCGTTAGACGGGCTTTCTGGCGATGGTAAGCTCACTACGAGAAGTGGTCGAACAGTAGAGATATGGGGGAAAAGTAAATTAGATTTAGAATATATACATATAAATATATAGCATATCTATATACTTATAAACATATAATTATTATATATTAAAATAATATATATGTAATTTTTTATAAGCATGATTAAATTTGAGCCACAAACTTGGATCAGGTTAAATGTAGGCCATTAATTTAAATAGGGTATTTTTGTCATTTTAACATAAAATTCATATTCAAATACACCAGGGGTCAATATACACCTTTTTAAATTATACCAAAAGTTGTGTGGTATTTTTTTATTACAAAAAAATTTATATGAACATTTTGAGTATCACAAGGTAATATAAATTTTACCCTTTATATATATATATATATATAATATATATATATATATATATATATATTTCTTTCTTCTTCCGTCCATTGTTGCTGAAGAATTAAGTGGATGCAATTTACAAATTTGGGACCAAATTTTGACACTAGAACAAGATAAATTTTCCTTGTAATAAATAATTGGATTGGAACTAAATGTGGGATGACGTGCCAATTGTTGTTGTTTCTTTCCCCTTAAACTTTCTTCTCCGTCTGTCCAAATACAAATTGGCGTTCTTTTATTGTGTGTGTAAGTTTCCATCAATACTTAACAATTTGAAACAGATTTTCTTCCTTGATCACATATTGATAAATACTGATGATCAGAAGGTCTTTTAAATGCTTTATATATATATATATATATAATATATATATATATAATATATATATATAATTTGAAATATATATCATCATATCATATATATAGTTATAAAAGTTCCAGTTCCCTAATCGTATTAATAACTAAGAATATCAAAGTAGAAGGGTGCATGCAGGCCGCCGGCAGGGCAGCTCATCTCAACATTCTTAGCACGCACTATGCAATAGGTGGCACCTCTACTGGGTACTTATTAATACAATCGAACCATGGATTACCCCTGCCCTCTTTAGCAGGGATATCCCTCAGCGCTTTCCAGACAGCACTGTTACACTTGAAACCCGACCCGAATGCAATCTGCCACACCCTATTACCTCTGGAAACCCGACCTTTTGCTTCTGTGTATGCTAATTCGTACCACAGTGAACTACTAGATGTGTTCCCAAAGCGATGCAGCGTCATTCTTGATGGCTCCATGTGCCACTCCGTGAGTTGCAGATTCTTCTGAATCGCATCAAGAACTGCCCTCCCCCCCGCGTGTATGCAGAAGTGCTCGAATGCTAGCTTGAAGTTTGGTATATAAGGCCTCACCTTAGCTCTCAACACCTTTCTCTTCACCAACGTTACAAGAAACATCAACTGCTCCGAGAATGGCAGAACTAGAGGCCCTAACGTCGTTATATTCGTCTTTAATGCATCCCCAGCTACCGCCATCAGTTCTCTAGCTAATGAAACTCCAACTATTCCCTTGTCATCTTCTCTTTGGTAAACACAGTTATAGCTATTGTCATCCGCTCCTTTGTGGGTTCGGACCGAGTGAACCAACTCATACTTTGACCGCCGCCTGTCTCTGCCCTTGTTTGACAGCAGAATGGCTGCGCCCCCCATCCGAAATATGCAGTTGCACAGCAGCATTGAGCGGTCATTGCCGAAATACCAATTCAGGGTTATGTTCTCTGTGCTCACCACAATTGCATATGTATTGGGGTTAGCCTGAAGTAGGTGTTTTGCCAGGTCTATAGATATGAGGCCAGCACTGCAGCCCATTCCACCGAGATTGAAGCTCTTGATGTCTGTTCTGAGCTTGTAATGGTTGACGAGCATGGAAGAGAGAGATGGGGTTGGATTGAATAAGCTGCAGTTGACAATAAGAATACCAATGTCCTTAGGCTCAACACCTGTCTTGCTGAAGAGAGAATCCAATGCGCCAAACATGACGGCTTCTGCCTCCAACCGGGCTTCTTTCATGGATAGATTGGGGGGGTGGAGGTGATGCCCCTTGCGAAATAGGTCTCGTCACCAAGCCCGGAACGATATGATATCCTCTTCTGGAAGTTAATTGAGTCTTGTTCAAACACACCATTTTCTTCTGTCATCTTCATGAATGAATCTATGGACAGTTTCCTCTCATCTTCTGGCTTGTAACATGCAAAATCAACCAAGTAAACAGGGGTTGGTCGCTTGGACCAGTAGATGGCCAACAAGAACATGAGTAGAGTTGAGCTGAAAACAAGGGTGGCAGTGTCCATGAGATGAAGTGTTTGATTCATCCATATATCAGAGAAAAGGGTGATGAGTGGTAGGCCAGTGATGAGCTGATGGGTGGCAGTGGCTATAGACAAAGACAGGAACAGGAAGAGGAGGAGAGTGAAAGGAGGATTAATGAATGAATAACCGTAGCCTAATTTGACATATTTGAGCTTCACAGACTGCAAAAAGTCGGGCAATGCTCGCTTGATTTTAATGACCATGGATGAGGAGTCCTTGAAAGCAACCTCTGCCAGTAGCCTCTCCTCATTCATCTCTATGCTGTTATTCATTTCTCCACCACCTGCTGCTGCTGCTGCACCAGATCTCTCCATATCTATGTATATATATATATATATATATATATAGAGAGAGAGAGAAGAGAGATAAATGATCAAGATCGAATTAGGCTAGCAGCTCTGATTGCTTTTTCTATATTTGATTTTTGGTCTCAAACAAAAAAAGGGGTTGGTTGCCTTGTTCCAAGAAAATTAGTATATAATATGCTCAAGAAGGAGGGAGGTAGAGTCTCAAAGAAAAATATTTGGATAGAAAAGGCAGTGCTCTACCCGCGCTACCGTTGGTTGGGATTGGAGGAGAAAAAAAGGGGATTGAGTATGTTTTTTATAGAGTAGCGGAAAAGAGGAAGAGAAGAAACATAAAGCTGCAAGAAAATTAAACCAATTGGCCCAACATTTAATGACTCATCACTGTCTTTAAGAAATCGTATGGGAACAGATGGATAGCTCACCTACCTCCAACCTCAACCTCAACCTCAACCTCAACCTCAACTAGGGGAATCCGGAACACCATGTGAACATGGACAACATTAGTTTATTATTAAATATACATATATATATATATATATATATTTGTTTAATCTGAAATTATTTTTATAATAAATTAATTAAAATAAATATAAATTTTCATTCGATTATTTTGATTAATTTCAAAAAAATTTCATAGAAAAACACATACAGTGTAGTTATCGCTAAAATAATACACCTTATTTAGTATTTACAATTTTCAAATTATTTGCTATTTTATAAAATCAATAGTCTTATTTAATTATAATACTTTAAAAGATTACCTTTTAATGAAATCAAAACATTTGAAATAAATCCAAAGCTGTCCCTAAGTCTTGTCTAGATGTGCCAACCAAATTATAGGTAGTGTTGTTGATCAGCGTGGAGTTATTAATCAAGTGGCCATGTGACATCGCCAGATTTCATCCAACCAACCAATAATCTTTTCATATTTAAAATTAATAATACTCTCATATATGAAGTAATTCCAACCCCACCATAAAAAAAGAAAGAAAAGAAAAAATATAATTTCATGACGTAACACATGCAGTGCAGTGCAGGTATGTATGTATGGTGGAGACATTAGAGCTTTTCCATACACACTAATACTTCACTCGTGCATACGGTAAATCTATATATCATATGTACTTCCGTGCAATTATTGTAAAGTGATCAAATCACGTAATCTGTATTAAAAATAGAAACCAAAAAACAAAGAATTATACTCTTGATAATATGACAAAAATTAATTAATTTAGATGAAAATTGTTGAAATGTTGTGTGCCGGTGTCTGTGCATATTGGGAGAGAGAGTGATGTGAAATGTGAAGGGAGTTCAATTTAGGAGTGTGCAATGAATGGAATTTTGGTAATTTGGGTAGAAATGGAAGTTTTGGTTTGGGTGGACAAAACCTAACTATATATGCTGGCGCCTAAGTTGTATTAAAGAGGAGTGGGGGTGGGTGGCGGATGTGTCCTTCAACAAACAAAATTAATGTAATGAGATTATCCTCATTCCTCATCAATCCCATGCTCAAATATTTAACTTGTTATGTTGAGAATTAACTGATGTGATGAATTCATGTGGAGATTCGTGAACTACTTTTTATCATTCAATACTGATTACTGTGCGCCGTGCGCCCTTTATAATCAGGCGTTGACCCAATAAACTTGCATATTATATGCAGGCACGTGGAGATGGAGGGAATATATTAATAAGGACGACTATTCGCGCCCATGTTCATGTTGGTTTCCATTTTCTTGGGGTTGGGATGGGGGCATGACATTGAGAAAGAAGCCGGCAAATTAAGGTACAGAACAGAAGCAGCTGGAACTGGAACCTACGTCTTGCACACTTTCATCATTCTCTATCTCCATCTCGTATACGAATGGGATTGAACTTAGTTAATGTGTTTGTATTTAAGACCAACTCCCAACATCCATCCATCACAAAGAAAAATCCACTTCATCAATAATAAATAATAATATTAATAATAATAGGGCCTTCACTCTTCCAAGAATCCCACATGCCCATATTCACACACATATCCTAGCTACATAATATGCATCATATCAATCACATCCACATCAACATCAACATCAACATCAACATCAAACTGCAACTGGGCTAAGGCTAACCCCTTTTTTCCCTTTCTTTCTTTAAAAAAGAAAAGAAACATATACAGCATTTGCTATCTAATCCACCCATAATAAAAGATAAAATTTCCTTACGTATGGAATGCAACCTCTAAGAAAGAAAGAAAGTTTTAATTAATAGGGATTCAGAGTCTTTTAGCTATTGTTCTTCTTCATGCCAACTTGCTTCTGGAGACAAATATTAATCCTTCAAAAAATGTTACCAAGAGAATTATTATAGAGAATCCCTTTTTCCCATACTTGATGGTGCACGAAATTGACTTTGAACAGCAAGAGCAAGCTGTACTAGTTGGAAAACGGTTTCGTTCAAGAAAACCTCCACTTTTATATCATATGCTGCAGAGATGGAAAACTATGGTTTGTTTGGGACAATCAAAGGAAAGAAACCACTAATGTTTTCCATCCTCTGCAGTCTGTACCACAGCTTTAAAAATTAGTTTAACTTGGTCTTTGAGAGAGCCATCACAAATTTATCTTCCAACTCAACGTAGACAACTAAGCCTAAAACCAAGACAATGGATTAACCGAATACCTCAAACTCAATTATATTTTTCAGTATATTCTCATCCCACCCACGACTTCACAGCCCCACTAGAAATCCTATGGTTCTTCCGCCAGTGCCAGATACCATGATGCAAAAAGCTGGACTATCAAACGAGCAATTGAAGTCACTCGTTAACATCTGTCATAGAAAACAAAATGTCAACATATATATAGTATCCAAATAAGATGCATGCATTAATGAGACAGTTCTAGAGCCCACCTCGCTTTGTCATCATCTGATTCAGACGTCCAGACAATATCCTTTAACCCTGATGAGAAGGTTTTGTAGAACTGCCATAAATTTAGAAATAAGTTAATCAATGTGCCCACTCCTCAAAACAAACATACATAGAAAGGTTATTTCATAGTTGAACATTATCATGCCTTGTGGAACTCCAGGGTGTCACCACCAGTTTTGCGAAGCTCCACCATGTGCAAGGAAGGAGCCACCTCAAAGACCTGACATCAAAAGCAGCCAGACGACCATATATTCAATGCTATACCATGCTGAACAATACCAGAGGAAAGTGAAAGAAAAAGATACACTGACCACACCCTATCCATTAGGAAGTTCATGTTACTAATTATACAAAGTCTTTAACCCACAAAAACCTTTTCCCAGTGTCTCCGAACAACTAAGAAAATTCCTCCAAAACTGTACAGTTTGAAATGAAACACTAAGACAAGTAATCAGCTTTTGTTAACATAACCATTTGATTCAATCCTTGTATCTGCTCATAGTTACCAACAGACACTTTAAACCTTAGAAGCATCTTTCCTGCTCCATCAATAAAGAGTAATCGGTCATTGCTGCAAGTTATCGCTGTCACACAATGTCTGTAGTTACAGTAAGTACCTTGATCCCCAGACTTATACATACAATATATGAAGTCATCGACATTTCATTTGCCCAAAGCGAAGTTGATATATACCTCTGTAGCTACAGCAAGTTGGCCTTTTCTTCCTGTCTTTTCACCTTGTAACTTCATCTGCAATAGCTACAAAGAATAAGTGGCAAGCCGGAGGACTATTTCCGATGAACTGATGAGACATTGAATATTATCCTCCTTTCATCTAGGAAGAGAAGGCATGAGGAATGGAATGTCCAAAAAAATATGTTGTAGTACCTTAAAGTTGTTTTTATGAACATTAAAACCCAAAGGTTTAGCAGCCTCCTCGATTTTTGACATTATCTCATTCGCAGGATGCTTGGATGTAAAACATGTTTCTCTCTTTACTAGGCCCTGCATTGTTTGATCCAAGACAAAAAAAAAAAGGAAATAATTGGGTAACCTGATTATTTTGACTTCCGCATGAAGGGGGGTCATTCGTGTCCAAACCCACATGGGTTGTGGACCGTTGGATTAGCCATATGATGACATTAATAGAGTCGACTGAGACCATTAAGGTATAACTGCATATATGTATATTGACGACAGAATCAGCTTTGTCTGATCAGTGTTGGGGCTAGCATATGCCTAGCTGGAAAGAGCCCCAGATAGTTTCAACAACAAATTCTGAAGGAACAAAGATTTATATAATGCCACAGGGTACCAATCGCAGGTAGACTTTAATTCTGATCTTCAGAATTCTTTGTTTAAATGATTCCTTTACTTATAATATGCATCAACAACCACCAAAAGGTGGAAAGATAAAGGACAGCTGAACTCACATACCATCTGCTTATCAAACAAATTTTCGAGACTGAAACCCTGAGACCTAGAAATGAGCTGAAAGGCATTCATGGATACAGGTTTCTCTTTTCTTTCTATAACAAGGTTTTCCTGCCAAAGAAAATGTTCTTGGTCAAATTTAAGTTTAGCTATGTATACACAGTAGCAGCTAGTACCAAAACAGAATTCTGTGATTTAAATAGCTTACCTCAGAGTCATTGAAGACAGCAGCAACATCATCAAGACTTACTTCCTCTTCCCGCTCAAAGTAAGGTTGCTTGTAATCTTTCTTGAACCAATCATTTTCTAGAATTTCAGGAATAGTCATCCGCTGCAACATACCCACAAATTATACAGAAGAACTCTAAACTCCCTAAGCATGTCTACATGAATGTGTTGAAACTAGAGAAAATACATAAGAACTATGAAACAAGGAAAGAATAGGACTACAAGAAAGAGATAGCAGAGGAAAAACATCTTGTAAATGAATGGACATTTGACTGATAAATAAGATAAAGACAAGCTTTGAAGAACTCACAGTGAGTGGATTTGGATCCAAAATATGCATAATCAGCTTTTTTGCACTGGATGAGAACCACGATGGAAACAAGAAATCGGCCTTTTGAATCTGGAAAAACAATTAGTTCGTACCACATTCCAAATGCAACTCAGAGCAGAAAGCAAGTCGAGCTCTCTCCAAACTTACTCTCCTATACAAAGCCATGAGGCTGGGCTCATCAAAAGGCAAGTATCCAGCCATCAGAACAAAGAGGATAACCCCACATGACCATACATCTGATGACGTACCATCATAGCCTTTATCAGTGAGCACCTGATGGAGAAAAGAACCACAAAATCTTGAAACTGAAAATAGACACTTGCGCCTTTCCCTTCTTAGTTCCATAAAACCATAAGTGGTACCTCAGGTGCTACATAATTCGGCGTGCCACAGGCCGTGTGAAGCAACCCATCTTCCTATAAAAGAATCATCATGAGATTTTCATTTTTCACTTCTGGTGCCCTCAGAAAAGCAAAATTCATATAGGACTTCATGATAATGGTTAGCCGACAAGAATATGATAAAAATAGATTCTCATACATAAGTTGAATTGACTGAAAAACTTCTAGAACAGGAAAGAAGAACGAGATTACAAGTATCCATTTTCTATCTAGTGCACAATTGTGTAGGGACCTTGCAGGTTTCTGAACAGGAAAATAAAATCAGCCAACCAAGATGCAGTCTCTAACATGTATCAATATCCAAGCTGGAGCAGCTTTTTTCTGACATGAACCAAAGATATTGATTTTAGATTATTTTATACTAAGACGCAACAAGAAGAAACGAGTCAAAAGAAAAGGCAGTTTGAGATCAAAGTTTGTCATCATGGAATACATGAAAGCAGTGACGCATAGTTGAATGACACTTTAAAACAGATCCAAAGAACATTATTGGCAGCCTTTCCACATCTTCAAACTGGTAAACTTTGGCCCCCAAAAGAGTCAATGACAGAAATTATAGACAACCTACCCGGACTTGCTTCGCAAATGCACTTAACCCGAAGTCGGAAACTTTAAGAACACCACAAGAGTCCAGCAACAGATTCTCCGGCTGCAAAATTTATATTGAGACACGTACAACATTTCTAAACAAAGTAGAAAAAGAAAGTGAACGTTTTATTAAAAAGACGCATAAACTGTGAGATAGATAACAGGTCTTGTCGACAACCTTCAAATCTCTGTGGTATATGCCTCTACTGTGGCAGTAGTCCACAGCACTGATGAGCTGTTGAAAATATCTCCTAGCAGCATCGTCGTGAAGTTTTCCATATTTAGCCTATAGAGGAAGGGAAAATGGCATGACCTTTTTCATCAATTGCATGATTACTGTGACATCATACAACACCAGTCTACAAGCAAAGCCATGCGTTTGCATGTTTGAATTGCAGAAATCAGGGCATAACAGCTGAAAATTTTGACTAAAATTAAACACTTACGATTTTGTCAAAGAGCTCGCCTCCATCAACATATTCAAGAACGATGTAGATTTTGGTTCTGCTGGCCATAACCTATCATTGCCAAAAAACAAGGAATAGGTGAACTTGAAATATCTGAGACCTTTAAATAAGGCAACAATTTGCATGTCATCCATCAGAAACCAGCATTTTTTACCAGGTACTGCAATTAATCATTTAAACCTTTAAGTCATAGGATTATTATCCTGCAATCTTTTTGGCGCAGGGCATAACACAAGGTGATCTATAAGAATGATATTCAGCATCACTTGCCAAAAAAAATTATGCTTAGGCAAACATTTGGCAAAAAGCTTTATTTTAGTTCGCTCAAATCCTTCCAGACACCCCCCCACCCCCCAAAAAAAAAGGAAAAGAAAAAGAAGAAAGAAAAGTTAAAAAACCAATAAAAAATGCACAGTACCTCAAATAAATTTAAGACATTGGGATGTTTGATCATCTTCATGGTCGAAATCTCTCTTTTGATCTGCAAACTTACACAGAATTTATAAATGAAAATTCAAAAGAAAAAAGGAAAAACCCATGAAAACAAAACTTAATCCACTCTTTTCTGTTTCAAGAATGACACTTCAGCGATGTGATGAACCCAGCACACTAGTGATACTTAAAACAGGAGCTCCCACAAAATAGTTAGAATAAAGAATAAATGTATCTCTTCGTGTAAAAGGAAAAAGAAGTAAAAAAACAATAAACTAAGTAAAGGAGAGTAAGTACAGAACAGGGTTAATAAATTGAGATGTATAAAGAGAGAAAGACCTGCTCAACCATCTGATGACAGAGGACTCGATCACGGTCGATGATTTTAATGGCGACGGGAGCACCGGTGTGGGTGTTAGTGGCAAACTTGACCTTAGCAAAGGTGCCTTCGCCCAGGGTCCTACAGATGCTAATACTTGCCGACGCGCGTCCTCGTTCGCGGCACTGAACCGCTGCTGCTCATTTCTCGTCCGTTACGTTAGAAGGAAAAGTGTTTGTGGATAAGCTAAATAGTAGTAGTAGTAGCAGCAGCAGTAGAGTTTGGGAAGAAGATAGAAGAGAATTGTCCTGTATTCTTTTCTGGCTGACGGTCAAACTCAAATCATATGTAATAAGAGGTAAATTTTCTTCTTTTAATCTTTGATGGAGCCGAGGTGAATCCAATTGGCATTAGGTGAGGTCAGTGGGGACACCAAAGGAATTTTGCATCAAACAAAAATCCAGTCTTTCCTCTTGCAATTCTCTCCTCTCCAACACACACATACACACAGTCAGTCTGAGTTTCTTCATTTTTGTTGTTCACCACCAACCAAAATAATGAAGAAGCTGAGATGGGTGATGGATGGCGGATTCTGGGACGTGGACGTATCAACGCCGATGACGTTGGACGGGGTGGCGCGCCCCGTCCCCGGTGAGCTCCTTCCATTGGGATTGACTCGTGGACCAAGGCTGTCCAGGCCCAAGCAGATTGATTTCTTCCAGCGCTTCATGGCAATGCCCTTCGTCCCCTCATTTTCCAATGCCCTCTCTCTCCAACGAGTCCTATCTCTCCCTCTTCCCTCCTTTGCCCGCGATACCTGGTACTCCTGCTTTCCCCTTATGTTTTTCATCAAAATTAACTACTTTTATTTCTAAATCTATTTCACCAGTTTGCCATTACTCATAGAATCGATTTCCACCATCACCTCTATTAGAAAGCAACTCAGTTAGCTTTTGGAGAAACTAAGGAATGAAATAAATGTCAAAATTAGTGAAGATTCTTCCGTTGTGTTTGTATTGAACTTTCCCTCTCACCTCTTCCTCAAGATCAATGAAAACGAAATGCTTCGTTTTACCTCACTGGACCAAGATCCTCTTAGAAATATATATATATATATATATATATATATGATGGATCAAACTACTGGATCCACAGGGATTTTTGTAATTGACTGATGATATCATTAAGTCATGCAGGTTTTCTACATTGCTTGGACAGTTCAATGTGCAGAAGTTTGTTACTTCTCTCAGAAGGAATGGGTTAAGACAAGAATCAGATGCGTCCTCTTTGCAGAGTATTTGGAGACACCTTTCAGACCCAAATTTGTATGCCCTCAATTTCTCTTCCGAATGGTTGTTAACACTGAAGATACAATGCTACTTAGCTTGGAAGCACATGGTAATGACAAGACTCCTAGAAAGAAGGCAGTACTTCATCACAAGGCAAGCTAGTACGAATGTAACTTCTAATCAAATTCTTATTCAATTTAGTTGTTATCAGCCTTTCATCTCTTATATCTGTTGATTGTTGAGTGTGATCATTGTTTTGATTCTGGTGTAAGCTGTACCTTTCTTGAGTCATGTAATTTCTTTTGCTTCTTATACCTTTTTGTTCTCCCATTTTTATGATTGCGATAAAGATTTGAATCTTGACTCTATCCCATGATCTGTAGTCTCAGCATGACAACTATACACATTTGTTCTGGCAGTTTCCCCATCATAATCTCACTTTGGAGGCAACTTCGCCAGCACTTTTTGTTGACCATCTTGGTAATTACTGGGATGTCCCATTCACATGGGCCTTGGATCTTGCATCGGTGGCTTCTGATTCCGGTGCTAGCTGTCATTTCTGTATCAACCATACTGTAGGTTCACCCAAACAATGTGAAGACCAACCTATGAGCTCAGTACCTTCTAGTTTACTTCCTGGATTGTGCGCCAAATGTGCTGTTTCGGTCAAGAAAAATTTTGACATTTGGAGGAGTGAGTCACCAAAGATAAAAATGGTGCAACCATATGATATATTTCTCTCCAACCCTCATATTTCAGCATCGGCGACCCTGGGTAATCACAGTTTTGTTGCATTAGACATTGTACAATGTTAGTAATCTTGCTTTATATGATCTGATTTTTGGTTGAAGGAAAACACTGAATGCAAGTTTACTATGGGGAAGCAGGTCTATTCTTATTTAGTGGTTAGTTTTGATAAATAAAAATGAGATATGTTGGTTGCTGATGGCCTGGACTACCCACTTGTTTATTATTTATTTTCTTTTCCTGTTTACCTAAATGAACACAAGGTTTTGGTCTGCGTTTAAATTACGTAACCTCATGGAATTTACTGAAGAAAAACATGTGCGTATACTTGACGATGCTGGCCCTGGTATGGAGTATGAAGTTAAAATATGTGGGTGCTTCTCTTGAATCAAACCGATAGTTGGATATCCATCTCTCATGCTCATGCTCAATGGCCCGGTCTTTGTAGTCATTCATCACTTATTTTTGTCCACTTGAATTCTGATAATTATTTATATTATATTTTTCATTGTAGGTACTGTAGTCACTGCATCTCTTGGAGATAAATCGCTCAGAGCCCATACAAAAGATGAGTCATTCGGGTTTCGAGCCAAAGGAGCAAATTCTGCAATTTTAGCTGATCTTTTTGCAACTGCATCCTTCTCTGTTCAGCATGGAAATTTCCAAAAGCTGTTTTTGGACCTTACTCGCTTTTACACACGGTTAGATATTCCATCGGGGTCAAAGTTCCTAGTTGGTGCCTCTCAGGTGGCATTTGACCTTTACAATTCTCAAGCACCAAGTATTGAAGCAGTTCAGGCAATTTGTCCTACTGCCAGCCTTTCGATTCAGCAGCAGGTACTCTTTATCATAAAGTTAATCTTTGATCAATTGGTATATTGACATTAAAAATGTGCTGTCTCTCCAGCAAATCCACTCTCTCCCTCTCCCTCTCCCTCTCCCCTCTCTGCCTGCAATACCTGGTAGTCCTTTACATATTATTACTAGGAGATGTAGGCCTTGCTTAATTTTGTGCTCTTCATCAATGCAGATTGCGGGACCTTTCAGCTTCAGAGTTGATGCTGGAGCGACCCTTGATCTAAAGAAAGAATGGTACTTCAATGTGAATGACCCGGTAGTTGCTGTTGAATATGCCTTGCAAGTTCTTGGTTCAGCAAAAGCTCTAGCTTGGTACTCCCCGAAACAAAGAGAATTCATGATAGAATTACGATTCTTTGAGACCTAAAAATGCAAGTTCTAGCTTGTTTGCAAGTAGTCTTCCTGTTTCACTTTTAATAAGGTGTTATGGGTGCTCAAACTTGAGATTAAGTTCTTTAGACCACGTACTATCATAAGAGGCCATCAGCATGCCTCTAACCATGTACAACTAACATAACATATAGAAGAATTATGTGTGGAGATGCAGGGAGGCAGGAGGCAGGAGGCTGGAGGTCAGCGTTTTTCTTGTGGGAGCCCAACTGCAAAATCAAAATCGTCTTGTCAATAGTAGACAGCAATATTTTTTTTTTCTTTTTTCTTCTTTCTTTTTTTAATAACTAGACACTATGTCATACACCACCTATGCGTATAATTCTGCTAATATTTATATTTTCTTGAATCCCATAATTTTTTCTATATACTAACAAATCATATTTAAAAGATAAACTGAAAGAAACAATTGACAAAATAAAAAGAATTACTGTAGTGATATTAAAAATGACGTGGAGATTTTATAAATTAAAAAAAATAATCATAATTTTTTTTAAAATTATCTAATTATGTATAATTGTCATATTAAAAAATTAGCTCGATGGTATCGCTAACCGTTGTTTATGAATGTAGGTGGTCTTTTTTTCTTATATTAACTATTGTGACATGTTGTCCATGTGTACTTATAATAAAGAATATGCACGCTTTAATATATTTTATAAATTAGAGTAAAATATATTAACTAATACATTACAATAAAAAAAAAAACAAGAAAGAAAAAAGAATTAACACATATTTTATAATAGGTATCTTATAACAGTTGATGATCTATCAAATGAATGGCTACTCCAAACTATCTACTTGCTCTTTGCTCATCCAATTTGGATCGATAGAACAAATGGGATAGTGGAAAAATTCAACCAATTTCTTTGTGATATTACAAATAAGTAAATTATCTTTCTATGAAAGAAAAAAATAGCAATTTACCTTATTGTAAAATCTAAAATACAGCAATTTATCTTTCTATATTTTTTAAAAAGGAGTAATATACCTCATTGTCTAAGAAAGTAAATTCCTCCATTTAAAAAAAAAATTGCTATTTTATTGTTATAATGGAGTAATTTGTTCATTTTAAAAATTATATTAGGGTAATTAGTATTCACCGAATTGCAAAGTCCGCCCGATGCAAATATCCATCTCTAGTTGTGCTACAAAAGGTACGAATTAATGATGTAGGTTTGGTTCCATAGTTGCAAGAACAAATACTTTTTAATGGTGGAATAAAAATATTTTTGACTTTGATAAATACTAGTTTCTATCTGAAATTTGAAAATTATGTTACAATTATTTGCAAGTTGTATAACTAAAATAAGAAAACACTTATCCTCTACTCTATGATATAAAAAATGTGGAAAAAAAACCTCTTATATATATAAAAAAAAGATCTACAAATTATTTTCTTATATTTTTAAAAATGAAACAAAATACCTTATAGCAATACACACGACCCTTGAATCTATGGATGATTTTTAAAGGGAAAATTACACTTTTGGTCCCACAAGATAGGTACTATTGCAATTTTAGTCCCATACGTTATGGATTTAGCACTTTTGGTCCCACAGAAAGAAAAAGTGATGCACTTTTGGTCCCAACTCCTTTTAAACCATTAAATAGGGATGGAAAATCACTTTTGGAAGGTCAAAAGTGGTTTTTTTATACTTTGAAAACCACTAGAATTTTTGGAGGGAATTATATCCAATTTTGTTGCATTTTTCATACATCTCACTATAAAATGACAAATTCTTTCCACTAAAATTTGAAAAAAAAAAAAAAAGTTGCAAGTTATGATAGATAATAGAAATATATTTGCAAAAAAATAAGTTGCACACTTATGATAGATAAAAAAAATGTTATTATAAATGAAATATTGAATTATGAGATTGCAAAATTAAAATGACCTTGAAAAATAAAAGTACTGCAAAATTAAAAATAAAAGATGAACTGATTGCATTGATGCCAAAATTCACTGTTAGCACTATACAAATTTAACAATGTTTTATCCCTGCTAAAAAGGTTTGTCACCATAACAAACATTCTAGCTGCAATTCATGCCACAAATAAATAGAAACCAAACGCTTGATTTTTTAGTTGGAAATATTTTTGCAGTGTAACAAAGTGCATTTACTTGAATTTGGTTCTGTAATTAGTTTTTTGGGCAAATCTATAATTTTTTTTTTTTTTTTTTTACTTTGGCAATGCAAATATTGGCAATTATTTTGGAATGTAAATTGCATATTTTTGCATAGTTAGCACGGAGAAAACATGGCTAAATCTGTATAGTGCAAACAGTGAATTTTGGCGTAAATGCAGTTAGTTCATTTTTTGCTTTTAATTTTGCAATGCTTTAATTATTTTTGAGGTCATTTGAATTTTACAATCACATAATTTAATATTTCATTCATAATAATTTTTTGGGTAAATTGCATAGAACCCCCCTGTGTTTTCACAACTTAGCTAAAAACCCCCTGTATTAAAAAATAGGCAAAAAACCCCCTGTGTTTTTCAAAATGTTGCATACTCTCCCCTTCCGTTAAGTCAACACTAACGGTGTTAATTTTTTATTGAATTGTCCATTATACCCTTTTTATATGGACCATTGATCTTCAATTGTAAAAAATGAACGGTTCAGATCTTAAATAATTTAAATATATTTTAATATAAATATATTAACAAATTATAAAATTACTATTTTTAAAAAAATAAATTTTAAAATTAAAATCCCCTCTACCCCCGCTGCCCCCCCCCCACCCCACCACCACCACACCACCACCCCACGCCACCCTCTTTCCCCATTGCCACCCCACAAACCCTCCCCCGCCATACTCGCCGGTCACCACAGAGAGGGTGACGGCGAGTCGCCCCGCAGTTGCGCGGCCGCCCAGACACTTTTGGGTTGGGCGACGGCGGGCGACGTTGCCGTCGCCCTCTACAAAGGGGCGACGGTCGCGTCGCCTTTTGTTGCCGCTCCGCGCCCCCTTCTGGAGGGGCGGCGGCCAGATCTGGCGACAGAGGTCGCCCTTTTTCTGGGCGACCTCCGTCGCCCAGGAGCCGTCGCCGGCCACTACTGGCCGGCGACGGAGAAGATGATTAAAAAAAAAAACTTTTTTTGAAAGTAAAATAAAATAATTTAATTTTTTCAGATTTAAATATTAAATAATTTTAATATTTAATTTAAATATTATTTATAATAATAAATAATTTAAAATAATTGTTATTACTTTTTTAGTGTTTAGTATTATTTATAAATTAATAATGATTTAATTGAATTAATAATATATATTATAAGTGATTGTTATATTGCATCTAAATTTTAATTTGAAAAGTGAATTTTATTATATTAAATTTGTATTGTGTTTTTTAAATTCAAAATTTTAATTTTAAAAATATTTATATACTTTTTAAGTGTTTTTATATTAAATTGGTACATTTTTATAATTAATTATAATTTATTGTAATATATTTGGTTTTAATAAATAATTTAAATTAATTAAATATATTTAAATAAAATAATCATATAAATAAATGAATTTAAAATGTATTTAAATATGAAAGAAATATAATATATATTTAAATATGAAGGAAAGGGTATAATGGACATTTTTAATCTCAAAAATGCCAAAAATGAGGCCCACTCGCACAATAGGCAAGTGATGCACACTCTCCGTTAGTTTCTAACGGAGAGGGGTTTTTTGCTGTATTTTATATAACACAGGGGTTTTTTTGCCTATATTTTTAACACAGAGGGTTTTTAGCTAAAATTTGAAAACACAGGGGGGTGTTATGCAATTTACCCTAATTTTTTTTTATCTATCATAAGTGTGCAATTTATTTTTGGCCAAATTGCATATTACCCCCTGTGTTTTAAAAGGTCAGCTGAAAACCCCCATGTGTTTTAGAAATAGGCAAAAAACCCCCTCTGTTTTCTTAAATACAGCACACTTGCCCCTCACCGTTAACTGAAGCTAACGGCGTTAAATTTTTTGTCAACAAACCGTTATGCCCTTAGTAATTATATATTATTTCTTATTTTTACGACCGTTGGATTGTTTTTGATTGCATAACAACCGTATGATTTAACCAATTAATCTTAACCGTTAGATCTAAATTATTAAAGGCTAAGATTTAACTAATTTTGATATATATTATATATATAATTATAAAATATAAAATATAAATTATTATTTATAAAAATATATATTAAAATACACCCCCTCTCCCCCTCCGCCCCTGCTACCAGGTCCCCTCCCACCGCCGCCACCCCACCCCCCACCAAGCCCCTCTCCCCTCCACCCGCCACCCACCACCCACCCACCACCTCGCGCTGCCACCCCACCCCTCCACCGCCCAACGCAGAGGGGGGCGACGCCGCGGGTGACCGCGTCGTGGCGGTCGCCCAGGTTATCCATGGGCGACCGCAACGCTTTGGGTGACCGCGATGCGGCAGCCGCCCAGGTCACCTATGGGCGACCGCCGCATCGCGGTCGACCAGGGGACTTTGGGCGACGGCGTCGCGACCGTCGCCGTCGCCCAATTTTTTTTATTTTTATAAATTTAAAAATCTATTTAAGAAAAAGAAAAATTGATTTAAATTTAAATTTCATATACTAATAATTTAAACTTAAATTTATTTATAGTAAATAATTAATTAAAAAAAATTTAAATTAACTATTACTTTAAATTTTTTATATATTATTTAAATTAAAATATACTATTTTTTGTAATGTGGTTTTATTTTCATTTTTATTTAAATTATAAATTTATAAAAAAAATATATTTTTTGGTATTTTAATAATTAAATATATTAAAATAAAATAATTTACTTTTTAAGAGGGATGAAAATACAAAAAAATCAATTAAAAATAAAGTTAAAATAATTATTTTTAATTATGGTAATTTTAAATACAATATAAGGGTATTTTTATCAATTTATAGCAAACAAATATCAAAATTCGCAAAAAAATCAAGCCCATTCGCACAACTAGCGAGTGCCCTTCACCTTCCGTTAATTTCTAACGGAAGGGGGATTTTGCGCAGGGTTTTAAAAAATAGGGGGGTTTTTTTACCTATTTCTAAAACACAGGGGGATTTTCAGCTGACTTTTGAAAACACAGGGGGGTAATTTGCAATTTGGCCTTTATTTTTTTACAAATATATTTTTTTAATCTATTATAACTGTGCAGCTTAATTTTTTTGCAAATTTTAGTGGGAAAATTTTGTTATTTTATAGAGAAATGCATGAAAAATGCAACAAAATCAATATAATTCCCTCCAAAATGCCTAGTGGTTTTCAAACCATAAAAAACCACATTAGACCTTCTAAAAGTGTTTTTCCATCCTCACTTAACGGTTTAAATGGGGTTGGGACCAAAAGTGCAACACTTTTTACGTATAAGACCAAAATTACAACAGTACCTATCCGGTGGGACCGAAAATGCAATTTTCCCATTTTTAAATAATAAAATATTATTTTATATTATATATTTAATGTATTAGTATTTATAATATATATAAATATATTATTTTTTTATAAATATATAGTTTCATCTTCTTCCTCCACCTCTATTGAACTGTTGTTGCTGCCCTCTCCCCCTTCCCCTCCCATGCCCCCTTTCCCGTCCCTCTACTGCCCCCCTTGCCACCCTACTCTCGTCTTTTTCAGCGCCGCCACCCTCTCGCCCTCCTTTTCCTCCATAGCCTCGCTGTCTTTCTCTTTTTCCCTAGACCCCCTTCCCTTCCCCCTTTGTGATGTCGCCGCCCACTCCCCCTCTCCGATCGCCAATGGTTGCCACCTCCCATTCTCTCTCTATATATCTATATATTATATACGTATTTTTATATATACAACTTATTATATAAATATATTCAAATTTAATTGTTTATAATACATAATTTAAATTGTATATTTATTTAAATTGAAATCGTTGATTCAAAATAAATAAAATCATAACATTGATTTATTAGTTAAATTTGAACTTTAAATCAAAATCAAGATCTAAAGATTTTAAGTAACGATATTGATGTCCATGCCTGAAGAGGCCCAATCTAATAAAATAAGATGGCTTTGGGTACCCAATCTTAACACTTAATGTGCCCACTCTAGCAGCCCAAGGGGCCAAAGAGCCCAAGATGGAAGACGGAAGCTCAGGACACCCCTAGACTCGACACATGACCTTAGCCCAACAAGAATGGCCGACCTAAAAAGTCCAGAAACCTGGCAATTCCCTCTCTTAAAATGGCGTATAGCTGGACCACCACTTACCACCTGGGGCCACGATACCCCTAGAAAAACAGTTTGAACGGGAAAGGTCTCCCTAGAGTCTAAAACTCCTTGATGGCTAACACTCTTTGCAGATAAAGGGTCTCCCTCAATGGAAGGAATTCACATTGGACACATCCAGTTGTGGCTAAGAACAATCTTCTACTTATCCAACCTGAAAATAGAGGAAAAGGGGTAGACCCCAATATATGCAAATTTGGTATTCCAAGCGGGGGAGCTCTCTTCAAATTCTCTAATGTTGTATTTGGATGGAAGAAATTGAATATCATAGATTTTAAATACTTCATAACAAATTATTTGCATATGTTTGGATAATTCTAAATATAAAAGTTTTCAAATTCTTTCATTTTAATTTTGAACTAAGTTTAGATTGATATGGATGAATTTCAAATTCATTTCAAATCGAGTCATTTTGAAATTATTTATCCAAACCATTCATTCAAATCCAAATCCATCGATCCAAGTATTTCAAAATGATATTGGAATGTTTACGTATTTTCTTGCAAGTCCTCTTTTCTAGGTCCATAAACACTCCAGCCTGAGTTTTGAACGCTAATCCATATTCGTTGGGCCTATACTATTTTTGCACGCATCAAATATAAATATTAATTTTAAATTAAAAATAGAAAAGGGAAAATTGCATTTTCGGTCCCACCGGATGGGTACTGTTGCAATTTTGGTCCTATACATTATGAGCTTAGCACTTTTGGTCCCACAGAAAGAAAAAGTGTTGCACTTTTGGTCCCAACTCCGTTTAAACCGTTAAATGAGGATAACAAACTATTTTTAGAAGGTTCAAGGTGGTTTTTTATGGTTTGAAAACCACTAGGCTTTTTGGAGGGAATTATATTGATTTTGTTGTATTTTTCATGCATTTCACTATAAAATGACAAAATTTTCCCACTAAAATTTGCAAAAAATTAAGCTGCACAGTTATAATAGATAAAAAAAAATATCTTTGTAAAAAAATAAATTGCACACTTATGATAGATAAAAAATATTATTATGAATAAAATATTAAATTATGTGATTGCGAAATTAAAATGACCTCAAAAAAATTAAAGCATTGCAAAACTAAAGGAAAAAATGAACTAACTACATTTACGCCAAAATTCGTTGTTTGCACTATACAGATTTATCCATGTTTTCTCCGTGCCAACTATGCACAAATATGCAATTTACATTCCAAAAGAATTGTCAATATTTGCAATTGCCAAAGAAAAAAAAATTGTACATTTGCTCAAAAACTAATTACAGAACCAAATTCAAGTAAATGCACTTGGTTACACTGCAAAAAATATTCCAACTAAAAAATGTTTGTCATGGTGACAAACCTTTTTGGCAGGGATAAAATATGATTAAATCAGTATAGTGCTAACAGTGAATTTTGGCATCAATGCAATCAGTTCATTTTTTACTTTTAATTTTGCAGTACTTTATTTCTTTTCAAGGTCATTTTAATTTTGCAATCACATAATCTAATATTTAATTCATAATAATATTTTTTTTATCTATCATAAGTGTGTAACTTATTTTTTTGCAAATATAATTTTTTAATCTATTATAACTGTGCAACTTAATTTTTTACAAATTTTAGTGGGAAAATTTTGTCATTTTATAGTGAAATGCATGAAAAATGCAACAAAATCAATATAATTCCCTCCAAAAAGCCTAGTGGTTTTCAAACCATAAAAAAATCACTTTGGACATTCTAAAAGTGATTTTCCATCCTCACTTAACGGTTTAAACGGAGTTGGGACCAAAAGTGCAACACTTTTTCTTTCTGTGGGACTAAAAGTGTTGAGCTCATAACGTATGAGACCAAAATTGCAACAGTATCTATTCTGTGGGACCAAAAGTACAATTTTTCCAATAGAAAAACTGTGCATGTAACACCAAATGCATTACAGGTGTTTCTGCTTCATTTCAACAAACATAAAGTGATGATTTGTTGTTTTTTTTCTTTTCACAATAAACTTTTTTTGCTCATTTTCTGTATCAAGGGATAAATTAAATTTAACCAATTAAAATTATTATAAACCATAAGTGAATATTGCCTATATGGTTTTTATTACATATTAACAAAATTAATTATGTAGTAACATCTAGAAAATAATTTATGATTGATTTAAAGGATTAAATGTCATAATAAAATTTATTTACAAATACAAAAATATCATGGGAATACAGAATCTATTTGTATTATAATTTATTTAAAGTCGTATTTACTTCTATGATTGTAAAAGCACGTGCTATATATGTTGTATAATTCTTTGAAAATTTATTAATTATTATATTTATGTAGAACTTTTTTTTCTTTTTAATTCATATATTATTACTATCTATGATTTTGTTGATCCTCATTGAATCAAGAAAAAAAGAAATAGAATAGAGTTGCGCATTGGATGAAGGAACCAACGGTTCAGATGAGTCATACGTGATGCTACCAGTTAAAAGTGGCCAGTCGCCCAACCCCCGCCCTCCCCACCCACATCCTAAGGGTCCTCCTCCTCTCTCCCGAAACCCTTGCCCTTGCCCTTTCCCTGACCCTGAGCATGCACATTGCGCGAGCTTAATTTCACCAGAGGCTACTGTAATTCTTTACCTGGAAGGTAAACCTTGGTTCTCTTAATTCACTCCAGCAGAGAGAAAATTCTATAGGAATGACCCCCCAATTTTTGCAAAAATTTCTGAATTTTCGTTTTTTTCCGGTGATTTTGGTGTTTTAAGCACCAAGGTATATCTTTCCACTCTACTTCTTATCGGTTTTGGATTTT
Organism: Sesamum angolense; assembly: GCA_034509725.1. Lineage (NCBI taxonomy): Eukaryota > Viridiplantae > Streptophyta > Magnoliopsida > Lamiales > Pedaliaceae > Sesamum > Sesamum angolense. The sequence goes on from JACGWL010000003.1 coordinate 3,058,358, forward strand.
CACTTGTTTATTTATTTGTTTCTACTGCCCTTTGTAGATTTCTTGAATATTTACTCTTAGGGATTCTTTTTCGCTGACCGTTTTGCCTCTTCTCTTTTGGTAATGTTGTCATTTCTTGTTGCTTTTCTGAGTTTCGTTGTCAAGATATGTGCTTTGCTTAATTTACTTTTTATGTATTAACCCGTCCTATAAACTATTGCCCGCTTGCCCGTGTAGTTGATTCAATTTTAATCTTTTGGCCTTCTGGTGATGGCCACTAAGAAAATCATAGCCATATGCCAATCTGGAGGGGAATTTTTGACAAATAAAGATGATGGCTCTTTATTTTATACTGGAGGCGAAGCTTATGCTCTGGACCTCGATCATCAGACCCAGTTGAAAGATTTCAAGCATGAACTTGCCGAAACCTTTCAATGCAGTGCAGACGCGATGGCAATCAAGTATTTTCTTCCTGGAAACAGGAAGACTTTGATTACCATATCCAAGGATAAGGATCTCAAGCGCATGGTTAACTTCTTCAAGGACTCTGATCAAGTTGAGGTCTTCGTAATTGCTGAAGAAGCTGCTGCTCGAAATCTGTCCAACATGCCTGCTAGTAGGTATTCCTCAGAATCATGCTCTCTGCTCCTATATCTTTTCTTTGCCGTTGCTCAACCTCTTAAGCCTTTCTATTGTCTACTATTATAGGAAGTTGTCGCAAATGTCATTTGTTTTAATTATTTTTAAATGGTACAGCTCTGCTCTTGAAGTAACTGTTTTGACTGACTTGAATCCTTTCTAAACTGTTCCACTCACTAACTGTTAATAAGGCATACAGTTAATCTACTATTTTCCAATTCCTCTTGAAAAGTAAAGCCAACTAGCCTAACTGGTTGTTTTATAATATTTATGTCGAGCTAGCTAAAGGAAGTTGAAACCAGTTCTTGTGATTGTATCCCTTCTAGTGTGTGAAAGCTTGTTTGCCACCTTATTATCATGAACCAGCCGAGAGTTACATTAATATGAGAGTGTAATGTTGTTTCCCTTAAATTCTTTGTAATATTTTCATTGGTCTCACCATACAGGTCTAGCAGGACAACTGTGTCTGAGGCTGCAATTCCTTCTGATGTCCCAGTGGATTTGATGCAAACTGATGATGCAATTGTGTTGGATGAGCCTATTGAAACTACACCACTTGGTGCATGTCCATTTAGCAATGAAGAGAAGCACCGGAGAGCAGCAATTCAGTGGGAGAACATCATTACTGGTGTGGACCAAAGATTCAATACTTTTGCTGAATTTCGTGAAGCGCTGCATAAATATTCCATTGCTCATGGATTCACCTACAAATATAAGAAAAATGACAGCCATCGCGTGACTGCCAAGTGCAAAATAGAAGGCTGTCCGTGGCGCATATATGCATCTAGGTTGGCTACCACTCAATTAATATGTATAAAGAAAATGAATCCCGAGCATACTTGTGAAGGGGCCACCGTTAAAGCTGGTTATAGAGCGACTAGGGGATGGATAGGAAGTATCATAAAGGAGAAACTGAAAGTTTCCCCAAATTACAAACCGAAAGATATTGCCAGTGATATCAAGCGTGATTATGGCATTCAGTTGAACTATACGCAAGCATGGCGAGCCAAGGAGATTGCAAGAGAACAGCTTCTTATAAAGAGGCGTACTCACAGTTACCTTTTTTCTGTGAGAAGATAATGGAGACTAATCCAGGCAGTCTAGCTACATTCAGCACTAAGGAAGATTCGAGCTTCCGAAGATTTTTTGTATCATTTCATGCCTCAGTATCTGGTTTTCACCAGTGTCGTCCTCTTCTTTTTCTAGATAGCACTCTCCTTTACTCGAAATATCAAGGAACTTTATTAGCTGCAACAGCTGCAGATGGAAATGATGATTTTTTCCCCGTGGCTTTTGCTGTGGTAGATGAAGAGACTGAGGAAAACTGGCATGGTTTCTGTCACAACTGAAATCTGCTCTCTCAACATCGGAGCAAATTACTTTTGTTTCCGACTTCCAGAAAGGCATAAGAGAGTCCTTGCTTGATATATTTGGCAAGGAGTGCTATCACGGTTACTGTTTACGGTGTCTTGCAGAGAAGCTTAATAAAGATCTTAAAGGACAATTTTCTCATGATGCGAGACGCCTCATGGTTCAAGATTTTCTATGCTGCTGCCTACGCACCAAAACTTGAGGTGTTCGAGAGGTGTGTTGAAAACATAAAAGCTATCTCAGTTGAGGCTTATAATTGGGTCGTTAACAGTGAGCCAGATCACTGGGCTAATGCATTTTTTGGTGGGGCTAGATATAACCATATGACATCAAACTTTGGCCAACAGTTCTACAGTTGGGTGTCTGAGGTGGATGAGTTGCCTATAACTCAGATGGTTGATGTGTTGCGTGGCAAGATTATGGAATTGATATATAGGCGACGACTTGAATCCAGTCAATGGGTAACAAGGTTGACACCTTTTATGGAGGATAAACTTCAGCATGAGATATCAAAAGCAAGATCACTTCAAGTATTACTCTCGCATGGTAGTACATTTGAGGTCCGCGGGGAATCAGTTGACATAGTTGACATTGATCACTGGGACTGTAGTTGCAAGGGGTGGCAGCTCAGTGGATTGCCTTGCTGCCATGCTATTGCTGTTCTTGAATGCCTCGGCAGGAGCCTTTATGATTATTGCTCTAGATTCTTCATGACTGACAGCTACCGCGCAACTTATACAGAGTCGATCAATCCCATGCCAAATGTGGAGAAACCAGAACGAAGTGAGCTGCAGGAAGCAACTATTGTAACTCCTCCACCTACAAAACGACCACCAGGGCGACCAAAGTTGAAATTGGTTGAATCCGTGGATATCATTAAACGCCAGCTCCAGTGTAGTAAATGCAAAGGCCTGGGCCACAATAAGAAAACATGCAAGTAAGTATTATTATAAATCACTCTCTCAAGGGTGTGATTAAGTAGTGTAAATGAGTGTTGGCTTTTAAGTTTCATATCCTTGGTATTTTCCTTTACTACTACTTTATTATACATGATGTTTCTTTTCCCGGAAATTTCACAGCTCATCGTTGCAAGTAATGGTTAACTCTGTTGATATTTGGCAACTGCTGTTTATAAGTGTATTGTTTTGTCTAGATGGTTTCTGTTTGATCCATTATTACTATTTAAATACAAGCATTCTTGTGCAAAATCTTTCAATTCGGTTCTCCGTATTTGGTCATCTGGTACTAAGACCCATTCATATGTCATATATTCCCTATAATTCACGCGTGTTGCATATGTTTTACAATAGTCATATAACCGTGACCTAAATGGAAAAGGTAAAGAATGACCTCCCGATTACATGCATTGCAATATGTTCAAAGTTCTAAATAAAGGAAACAAATTAGAAGTTTTTGCTTGGTTCCTATATTCCCAAAAGAATCATGCTTAGCCTTAGGGACATTTTATTTCACAGGAACACTTGGTATGAAGTCAGTTGGTCTTTTTACCACTTGCTTATTTCTATAATCAAATAGTTATTCAGTTGTTAGAATTAATTCTCTTTCCGTATTGAGATGTATATCATTGCTGAACTTGTACCCATGGGACTATTGTTTGTGATTTTTAGATTTTATCTTTTGGCATCATTTTCCTCCATACTGAGTAGAAACATTATTTTTCTTTTCCTTGTTCTCCCACTTTTGGTTCTTTGAACAGCAAGGTGAACGGGATAGAGGCACCAGAAACTCCTGTCTTGACAGGGGTGGCCATTGAAGAACCGGAAGGAAGCACTTGAGTTGTTACCACCCAGTGCAATGTGTACTTGGGATCTTGTTCTTTGTTACCAAAGGACGTTGGATGCTTTAAGATACTTTTCTGGAAATGAGAACGCTCGTTTTAGTTGGATTAGTAAGGGAATTTTCTTCGTTATAATCTTTGAGTTTCCCCTTGAATATGAACCAGATTACTTTCTGTTCCATAAAAGAGAGTTGATTATTATTATTATTATTATTATTATTATTACTACTACTACTACTATTTATTTTTAAAGGGAGAGAGAGAGAGAGAGAGAGAGAGAGAGAGAGAGCCTGAAGAAATTTACAGGCAAAGAAAGGGGAAAAAAACGAAAATTGAGTTTATTAACTTCGCTTTTGTTCAATTTTAGTTCATTAATTATGATAATTATCACATTTTATACAAATGATTCAATTAGGTACTCTGGTCATGGTATGAGGAGTCAATTTCTGGAGCAAAAGGGCTCCTTATTGACTAAGTGACCAGAGTACCTAATCGAATCATTTTTCAAATATAGTGTATAATATGTGATAATTATCATAATTAGTGAACTAAAATTGAACTAGAGCTAAGTTAATCTATACTAATATAAAAAGGAAAGGGGTTCCACATTCATAAACGGCGGTTAGTGATGCTGCCCAGTATTTTTTGTAAAGTCAAAAATGCTCTTCAAGTAATAAGGTAACTAACTCATTCCACTTTCTAAATTATACATTAATTAATAAATTAGTTTTTTTTTTAGTGCCATGTATTGATTTGTATATTTTGCTCTTATTTATAATAATTTTAAAATATAAAAATTTATTTATTATATGTACACAGGAACGGCTTGCCACCATGGCTAGTGGTAAAAAAAAAAATCCCGGCAAATAAATTATTATCAACATTTTTAACGTTGAAGAAGATGAGTAAAAAAAAATGGATTTTCTATTTTTATTTCTTTTAAATTAAGAAAAAAGGAAAAAAAAAGAATAGAAAATAAAATTGTCTATTATTTATCTCTCTTGCCATGAATTATTTTAATATTTTGTTTGGATAAAACCTACCATTTTCTCTCTCTTGCCCACGATTTTTGCTTACTATCTTCTCTCTCCTATTCAAACTCCAATCATCATCTTCAATTTTAAGATTGTCCATGTGGCATTAATCTATAAAAGCAATAGAAGATGTAACATATAATGGGAGTAGAGGATCTCAAGCCCAAATTAAAGGCTACAGCCTGTCTGGTTGGAGAAGTTGACATCAACTCCTACTTAAATTGTTTTAAATTTCAATTAATTGATACAGCTCATCATCATAATCATCAAAAAGTAAATTTGTCATTCAGTCTCTATGTATATTTTTACAGATAATTACGCTCCGTCTTAATGTTTGATCTAATTACATATAATTTTTTTTTGTAATTTAAAAAATAATTCTATTATCTTTAAATTTTATTTTTATTTAATAAATAAGTCCATTCATTAATTAAATTTATCGAATTTGTTGATATTAAAAAAAATAGTTGAAATTTTATATTCTTTTTTATTGACTTAATAAGGATTTATTGCAAGTTAAATAATTTTTTGTACGATTACATTATTTGTTAATGCATGTGAAGAGGTATATATCTTCACTGTTATAAGATAATTTAGTTAGAGAAAGATTGTTTGATTTACAATAAGTCAGTAATAAGTCAATCGAGGACAAATATTAATTTTTATTTAATTTTTTTATTAGTATAAAGAAATTCAATAAATTTTGACTGATGGAATGACTTATTTATCAAACCGAAGCAAACATCGAAAGTATTACATGCAATTTTTTTAAATCATATAGATCTATGTATAGTTTTACACTTGTGTCTATCGCGACTTTTTTACGTTGGCGGTGCATATATAAATATTGGTATTACAATTAATATTTATAATTTTATATAATTGAAAAACATCTTTGTAGTGGTTTTAATTTTTGGGTTAAAAGCAGACCCCAAAACTTTTGTGTTGTTGCACTTTGCTCCCAATCATTTTATTTTTTACACGTCACCATCCAATCTTTATATCTCATAGTACTTAACTTCTCTGTTCTATTTCCAGCGAATCTTGAGGGACTATTTACTTGTGTGGGTTTTGGGTTGTTTTAAAGGATATTTAAGTAATTTCACATTATCCCCCCAAACTAATTGATAAATAAAAACCTCCCAGATTGCTTGCCCTAATTTCTTCATACACACGACTATGAAGAATGATTGAAGATAAATGGAAGAAATGCTATTGTTGGTGCAATCAGTGAAGAAAACATCATGGACGAACTTGAATTTAAGCCGAAGATAAGCTACTTGTGATAGATTTCGGGTAAGTACAATTTCATTGAAGGAAAAAATTGATGGAAGGAACAAACTTTAATTTATTTGATGAACTTTTCATATGAAATTCTTCTTCTTCTTCTTTGGAAATCTGGTGTATAGAAAGTGGGCAGTTGCAGCTTCTTTTCTTTGCTTGATCCTCTAATGCATAAGCGGTTGCAACAAATTACCCTGGGCCTACTTAGAAGGATCAACCATCTTGAATATGAAGAAAAAAAAAAAAGGAGAAATAGTTGTGGGGGACATTGTGTTGTAGCTTACTTTTAATTTATTTGATTTTATGATGTAGTGTTTAAGTTTGTGTTGGCAATTTTCAAATTTTGGCATTATTGTATTGAAGCCAACTTGATTGTAAAGAATATTTGACTATGTATGAAGCTTATTAAAGTTGAATTCTTTTGTGTGGGATGAAATTTATTGTATTACATTTGCACTAAATTGAACATGTAGACCAAAAAAACAACCAAAAACTGGAGAAGAACAACCCTAGACAATATGTAATAAAAATGGCCTAAATATGAGTACAGAAAAACCAAATTAGAAAATGGCATTGACAAAACCAAGAATTGGATTGAAAACATTAGTTGAAATGTGGTCTATACATTTGCAGAATTCAAACACCAAAACAACAAAATATTCAAAACATGCATATGCATCACTATACAATTCCAATCCACTACTGTTGGCTGCACTTGGAGGTAGTTCAAAGAATATATATTGATCAACAACACTGGTGGGCCTATTGAAGCTGTAGCATTGGATGAGCCTGCTTAAGCTGCAGTCTTGGATGGTCATGCTGCAACATTTGGATATGGCACATTTGCAGAATTTGGAACTGGAACGTGTAGATGAGCCTAGTTTTTCAGTAGTTTTCTTCTTCTTCTTTTGTTGGGTAGATGAACTATTATGTTGCCGCCCTTTCTTTGCCTTGCTTATGACCCTCATTTTCTTCCTTGTTTTGCTACGTTTTCCAAGCCTAGTTACTGACTTTTGGCTCAAGGAAAGACCTCTACCTGTTTGCCTTACAACTAAGGAACAACATCAATTCTATATGCATTTTGTATGAACTGTAAGAATCATCATCAATTCTAAATTGTTGCTTACTGCAACAACACTTCTAGTTAGTGGCCTACTAGTTGTTGTCAAATTTGATTCTTGACTCATGATATATGTCTTCCTTTTCTCTTTCTATTCAAGAAAACAAAACAACAGCTGATTACCTTTTGTTTGAAACTTGGAGGCACCTCAACATGTTTCTTTGGTTGTTTATTTTTTCTCTCTCTTGAGATATGCTCTGGAGTTATGTCCTGCAATATGGCAAGTCTTGCAAATCATAAAAAACCCTTGTTTGCATAGTTTGCACGTTTTTCACCACAATTTGTAACTTCAATTTTTTTTTTTTTTTCCCATTCATAAAAAGTCTTCCTTCTATCTTGTTTATTCAACTTTCCTGGCATCCTTTCAGTGATGGAGGCAACAATTTTGGTCTGTGTAGCACCCTCTAATAGGTACTATGACTATATAACCCTTAAACATCATACTAAAAGCAAATTCTGTTTATATATGTAATTATGCATATAATCCAGTGCCTACAGATTATACACACACACACACACACACACACACACACACACACATATATATATATATATATATATATATATTCTCATTTTGCATCATAGCTCTTTCAGTTTGCATAAAAATAATTTTCATATCGCTTCATAGTTATTTTCATTTCAGTTTGCCACACAAGTTATTCAACAACATCAAGGGGTATTCATATCACAATTATATTCGATTTTCATCACTCCCTTGTTCCATATATTTCTTGTAAGCAACTAGTAATATAAAGCCACATATCAATACACTTTTATTACAAACACCAACAACACATCACTCACAAATGTAATGTTTCAATGCACTTCCTCATTTCACTTTTACAACATAATTATTTAAACTAAATCATTAACCAATCATAAAATTTCATATAAATTAATTCCAACAAGAACCTCAAATTTACATAAAAGTAGTATCACAGAAAAAGGAAACATATATAGATTATACTAATTATTTACTTGCCTATGCTTTCATCAATTAATTGTTCACCTTAAACTATCAATGATCAAATTCTTCTCATAGATTATTAGTAACACAAATCATAAACTGACAATAAAAGTAATATCAAGATAAAAGAGACACATGTAGACGACACTAATTATTTACTTACCTTGACCTTATAGCAATTTAATTAGTAGATAGGAGTTGTTTAGTCATCTACTTTATCCCCATATCCTATAACAAGTTATAATTCATATAACCAATATATCAATAATATTGTAATTTCTAGATAGAATATTAAATATTATTGTACTACAATTTTTAATATTTTATTTCTATAGAAATATAAATCTTTGTTCTGTTTTTTCTAAATAAGTAGACAATCTAGGCTTCCTAAAGATATATATAGTTCGTCAATTAACTTATAATAATTCATTTTATTAAACCCATCTTTTTTATAACTACCATTCTCAATAGCGATTCTGGATTAAATTATCTCAAAACTCTTATAATTCCTTTCTAATAAATGTCATATTTTTAAATATAACTTTATAATATTTTTCAAATATAATTTTTTAATATCCTCATATATTTTTTTCATTGATTTTTCACTATTATAAAAACTAATTAAAATTCTACCCATATAATTAAATTAATATTTTATTAATCAATCCGAATAAGTTGAACAAATCAACAATAGAAATAATTATATCTAATAAATTAAGTAATTTAATTAATTAATTATAACATTACTAATTCAATTGAGACATTTAACTAATCACTAAATTATAATTACTCAAACTCATAAATTTTCTAATTAATCATTAAATGGAATAGTATAAATTATATTTAATAAATACATTAATAAATAATATAATATATAAATTAATATTAATTTAAAATAATAACTTCTCTTACCTGTTCGAACTTGCGGTTGAGGAAAACAAACAGGTAAGAAGGAAATGTAAAATTTGACTTGGGCCTAATTTGTTTTTTCATTATTTATATACATAAAGTGGAAGAGAGGCTGTGGATTGATGGGCACAATTAACCAGCCCGAAGCCTATTTTTTTTTTTAATAATCTTTTAATCTTTTTCAAAATATCTATACATCGTTTAATTTTTTAATTAATATAATTTATTCTCAAATATTTTATAAAACTCTAATATACTCCATTCAAGTTTTATATAATAAAAAATTGAATCTGTAATTTATTTATTAATTAATCAAAATTCTTAAAAATTTATTAATTAATCCCACAATTATGTATTAGATATTTGTGGATGTAACGGTGTCTGAATTAGGCCACCAGTTCACTTCTATCCCAAAATCAATATCACTATCACCAATGCCCAATTCACTATCCACTAATGTATCTTAATAACACGAATTATTTTCTATACTTTGTTCCTCATCACTCGCCAATCCACTCTGTAAAGCTCTCACATTTTATTCACCTCCACACTCTACCCCTCACTCTGTTTTTCATATTTTTTTGCTTGCTCCTCGTTTTGTTTTTCATATTCTCCAACCCTTTGTCGGTAACTATGTTTTTCACATTCTGCCACTCTCTGCCCCTCATCTCCCACCTCAATGTTATCACCCATATATTCCGAACCTTTCTCAATATCATGCAACCTCATACTAGAATCACCTTCACTTGATGTTCCAAACCATGCCCATAATCTATGATACACCATTTTTTTGTCTTCATCAACATAGTTTACCAATTCTAAGGTATAATTCAGTTGACATAATAGTGATTGAGTTGCAATCATTAATACCATTCATATTGTAAAAGAATGTAACATGTTCGGTATCTATTTGCAGTGCCTTAGCCATTTCAATGAGTTCAATCAAAGATATTTAATCAACATGACAATAATCAAAATAATTATTTTTGTATCCTGTATAAACCCTACTTTCAAATTCACACAACTGATCAGAATGATGCATTCTAATAATAAAATACTCACTGTTAGACCCTACAACAGAAATATAAGCACAATTCAACAAGTGATCCAACAACTTCAAATAATATAGTTAAAAAAATACAAAAAGAGTATCACAAAAATAATATTTTCATCAAAACAATAACATTAAAATAACATATAAAATATATTCTCATACTTCATGTTTTACAAAAGTTGTACAACAATTTTAAAATTTCATCCATGTTGCATGTTGAAAGAGGAAAAGAAAAGGGGGAGTGGGGGGTAGAGATCACTTACCATAGCCAACAGCCACTCTTCCTATTGCTATTTTGTCTTTCCCTTCGTGTAATTTCCATTCCATGGAAGAGAATAAATTTTTTTTTTTCAGTGTCAATGAAGCTTTGCATACGCTGTGAAAAAATCGATTTCGGGTGAAATTAGGATTTTTTTTTTTTTTTACCCAACCCCTAATTTTGACCGAGCACATAAACCCTCCTCAGGTGGAGGTGGGAGAGGGGCAATTGTTATTATGCCTAATATCCAATAACTCGCCCAAAATTACATGCATTCTAGACAAGAGAATATTCCCCTTAATATTCGTCGAAATTAAATAAAAAAAAAAAGGGAAGTGTTATAGAATACAAAAATTGGGTGATAACTTATAAAAACGAAAAAAAAAAAAAAAAGACAGTTGGGCAATAAAGTGCAAAACGATTCAAAGATTGGGGTGCTTATTATTAACCCTTAATTTTTTTAATTTATTTATTTTATGTTTTAATTATTTAATTATTAATTTTCTTTCTCTTCTCAACTTTCATCTATGTTTTTCTTCTCTCACCTTTTTTTATAATTTCTTTATAGTTCACTTATAGATATATATATTTATTTTATTTTTTAAAATTAAAATTAGTTAGGCACACGTATAATATAGTTAGATCGTGAATGTGTGGTGTTATTAAAGGGAAATAATATATAGAAAGGGTAGGTTTATCCAACTTGAGAAGAGTGGTGGCGGGGGTGATAAGTAGAGGTGGGAGAGAGAGAGAGAGAGTATATGGGAGAGGACAGGTGGGATGTGAGGGTTTAGATGTTGGCCACGTTTGGTGCCACTCGTCATCTCCCTGAAACTCAAATACATCAACCACCGCCATTCTTCATTCTTCATTCATCTATCTATATATATCTAAGATTTAACCTCTGCACTCTCTACAATTCCGCCCCGGCATATATAGTTGTGAGCATGGTTGATGCTCTTTGTTTTTCTTAAAAGGCCAAAAATATATATATCAACTGAATGCCACACATGTGGGTACTGCTTTTGATAGCAGCAATAGTGGTGCTTGTGCTTGTATTTGTGGCAGTGAGTCAGTAGATCGATGAAGATCAGGTTTGTGGTTGTGGTTGTGGTACTGTTGGTGATATGGGCAGTGGTGGGCATTAATGGGAAAGAGGATCCACTACTACATGAGGATGAGAAGGAAGCAGCTGCAGCTCGTAAAGAGGGTAGTTCGGAAACCTGGGCTGAGTGGGCCAAGGAGAAGATCTCCGAGGGACTCGGCTTTAACCATGCTGCTAAGCACACCTCCACCTCTGATGCCGCCAAAAACACCAAAGATAAAATCACCCAAACAACTACTGGTACGGCAGAAGGCTCTCTCTCTCTCTCTCTCTCTCTTATATATATATATATATATATATATGTCTTGTGTTGTACAATATGCACGATACATGTTGCGTAGTACTTACGTGCAGGAGCTGCAGAATATGGTTCAGATGTAAAGAAGGCGGCAGCAGAGAAAGCTGGAGAGGCAAGAGACAAAGCTAGTGAGGCGGCGGCGGAGGTAAAGCGGAAAGCGTCGGAGAAGGCTGAGGAAGCTTACGAGAGGACGGGGAGGCGAAAGAGATGGCGGCAGAAAAAGCAAGGGAAGGGAAGGAAAGGGCAAGAGAGGAGGCGAAAGAGAAAGAAGAAAGGGCGGAAGAGAAGTTGAAGTGGGCAAAGGAGAAAGCCAAGGAAGGGTATGAAGCTGCTAAGGAGAAAGTTGGAGAGGGTTATGAGTCGGCGAGGGAGACCATAGCATCAAACCTTGAAGCAGCTAAGGAGAAGTCGCGGGAGATCAAAGAGGATATGACGACGGCGAGGGGAGGTCGTGATGAGGAGCTGTGAGGCTGTTACTAAAAATGACCTGCTAGCTAGCTAGTGCTGTTTGGAGTGGGAGTTTTGACTATCTACCTAGTACCTACCTTGTTATTTCCTTTTGTTTTGTAAAAAGATGAGATTTACAGGGAACAGGTTTTTTATAATACAATACAACATACGATCCCTCCATCCATGCTTCATATTCATTTCGATCCCATTTATGATTCATTGCAAGTATCCAGTGTTTCCTTAAATATTACACCATTCAATGTTATCACAATATAACATGGAATGAAATGCGTACATAGTTGGCAAAATTGCACTATTAGTGCAAACACTTTGCTCCCCACACCATGTAGCGTGTTGTACTTTTTTGTCTAATGCTAATTAGCCATAAAAAAATATAAATAAATGAATAAAAGCCTTTTTTGGACTGAATTATTTATTTCTTATTTTTTTTCTTTTGTCCTTTTTGGTGCATGGGGTAAGATCCAATGAAAGGTTATAGCAAACTTTTTTTATTTATGGATCGATTGTGATAATCACTCCTCCGAGTCATCTGCCTGGGGTTCCACCACGTATTGATTTTGATTTCCTCTTGGGTCTTCTTTAGTGATTAAAAATTGATTGATTAAATTATGATTGATATTAGAATTAATGAAGAACGGACATTCTTATTAAATATTTATATTAAGTTATTGAAATATAATTATAGTAGTCATTCATAATTACGGGCGAATGATTATGTAATAGGTTGGACCTTTTTGAGTGAATAAAAAATTACTAAGGAATAGATGGGATACTGTGACTGAACTACAAATGTGAAGAAGGCCTTAGTGATGACCTGCCCGTCGCGCATGCAACCTTATTGGGCGTTCGTCAACTTTACACAAAAAGGTGCAAGATTGCCCCTCCCCCTCCGCCTCTCTTCTTTGCACCTGCGTCCGCCCACGTCTGCCGCCACTGCTGCGTTGCCAATCGCGGTCTGCCGTCGGTGATCTTGTCGCCGATGATTTTTGCTTTTCACCCTTTATTTTTTCTTATTTTTTAAACTGGGTTTCGAGTGGCGTTGTGGTAGCCGCGATCGTCTGCGGACAGTAAATTAAATCTGAATTTAGATCTCAAATTGTATATATACAAACATTATTGCATATAAAGATTCATAGACCCTAAATTTTAAATATATATATATATATATATATGTTGATTTCAAATATATGGTTCTAAATATGCATATATATACATACAGATTTTATAATTTCTTAAAATTAATTTCTCAATAATTAAACATGAGTGACTTTAATACCATTTGTTAGAATGTTACATATACTTCGTAGTGAAATGACAATTACAATCAATATTAGAATTGATCATGTTAAATCATTAGAAAATACGAGATACGTAAGTGCGGAAACGTACCTGAATCTATAACTTTATAGGGATCTCAACGGAATCGTGTCAACAACCTTTCAGATCAATACGGTTTCACATAATTTTCTTTAGTTCATAATCTCTCTTATTTCTCTTTGATTATAGGATGTCAGAAAATATAATGAAGTCACGTGTGATTTGGGGGCCACGACACATATATATAATATTAGGTACTTCAATTACAGCCATCATTAAAACTGAAATATTATTAGTCTCTACACATTAAAAACCCACATCATATCAGATACATTAAGATAATTACTAAAATCTTATTTGATCACTTTATTGGATCTAAATTTCGATGATTTATCACACATAATTATTTTATATATAAGCGCAGCGTTAAATTAAGGATCCAACATATTAATCCAACATTTCCTTGTTGGTATATATATTATATTTTAGTCTACTTAAAGTTGTGTAAATGTTGATGGTTTTATGATGCATAATATTAGTCTTTATTCCTTTATGCATACAAACACTTATTTCCATTTTTTAAAATTCTTTATTAATTTCAATTTCTTATTTTTATAATAAGTATTAAAATCGTGAGCACTCCTAATTTTTCCTGTTGAGTTAAGTGGTTTATTATATGTTTCAAAATTGCATATACAGGCTAAGGTAGATTTCATTCAAAAAACAAAAAGTAAACACATATTATTTCCTCTAAAACCCTACCCATCACCGCTCCACAATTATTTCAACTTCAAACCTCCCAAGCTCTCAAGTTCCACATTCTTCCTTTTAACCCCATTGCCCCAACGGCATGGCCGCCGCTTCCAAAGGCCTCGTTTCTCGTCTCACCCACCTCCTCTTCTTCCGTTCCACATCACCTCTCTCGCTTTCTCAGGCATCCCTACACCAAACCACCCAGTTCAGAACCTTCACCCTGGAGGCAGAAAAACTTGATTCTATCAGCTCTCGAGTTATCCAAGCTACTCCCCGAGTTATGACCCGCCATTCGAAGCGGACCGGTGCAATCGCCGTTAAGTGTGGAATGACGGCGTTGTGGGATAAGTGGGGCGCCCGGATTCCCGTTACGATTCTCTGGTTGGATGATAACATCGTCTCCCAAGTCAAAACCCCTGAAAAAGAAGGCTTTTCTGCGCTTCAGGTTCCACCGCATCAACCTTAATTTGTTGCCACGCTATTTCTTTTACTAGATCCAATACAATGTTAGAATGTTAGACGAGTCGGCTAATTGTTGTTTGCCTTAAAATTCAAATCTTGGCGGAGATGGCTAATGTTGTAAGCGTTATGACTCATTGTTATCCTCAGGACTGGTGGTATTGAATACTTTAATGGGTTTGTGCGGTGTATGACCATTCTGATTTGTTGCGTACTACTTATACACACACACACACACACACACGCACGCACACACACATACACACATACACACACACACACGGTATGAGGCTTTTCTTCTACTTGTACTCTGATGTGTTGAATGGTATGGTGGTAGCTAGATTGGATGTGGACAAAAGAAGGAGAAACATTTGAGGAAACCTGAAGTGGGCCATTTTAGAGCTCAAGGTGTGCCCATGAAACGGAAGCTGATAGAGTTTCCAGTGACTGAGGATGCTCTTCTTCCAGTTGGAACATCCATTAGCGTTCGCCATTTTGTTCCAGGGCAGTATGTTGACGTCACTGGCATTACAAAAGGGAAGGGGTTTCAGGTATCATTAATTCTTACTTGCAACTGTATTGATAACTGCTGTGTTACTTATTTTACACATTCTCCGCATTCATTTAGTTTGACTGATGATAAGCATCATTTGCCACCTTTAGCAACAATGACTATTCCGAAGTAGAAGGTATACGTTGGAAATGTGTTCAGTTTTCTGATAAAATAATGAAGGTGCTTTATTCTTTTAAAAAATCTGCATATTTTGTGGTAACTTAAGGGCTTCCAACACATAGTATATAGAGCTGCTTTTTTGAATTCACCTTCGTGGTATGTAAATTCATGATGTATGTGACTGGATATTGTAGGAGTTCGCTTTAAAATGCTTCACGACCACTAGCCCCTTCGCCCCTTCGCCCCTTGACCCCACCAGAATTTGACTGTTGGATGTTTTGAACTTCTTGGGGTTATTGTGGCAAAATTAATTAGGAGCTGTTGGAAACATTTTATTTTTTTCAGAAAATAAGCTGAAAAGGAAGTTTGTCTTGTGGTCTCGACTTAAGTATGAAATGCTACTTTGAATATTAGGAGAAATGAAGTTCTGTAACTTGAGGCAAGTGTGTACCCCTATCATCTATTATAAAACAGAGAACTGTTCCTCCCAGGCTTTGAACTGTAATGCAAGTTTTTAACTTGTGTGTGGAACTTCATTTTATTTTCTTTCTCACTAATCAAGTAATTAAGTTAGAGAAATCCATATTACCTGTGTGAAAGATGCACTTTTCTTGATCCATATGATACTGAACTGTTACAATTTCTTCTGCTTGTAGGGAGGGATGAAAAGGTGGGGCTTCAAAGGGTATGCCTGCATCTCATGGTGCATCATTATCGCACCGAAGTATTGGTTCTACTGGTCAAAGGGATGCTCCAGGAAAGGTGTGCATTGTCCTTGGTGAAATTTCAGACTTTTTTTATTTAATCTGAAAATCTGATTGCTTTTGGACATCTGGAGATGCATATCCCTGCACCATTACTCTTCTCCTTGTCTATTAGTTGAATCTTAAATCCTATTTGAAGCATCTGGTTTGTATTTGAAGTCCTAATTATTTTGACTTCGTGTGCTCATAACTTGTTGGTATATATTATGGTATCATAACAAATTTGATGAAACCGCAAAGGAACAGCAAGCTCTGATCTAATAAGAGAGGAAAACGTTTCTCATGATTGATGAAAAGTTGATGAAGAGTACACATCAGCGGAAGTATCAGATAAAAATGATAAGAGATCTATAGTATCATTGAGGGTAGAAGATGGTGGATTGCTTGCTAAGCTCGTGGTTCGAGGACATTGGATAAGTAATGGGGGTTTCTGCTCAATCTAAAGACTAAATTTCTTCTCCCTCTTCCATAAAAACCGAAATTTCCCTTCTATTTCTGTTCTAATAGTTGAAGGGGTGCCTTTTATATGTTATCTATAATTAAATCTCATTGCCTTAAAAACTTTAAGGTATCTAAGTGTAATTATTATTAGTTGTGCCTCCAATTCTGTAAGGTGTTTTGGATATTGGAGTTGTCTTGAATTAACCAATTTTTGTTGTTTGAACTCAATTTAAGCAAGTCGAGCCCAATAAAACCTAGGTCAACTCTCCCTCCCTCCTTTTCTCCTTCCTCTCTTTTTCTCTCACTCTACAATTTCCTTTCCTGTATCTAGCTCCATTCCTCTTCACCATCTTCACATTGTCCTTCCATCTTTTCCCCTAAGCCATCCATCTGTCTCTCTCCCCTTCTCCCTCTCCTTGTTGTCTCACTTTCTTGTTGTCTCACTTTCTTGTTCTCATCATGTCTTTCCTACCCTCTTTGCACCCTCTCCTGTCCGCCTCCTTGTCGCTACCTCCATCCTTATTCTGTTCTCTCTTCCTCAAGAATCTTTCTTTCGTTTGCCTCTACATCCTCTCTCTCTCTCTCTCACTCCCCATGCTATGTCTTACCTTTTCTGTTCACCGGTTCTCTTTTCTCCCTACTTATAGTTATTATTGTTAGTCATTCTGGGAAAGAAGCGGAGGAGTTGATAATTTGGCTATTTAGGAGGGAGGTAGCTGCAGCTAACCCAGAATATCCTTGTTTGTTTGAAGGTTTTGCTGATTAGCTCTGTATTCTGTTCTATGAGACTGCAGCATTGGATATTTCTTTTAGGTTACATGTCAACATTGTGATGTATTATGAGCACCTAGGATCAAGATTCAAGATACATCTTGTAGTTGAGAGCCTGAGATTGATGTCTTTTTGATGGATAATGTAATTTGCTGATACAAGGAGTCAGAAATGTGCCACTCAAACCCACAATCAAACCTACTTATCTTGAACCTTTACTGTCAACTTCCCTCTGTTTTGTTTGAAGAAAACTTTAAACTAAATTTTGAGGTCCTGAAGGTTGATATTGTCGGGGTTCAACCTTACGGGTTAACTTTACTTTTTTGGAGCATCGGAAAAGACTGTTCAGCGTTAGGAACATGTTTTGAAGCAAGCTGCTCTTTTCATGATGCTGATATACTGTTATTCAATTGCTCAATTGGGCCATGTTTTTATCTTGCCTATGATACTTAGTGATGTGTGGAAATTAAAGCAATGAATATGTAATGTTGTGAGCAACTTAGGATTATGAGATTCCACTAGTAATTTTATCCAATCTTTCCGTTTTACAAACTAATTTTGTCTCCCTGAAAAGCTTAGATTCATAAGTCAGATCCCATGCTTGGCAGTTGAAAGGTGGATTCCCGTTCTGAGCTCATAGAGGTATATATTGATGGCTACATTTTATTAGGTTTGGAGAAGCTGATAACTTGAAAGAATTCATCAAAGTTGATCATCAGTTATAAGAGGGAATTAGTTTAGTCGAGTCTTCAAAACCAACAAACAAGTATGATTTCCCTTGCTTGATATATTACACTAAAGGAAACTCTCTTCCAAATACACATGGGAACCTCTTTCTGTAAAACTATAAAGGTCCATCCCACATAGTGGACAAATTGGTTTTAGAATTTATTTTGTTACTTTCTGTTTTTTGGTATCTTCACTGCTTTTATCTAATGATCGGCATGTAGTTACATTGCAGATGTATACTGTGACTTACTATTCTATCTTATTTGATCAGGTTTTTAAAGGAAAGAAGATGCCTGGCCACATGGGCGTCGAGCAAAGAACAGTGAAAAATGTTTGGATATACAAAGTTGACCCTGCAAGGAACCTATTATGGGTAAAAGGGCAAGTATGGTTTTCTTACTTACCTATTTATTTCTTTGATTTGCATTATTTGGACCCCCAATTGAAGGCAGCAAATAAAGTTATCACATACTTGTAATGCTATTAACCTTTCTAGATGTTCTCACTTTTGACTTTCACAAAAATTCCCATCTTCCTAGATGTTAATGTTTGCAGTTAGAAGTCAATTAATCATTTTTGTACAAAGACACTTATGAGCTTATGTTGATTTACACAAATTTTTCAACAATTTTTCAGTGCATTGAAGAAAACTGCTATTTTATGCAATGCTACGAGTGTGTTTGATGTCATGCAGTAACAGTGGTGAATTGTATGCCACATTTCCATACTGGAAGTCGTTGAGATGGAGGAGAATTCCTTTTCTTGACATCTTGTTGGTTGAAATCCATTTGGAACTGCTGGTGCTTTTGTAGGTTCCAGGCGCAACCGGAAATTTTGTCTTCGTAAAAGATGCAGTCTACAAGAAGCCAGATATGTCATTGCTTCCCTTTCCTACTTATTTTGCACCAGAAGATGAGGACCCTGCAAAATTTGAACCTTTGGTAGCTGATATCGGTGAGACAGACCCTTTTATGGCTGCAGATTGATGTTAGCTGATATTGGTGATACAGACCTCTTACTGGCGGCAGATTTAGCGAAGGCTATAGGTTGCAGGGAAAAAAGAGTGTAAATTTTTTGGTTCTCTTTTCTTGAGGAGAAGTGGTGGAATTGGTTTAAAATGTTGTGAACATGAACAAGACAGGTAATAGAGTTGATAATTCAACAAGTGGTTGGGAGGGGCAGTTGATGAACCATACAAGAGTAGAATAGGAGGTCCAAGGAATGTAATTCTGATATTATTAAGAATTCAGGCCTGGATTGTCTTGTTTATTCTGTTATTAATGTCAGACTTGCTATAATAAATGCATGGTTATGGAAAATCAAAATAATATTACCAATCTGACAGTTTCTTTTGGGTTCCGCTCTTATAATAAAGTAGGGGGCACTTGAGCAGGTGCGAACTGAAGAGCTTCGACTTCGACCCTGTTGGGAGTGGGTTATTACGCGGTAGCCCTTCCACTTGATCCGCCTATGCCCATCAATTGAGGCACCTGGACCCCGGTAGCGTGCTCCCTGTAATAGCAAGAAATAACGAGCCAGTTCTTGAGCTCTGTGGGGAGATGGTGTGCGTGCAAGGATGGATGGTGTGGGTTTGAAAAGAGTGTAGCTATGAGGAGGAATTAAGAGAGGTGGAACTGGAGACTGGAGAATGAATATGAATATGAATGAAAGATGGGTGATACTGTAAAGTAGTCATCAGATGATCCAATTGGCAAATGGCAATTGCATTATACACTAAAAATGTATTTAATAATTGCTTCCATAATCTTTGTTTTGAAATTATATATGAATAGCAATTAGAGGGGAAACTCTAAATATATAAATTACTTAAACATTGATTTATTTATCCGTTCACACATTTATTTGCATTATTGATGTTGGATTCACCTGTTAATAATTCTTTTGATGAGAGTATTGATAATCCACATTGATATAATTATGGTTTATAGCTTATAGGTCTCTATTTAAGCTTCTTACTCTTAATGATTATTTAACTTATTGAGTAAATTTTCAAAATTTGTTGTATTGGTGTGGTCATTTCTCTTTCTTCTTTAATTGAACAAATTTGTTTTTAAAAAGAACCAAAGTTTGGACAACGCGTGTGGGTGTGCGTGTCCACTCACTCAGAGAGTCAGGAGGATTGTGGAACCCTAGAGAGAGAGAGGTAAAGGTTAGAGGTCGATGTAGAGAAGGCAACAGCCCGTTCTCTACTCTCTGACTCAGCCGATTCTCAAACCCTCTCTCCACTCGTTCCGATCCATTCATCCTTTTTCCTTTTCCTCACTAATATTCATTTCTTCTCCCATCAATACAATACAATAAAATACCCGCCGATTCCAATCCCTTACAATCATCATCATTTCATTCAATTTCAGGTATGAAGATTTCATATTTATACTCTTCTCCATTTAATTTCAGTGTTTGAAGAAATTATTTGATTATCCCCTTTGCTTGCCGTGCCAGAATCACTACTACTCTTTCTAGCTAATTCACTACCTACTGCATCTCCTCTTTTTAACCATTCCTACATTCATATGAATTTTTTTTTTTTTTTTAAGTTTTTAGCTTCAGCTCAACTTTTGTTGTTTCTCTCTTTACTCAATTTCTGCTCTCCTCTACTGCGTAAACTTTCATTTTACCTCTTATCATTTTCCACGCTTTCCAAGTTTTCACTCTATCTATGTAAAATGTGTATTGCTACTGCATTTGAATTTCTGTACTTGTTTACTTCTTACATACACTCAATGTCAGATGGGCAGTGCGCATAGAGTTCCCGTACACTGATTGCTCTTCCCCTCTACAACGTGTCTAATCCCCTCATTGCAGTTTTCACATTATTCTCGCATTCTTATGAAAATAAAAACTCTTGCAAGCTTACCGCATTCACATTTCTCTGACCATTTCTGCAGGACGGCGTTGAGGAATGGTTTGAAGATGGCATCGCTCCGCTCTTCTGGATATGTAGACCCAGGGTGGGAGCATGGTGTTGCTCAAGATGAGAGGAAGAAGAAGGTCAGATGCAATTACTGTGGCAAAGTTGTTAGCGGTGGAATTTACAGACTGAAACAACATCTTGCCCGCCTTTCTGGTGAAGTAACTTATTGTGATAAGGCTCCAGAAGATGTGCGCCTCAAAATGAGGGAAAACTTGGAGGTTGCCGACTTGGTAAGAAATCAAGGCAGATTGAGTATGATGAACAATCCTATTTGAATTTCAGCACTACTGATGATGTGGAGGATGTAGAGCATGTCGGATATAGGAGAAAAGGTAAACAGTTGTCAAGTGACAAGGATTTAGTGATAAATATGACTCCACTTCGTTCATTAGGATATGTTGACCCTGGTTGGGAACATGGTGTTCCTCAGGATGACAGGAAGAAGAAAGTAAAATGCAATTACTGTGAGAAGATCGTTAGTGGTGGTATCAACCGCTTTAAGCAAACACTAGCTAGGATACCTGGTGAAGTTGCTCCCTGTAAGAATGCACCTGAGGAAGTATATCTCAAGATAAAGGACAACATGAAATGGCATCGTACAGGTAGGAGGCATAGACGACCTGACACTAAAGAGTTATCTACCTTTTACCTAAACTCAGAGAACGAAGAGGAAGAACAGGAAGAGGAAGCTGCATATTCTGTGGGTAATGATAAACTTGTACTTGGTGAGAGAAGATTTGACAGAGACTTGAGGAGAACTTTCAAAGGGTTGTCTGCTTGTAATGGGTCTGAACCATTGTCGAAAAGGCCAAGGTTTGATGCTAATGTTCTTAAGACACCCAAAATTCAGATGCCAGTATCTGGCAAACAAGTGAAATCAGGGTCCCCTAAGAGGTCCCGAAGAGAAGTCGTTTCTGCTATAAGCAAATTTTTCTATCATGCAGGAGTGCCTCCTCATGCAGCCAACTCCCCGTATTTTCATAAAATGTTGGAGTTGGTTGGCCAGTATGGCACAGATCTCGTAGTACCGTCAAGCCATTTGCTATGTGGACGGTTTCTACAGGATGAGATTTTGACCATCAAAAGCTACCTTGAGGAGTACAAGGCCTCCTGGGCAATTACAGGATGTTCCATTTTGGCAGATTGTAGGAGAGATTTTCAGGGCAGGACGTTGATCAATATTTTGGTTTCTTGCCCTCGTGGAGTATATTTTGTATGTTCGGTGGATGCAACTGGCGTAATTGATGATGCAACCTATTTATATAAATTGCTTGACAGAGTGGTGGAGGAGATGGGGGAGGAAAATGTTGTGCAGGTAATCTTTTGCTTCTATGCATACCGTAGTGCTACTTTAATTGTATGTTTAGTTTTCTGCTTGTTTCTCAACTGACTCTCGGTCCCTCCATCCTCACCCCCTCAACCTCCATCGTGTCCTCCTCCTTGTCAATAAATTTGAGTGTAGGTTATCACTCAGAATACACCCAGTTACCGGGCTGCTGGGAAGATGCTTGAAGAGAAGAAATTTTGTTTTGGGACACCTTGTGCTGCTTACTGCATTGATCAAATGCTAGAAGAATTTATGAAACTAAATCGGGTGCGAGACTGTATAGAGAAAGGGCAAAAAATCACAAAATTCATTTACAATAGGATCTGGTTATTGAATCTAATGAAAAAAGAATTTACTGGAGGTGAGGAGCTTTTGAAGCCGTCTGTCACGCGGTCTGCTTCCAGTTTACTACATTACAAAGTTTGCTTGACAAGAGGGTTGGTCTTAGACGAATGTTTCAGTCGAAGAAGTGGGTTTCATCAAGATTTTCAAAATTGGACGAGGGTAAAGAGGTTGAAAATATTGTTTTGGATTCCTCATTTGGAGGAAAGTACAGTTCGTTAGAAGATCAATAGACCCTATAGTGGAGGTGCTTCAAAAGATCAATAGCGATGAGACCCTCTCAATGCCATTCATCTACAATGACATGTACAGGGCAAAGCTTGCAATTAAAATCAATCATAATGATGATGCACGTAAATATGAGCCTTTTTGGAGTGTGATTGACAATCACTGGAGTTCATTGTTTCACCATCCCCTCTATCTGGCTGCCTATTTCCTGAATCCTTCATACCGGTATCGTCCAGACTTTATTCTGGTAGGAGAATGATTGTCCATCTCGAAAAGTTAATTTTCTCTCAAATTTCTGGCTTTTGCTAGCATAAGTAACAGTGTGCATCATGTAGCATCCTGATGTTGTACGCGGCCTCAATGCCTGCATTGTGAAATTGGAATCAGACAGCGCTAGAAGGATTTCAGCATCTATGCAGGTGATAAATTTCTAGTTCTATCTTTTTACATTTTCATTTCAGATGGAGTATTTTCTTACTTTTGAAATATGTGTCTGCATATGCATTCCCCAACCATTTGCATGTTCCCTTTCAGATTTCTGACTTTGGCTCTGCAAAAGCTGATTTCGGAACTGACTTGGCAATCAGTACCAGATCAGAGCTTGATCCAGGTTATACCATAAAAAATAATTAAATCAAATTACACGTCTGATGTGTAACTTACGTTGACAACAATCTCCTCTTCTCTAGCTGCCTGGTGGCAACAACACGGGATAAATTGTTTGGAGCTGCAACGTATAGCTGTGCGTATACTGAGTCAAAGTTGCTCATCGTTTGGTGTGAGCATAACTGGAGTGTACATGATCAGATGTATATACAAAAGGCACAACCGTTTGGCACAGAAAAGATTGAGTGAAACTATCTATGTTCACTACAATCTGAGGCTTAGGGAACGACAAATGAGGAGAAAGTCTAGCAACTCACCGTCCCTCGACATGTTCTGCAAGAAGATTTATTGTATGACTGGACTGTAGAGACAGAGAGACAACCCTTGCAAGAAGACGAGTATCAATGAAAAATTGCTTGCCTGCATAAATTCCCAGTTTGTTTGACTTTGCTCAGGTTTGGGTTATCATCAAGATTATCCTTTTTCTGAATGGTTACCGTAAGTATGATTAAAGATCTGATCTGATCTGATCTGATTGGCTAATGAAAGACAATTTTCTGGTTCCTCTGTCTTGGGATTTTGGCAGAATTTTGATTATGAATGGCAGCTTAATGTGATTTTCTGCCTTGTCAGTCAGTCTTACTAATTGTCACGGCGACTCATTCTCTTAGCGCCTGATAGTGGTTATTTTGCCTTATTTTGTATTCTTCTAGATTCCTATTTGTTATTGCTCCTTTTCCTTTGTCTTCCGGAATAAATTATGTTTTCATTGTAATCAAGGGTATTGCCTGGTATAGTTCTCGAATGCCCTTGGGTTTAATTTTGGTGTCTGAGTTATTTTTGTTCTCATTTCAAGTGAAAAGAAAAGTTTCACGACGATTAAGATAAAAGTTGAGATTGCTGCATATAATTTGTTTTTCATCATAATATTCCTTTTAATATTAATGTTGGCTTGTTTGCGAGTTCCAGTTTTCCTAGTTTCGTTTTGTTTGTTACGCCTTCACTAGTGTTGACTTGTCAATATTCTGATTCCAACAAAATTTGCAGGAAATACTTTATAATGAAATGGAACATGGGGATGCATACGAGAATGATTTGCAGGAGCTTGATGATGGAAATGCAGACTCCAGAAAGAGAGCACTGGAGATGGTGCTGGCAGATGTGGTAGCCATGTTGAGGATCCTGGTCAGGATGACGCAGCTTCAGGCGATGATCAAGATCTCAACTTTATTGATGATGATATGACTGAATAGTAATAGGAATGCACCACTTATGAAGAAATGCATAAAAAGTTAAAATCCATTTAACTGGGGTTCATTTTCTCTTCTTCTTAGTGGTGCTTTGTAAGTTGGTAAACCGTTTGTGTTTCTGTGACAAATTTTGTAAATGGAGTGGTATATAACTGCAAAGAAGAGAGTCATTCAGTTGTTTCAAAGTGAAAAAAGATTAAAAAGAAAGGTACTTTGATTGTTCTGGCACAACCGGACATGATGTTATCCATAGTACTTGGCACTGCACTTGGTGAATAAGAAGAAGATGATGAATGAGTCAAAAGTTTTGCCAAAATCTCAGTTGCGTGGCCTTTTGTGAGTGAGTCAGGCGCAGGATTGGATTTGGGAGGGGGGGTGTGAGGTGGGGTGTACCTAGTTCAGTTGAGTTGTCTTTTTACCAAAATAAATAAATAAAATAATACTAATAATTTAATATACCCTCTTCGTTTCCAAAACATATATGTATCATAAATAAATAATAAATGAAATGATTATTAGCAGAAAATATATTTGTTGGAATATTAATATAGTATGTTTATTCATTTTTTTAATTTTTTCTTTAGTAGGTGTAAGAAGTTGTTGACAATCAAATAAAATGCATCACATCCCCTTTCTCTTTCCTTCTTTTTTTTCTCTACATTGCAACGCCCCTTAGAACCCTAAACCATCTCAATTCCGGTTTCAATTTCCCTCTCTCTCACTGTCACTCTCTTGTCTTTCAATTTTTTGAATTCAACCCTCATCACTGTCCCTCTCTCCGGGGATACCCCCCCCCCCCCCCCTTCTCAATTGCAAATCTCCCCCTTCTTTTTCTATTGAGATGGCCTGAAATTTGTTTCATCTTTTGGGGACATTAATATATCTACTCCAAAGAAAAGAGGAAGGAGATAGAGAGGAAGAAGGGTAAACATGGCTAACCTGGAGTTACAGATGAACCCTCAAATGGAGCAGATCCATGGCGAAATTCGCGATACTATGCGTGCCCTTGCGTAATTTCTCTCTCTCTCTCTCGGTCCATGCTCTTGTTTAGAAAGTCGTTGTACAAATGTCTACTCTTGAGTTGGTTCTTGGTGTATATCTGTGTTTTGTCAATTGATATTTCATATTCACTTCAGGTTTCATTATGCTTGTAACTGTGATTCTCCCTATGGTTTTCATGTTTTCCATACTTTTATGAGTTGCCATGGAAATTACAGTGAAAAAAACTCATTGAAAGTATTGCTGCTTTGTTCTTTACTTCCTGATTCTAAACAACTACAATTACACATGGCTGTATCTAGAGGTCTTATCAAAACTTCGGATAGCAAAGCATAAAGCATTCTATAAAGATTTTATGTGGGGAGTCAATATTTGCTGTTTTGAAGATACATATGCCTTATTGGGTGTTTTTGTTACGGCTTGAGGTTGACCATAGATTGTAAAGGTCTTATATTTTTTGAAGGACAAGTTTTCCCCTGTGAATAACTGAATGTAATAATTCAATATTGGCTTATTGCACGGTAACGGTCTTCTTGTTGAGATTACTCTGATTCTCCTTTGGGGCTATCTACACACATCAGCTTTTTTGTTAAATATTCTGATGTTCCATCTAATACTGTAAATTTGTAGAGAAGTTTTGCCTTTTTTGGGTCTTGATTTGGTTGCTAGTCCACTGGAAAACTTTCTTGCTATGTATGAGCTGTTGGTGGATTATTATAATCCACTATCCTCATCAGTGTGCATATTTTACTATTGCTGAAAATGCAAACCAGGAATAGTGGTGACAAATTCTAAGGTAATGACAGCAGCTTTTTGATTTCTAAACAGAAATGGTTTCCAAAAGCTGGATAAAATCAAAGACTCAAGTAGACAAAGTAAACAGCTGGAGGATCTTACTGGGAAGATGAGGGAGTGTAAAAGGTAAGAGCTATATGGTTTCTTCCTACTACTATATTGGTTGTCGCATGATTGAATTATAACTATGACATCCTGAGGCCATGAAATTGTATGAATGAACCATCGATATTCTGTCACTAGATTCTGTGTTGATCTATCAGATATGCTTCGTTGTTAGATTTTTATTGATCGTTCCCTGAATTTTCCAGATTGATTAAAGACTTTGATCGTGAAATTAAAGACGAGGAAAGTAGAAATCGTCCAGAGGTGAACAAGCAGCTTAATGATGAGAAACAATCCATGGTAAGCATCTTCTAAACTTCTCACTTTTAATTGACTCACTTTCATTTTTTCAATGATGGCATTATTTTGTGTTTCCACGTCATGCATGTTTTTCTCTCTTTCATATCATTAGTACTCATAACACTTGGGTCAAGTTTGAATTATTGGAATTTGGAAAGCAAAAGATCAGTCTTTAAGCAATGATGAAGATTATAATGAAGTCACTCTTGGGATTGCAATTAGCTCCCTCATTTTCATGTCAGAATTTACCTATTTTAATTGCTACTTAAAGTCACCAACTCTAGTTTTATGTATACACTAGTACGCATGTAGGTTGAATGGCTGGGTGCTAGACTGCTAAATTAGTAATTTTACGGACCACTCTGTTTATATGATATTGGCATTTAGATGATCTTGTAGTTTTCTGGATATGGTTTGAATAATTAGAGGTGGATGATTCTGTTGGACCTCTGAAATCCTTGATGTCTAGAGCTTACCTTCACATACTGCAGATTTTGTTTACACTCTATGGTATTATTGTTTAATTCCTTTTCATTTATGCAGATCAAAGAGTTGAATTCATATGTAGCTTTGAGGAAAACGTAAGTCCTGTCAGTTAAATCTTTTATGATTCACTGTATTAATTGTGCTGGTGGGGGGTGTTGAGGAAAAAGATGTTTTCAGAAGATACTGCATATTGTGCTTTTCTGATGCCTATACATAGTAATACAAGTGGTTGAAAAAGGGAGGGCGTATTTGATAATTCATGATAGCTGCTTCACTTTCATTAAAACAACCGTGAATAACAAATGATTGTGCACGTAATTCTGCTAGAGTCTATACTATCTTCAGTGTGATTAATTGGTTCTCTTTTTGTTATTGTTTGGTATTGTAGTCTTTTCTTCTCTTTTTTTGCTTCTTAGGTATTCTATTGCATCTGGTGGTGCAGGTACATGAGCACTCTTGGGAATAAGAGAGTTGAACTTTTTGATGTGGGAACTGGTGTTAGTGAGGCTATAGCTGATGACAACGTTCCATTGGCATCAGGTGGCATTACATGCTAAGCCTTTACATATGATTGGATCCCATTAATGAATTGTTTGATGAAGCACATGTGGAAGGAACATGACGGCAATATTAGCTGACATGATTTATATGCGAACTGTTTTTAATTAAAATCATTTTCCCCTTGACCGGTTGCCACCTTTCTGTTCGATTGCCTTTCATACTTAGTTCTCTTAACAATTCATCTGATTAATCTTGATCTTGAAAAAACTATAAAAAGCATTGTGTCAAATAGCTTGCTGCTTGTGGTACATTGTAAAAACCAATCAAATCTTGCAAGCTCGTTCACCCTAACTGAAACATTTAGGGAAATGTATTCTTGTGCAAAGTTTGACCTTTTTTTTTTGGGGAAAAAAAATATTATGGCACTTAAAAAAAATTACACATAACCTCTACAGTTGCATATGCCAAGATGGTTGGACGTGATATTCAAAGTCCGTAATATCACTGTCCATCCTTATTAAGATAGGAGTTCCCTTGAATTCTAGTCTAAAGGTCTGTGATTTCCTAATTTCTGTAGGAAAAATGATTCTTCAGGGTGGGAATAATTTGGGTCTGCTTATAACTTTAGCTGCTTTATTGCTACTTAATGTGACAAGGCCATGAAAGCTCCATTGTTACTACTTATTGTGATGTGCATGGCATGCTTTAGACTATGGTCTGCTTTGAATTCTCTGTGCTGCAATATAAGCTATATCTTCTCTTGATGGAAGCGGCCTTGACCTTTATAGCTGACAATTCTTTCCATTTAATGTATGATTATAGAAATGTCAAACCAGGAGCTTATCAATGCCGGGATGAAGACAATGGATGAAACTGACCAAGCCATTGAACGTTCCAAGCAGGTAAAATGAAATTTAAGTCAATTCTCAAAATCTAGGCTCGGTGTTGATGATATTCTGAACTCAGTGTTAATTGTAGGTTGTTCACCAAACTATTGAAGTGGGAACGCAAACGGCTACTACTTTGAAGGGCCAAGTGAGTGCACCTTTGTCAATGCCAATTTTATTGTCCTCAGAGTGTTCTTTATCTAATCACTGACATAGTTTTCAATACTTATAGACTGAACAAATGGGTCGCATTGTCAGTGAACTGGACACAATCCAGTTCTCCATCAAAAAGGCATCTCAGCTTGTAAAGGAGATTGGTAGGCAGGTAAAATGTCAGAAACACCACCTATTTCTTTCCTGAATCATGTGTATTGGAATATTATAATGTGGATCCATTGAAGGTTTCATACAAACTAATCGGGCTATCCATGTGGCAACATGTGGAAAAATTGCTTTTTCCAAACCTCAAAAGCAGTTTGTGCTTTTTGGTAGATTTCATTATAGAGATACTGAGGAAATTTGCATAGTGTTTGGTTTTGTGTTTTGGAGTGTTTTGTTTTGGTGTTTTGGAAATAGAGAGAGAAAAATAGAGATAAATAAGTGTATTGGAGATATGGTATGTTTGGATTTGTGTTTTGAGGTAATTTAAAAATATTTTAAAATAATGCAAGAGAATAGCCATTCTTTTGCACTTTGTGAACTGGGCACCTTTATGACATCAAGGCAACTCCAACTACCGGAAACAGCTTACATTAGCCCGAACATTTGAGTTAGAGATGTTTATTGTCAAATCATGTTTTTTTTATATTATATTTATATATATATAAGTGTGTGTATATATCTTATATATAGAAAATTCAAACACAGAAAAACACATAGATAAGGTGTAAAAACCAAAAAAACAAACATTAGTTGCCTTGTCTCGGGAAATGCCCAAAATTGAAACCAAACATAGGGAAATCGGCATAGTGTTTGGATTTGTGTTTTGGAGTGTTTTGTTTTGGTGTTGCGGAGATACAGAGACAAAAACAGAGATAGATAAGTGTGTGTTGGAGATACAAGTATGTTTGGATTTGTGTTTTGAGGTAATATAAAATAGTTTAAGATAAGTGGTGTATGTTTGAAGATGGGATTTGGGATCATTGTCAAATTATGTCTCTTTTATATTATATTTATATGTATAAGTGTATATATATTATACATAAAAAATTCAATAACAAAAAAACACATAGACATGGTGTAAAAAATATTAAAACAAACATTGGATGTGTTTTGTTTTGTCTCGGGAATTGTCAAAAAACAAATTCAAACATGGTGTATATGTTTGGTTTCAGTTTTTATTGTTTCATTATGGTTTTTATTGTTTTTGATACAAAATCAACTTCATGAATCTTTGCAGGTGGCCACTGATAAATGCATCATGCTTTTCCTTTTTCTGATTGTGTGCGGGGTTATTGCCATAATCATTGTAAAGGTACTCTTATATCCTCAGTCTTATCTATGCCTAATGTTTTTGCACATTCACAACTCTGTTATGAGATTGAATTGGTTGTATTTATTAATCTTGCTGTTGCTCTTATGGCTTGGCGTTTTTTCTTGTCTCATAATAATATTTGGAGGGAGGGAAAATTTTGGTATATATCCCTTTTTATATCCCGTGAATTAGACAGCAGGAGGTATTGTGTTAAAGGTCTCCGTTTGGTTTTATCTTACTGTTCAATTATATTTGTTTTAAAGGGCTTAGTGTTCATTATTTTGTTCCTGTATTTGTGCTTCCTGTCTATTACTTTGGAAGTGTTATACTGGTATTCCTAACTGATGGACTGGGATTTGCATATTTATTAGATTGTGAATCCAAACAACAAAAGCATAAGGGATATTCCTGGATTGGCTCCACCTGCACCGACGAGGAGGAGATTGTTGTATGTAAAGCCTGTTCAACATTTTGAGTGAATTTGTTGTCTTGGATATAAAAGGTCACCATTCCGATTTCTGTTATGAGGCTGCAGTAAACAAATGCAGGAATGATATGCATTACGTCCATTGTGTTATTGTATCTGGTTTGTGCTTGAGTTGTGCATATTTGTATTTCTTTTTTCTTTTTAAATATGTAAATCATATTTGTGGTTTGGCTTCATGGTCACTTCTTTTTCTTCTCTACTGTTGATTGGTTGGTGGCGATTTTTATTGATGTAAACTGTAAACCTTTGGAGGGAGATACAGGTTACTCAAAAAGAAGAAAAAAAAAAAGAAAAAGAAAAAACTTTGTAGTTAGCAATAACATACTTTATTCAAATTTGATGGTCATCTCCCTTACTAGTATCCATTGTTTTCTTTACTGTCGTGTTATAGGCTCTTTGATATTTACAGTGGGGATTGACATAAACTGGGGAATGTCCCGCGACTCTGCTGTCCCCTTGGCATTGTACGAGGGGAGTTGCATTCCAGGAGTGGCACACGCACCCAGAAGTTGGAAGAGTAGTGAATTAGAATTAGTTATGCTTTTGAAAAGAAAAGCTATGATCATATACGATCAATGAAAATGAACACAAACTAATTCAAATGCAATTAAAATTTGTATTTAATCCGCACGTTATGTACTATTATTAGATAGCATAACATAGACGATTGGTCCCATTCATTACTGATATACCAAAGCTCCATTTATTAGTGTCAGCGTCATATATCTAGTTATATATTGTGATTGAACTTTGTAGTTTTTAGTGGATTGGAGTATAATCCTAATGGCAGATATTCACTATGTCAAAACAATTTTTTATTTATTTTTCTGCTGTAACAAGATTAGCTAAAAGAAGAGATGAGTTAGGACAAAAGGGACACATGGAATTCCATGTTGGTCATGTATAAACCCATATTCACCGTAAGAAAACAATAGCAAGAACAGGACAGGCCTCAATCTCATCATTAGAGCTGTATCATTTGATATTTATGTACGTAGTAGTCTTATGAAGAGTTGATAATAGGATAAGATTGCATAAATTGTAGACATTACAGAAGAGATGAGAGAGACAAGGAGAGAGAGAGGGAGAGACACGGACAGTGGGTCTTTGGATTCCCTGGGCTGGAGTTTGGCATCATAATTAATATACCACTTCAAAAATCTATTTTCTGTACTATGTTTCTCTCTCTCTCTCTCTCAACAAACTTTACTATTACTGTGCTCCGAGTTTTACTCATCAAACACTACCAGTACCAGATAATGAAATGTTTGTAATTTGTACAACAGTAAAAAGAGGCCCATTTCTTCAGTTTGGCCCCTCCTCATTTCCCTCTATCTTTTTTCAGTTAGTACAAACACCGTCTCTCTCTCTCTCTCTCTTTATTATGTCTATCCGCCCCTAAATCGCCGGCGACTTTTCCGTCAGAACTAACACTTCTTCTGGTCAAGTCTCACCTCCGCTTCTATCGCCAACTCCAGTCTCTTCTTATCATCACCTGACACTTATCCAAGCATATACTCATCTGTAGAGACAGACAACAAAGATAAGTACTGCCTCTTTTATTTTTTTGGCATCAAATCAAAGCGAGAGTCTTTGGCGTTATAAAAGCTGTGCTCCACCGTGATGCTAGTTTTTAACTAGAGTTGTTTTGGCATGTGGGTTGCTCTTGTTTGGGCCCATGGATGTGTCGGCGTGCTTTTTCTTGGGTTTCTGGGGTTGTAGCGAAGCTGATTGAGTGGTGATTTTTCCAGTTTTGTTCTTCGGCCTGATTGTTTGGAAACAATTCAATTCTTTGCTTCTTTCAATTTCTCTTTGTGGCTATATCAATCAAACTTCCACAAATGGAGACTAAGTTTGGTGGAAAGTTGCACCATTTCTATGGTCCAGTGGTGTCGGATTTGAAGGATGTGGGTAAGAAGAGTATGGAATGGGATTTGAATGACTGGAGATGGGATGGTGATTTGTTTATGGCCGCTCCGCTAAATACCGTACCATCAGATTGTAGGAGTAGGCAGCTCTTTCCCGTTGGATCAAATATTTCGGTGAACAATAGAGCTTCCCTAAATATGGTGCCATCGGATTGTAGGAGTAGACAGCTCTTTCAGGTTGGATCGAATATTCGGGTGAACAGTGGAGCTTCCAATGGCTCCCAATTGTGGTCAGATGAAGTGATGCTGGGAAGCGAGAAGGAGAAGAGGGATTTGGAGAAACGGAGGAGGGTTTTCGAGGTTGAGAATGAACAGGTTAACGAAGAGGCTGGATCACTTAATCTGAAGCTAGGTGGACAAGTTTATCCTATCACGGAAGGAGAGCTCGACGAATTGGAAGGGAAGAGTGGGAAGAAGACCAAAGTAACCTGTGCACCTTCTAGTCATTCGGTTTGTCAAGTAGAGGATTGCAAAGCAGATTTGACGAATGCAAAAGATTACCACCGACGACATAAAGTGTGCGCCATGCATGCTAAGGCTACCAGAGCTTTAGTGGGAAACATTATGCAGAGGTTTTGTCAGCAGTGCAGCAGGTCACTAGTTTGATCTAGGGTTCTTGCTTTTTCCTAATATTGCTGGCATTACCTATGCATTGCCCCTACAATGATTACAGCTAGTATCTGCAGAATCTGGAGCTGGAGCTGCTAATCACTTTTTTTCTTCTGTGCTTTTCACCTGTCCACATCTTCCTAGTTCATTTGTTATTGGGATGTGAATTCTGATATCAGTTGGAATCTGATTAAGAACTGCTAATAATGGCAGGACAACTGACCGACTAGTAAATATTTTGTGCAGGTTTCACGGTCTTCAAGAGTTTGATGAAGGGAAGCGGAGTTGTCGCAGGCGTCTGGCAGGACACAATAAGCGGCGGAGGAAAACACATCCTGATAATTTAGTTAATGCAGCCACCCAGAATGATGAGCAGGGTAGTAATTACTTACTGGTCAGTCTGTTAAGGATACTCTCCAATATACACTGTAAGTAGGCTTTCTGACCAAATTCTTTGATTTGAAGCACTTTGCTCTTAGCTGTAGGATGTCATTTTGAAAATGTACAATATTCTCAGAATGCAGTGAACACTATAAATGATAACACATCTGATGTCTTTCGGTGTTCATGTTCCAATTCTAGAATGCAGACATTAGTTTCAATTTGAAAAGAAGGTCAGGATCCTTGAAACCAGAAGTTCAACTTGGCAAAAATCTTATTTAGTTGGAATGGCATCAAACAAAAGCGAGGTTTTTGAGAACAACACTCCATTAACTCCTTTCTTTGAAAAGCTGAGTTAAGTAATATGACAGTTGAAGGGTTGTATAGGTTTACTTCCTCTGACCCATAATGTTTGTGCATGTAGGGAGCTATGCTTAAAGTATGCGTTATGCCCGTTTAGTAACTTTGATGGGGCATGCCTTCTGTGCTGCAGTGTTCTTTTTATTGCAGATCAAAAGTTGTTTGAAGGGATTTGAAATTCAGGGTTGTTCTTTAATCATTTAGGTCATGTTGAGATAATTTCTAAAAGAATGGTGAGAGCTGAATTACTGGGTAGCTACACACATGATGCATAATGTGTAAAGGTCCACATGGAATCTTAGAGGGTGTATAAGGTTCAGCCATGGTCCCATTATTTTGATAAAAGTTATCCATCAAAGTCTGGGGAACTTATAGAACCAGCACTAGTAATTCTTGGTGAACTAAAATTAACATGTCTAATCTCCAAGAGGTTGTCTTTCTGAATTGAGTAATACAGACTAATTATTAACGTTTACTTTACACCTCATTGTCACTTATGTGTTCCCTAGTTATCATGCATTCTAGATATAATATATGAAAACAAGCTTATTAGAATTTTCTTCCTAAAAATTTTGAAATGAAAGTAAACAGAAATTAGTGTCTTTTGAGGTAGTCATTATTGAGTTGAGAAATATATATGAAACTCAGGTGAAAACTGAACATGGCCGCTACACATGGTCTATGTTTCTGCTGGTGATAATATAAAAGCTAAGTGATGAAGAATGATAAAAATGAGATATTTATCTATTTTTGA
Organism: Sesamum angolense; assembly: GCA_034509725.1. NCBI lineage: Eukaryota > Viridiplantae > Streptophyta > Magnoliopsida > Lamiales > Pedaliaceae > Sesamum > Sesamum angolense. Next base: position 3,093,307 of record JACGWL010000003.1, read on the forward strand.
CTAAATATTCCTCTCTTGTGTTCTTCCTCCAAATTCTCGCTTTATTGTTCCTTCTCTCTCAATTGAGCTTTTGTGCATACATTGATTTTGGTTGCTTAATTACTTCACAGCTTCTACTATTTAACAATTGCAGCCAATAACTCCGATCAAACCAAGGATCAGGATCTACTGTCTCATCTTCTAAGAAACCTTGCACCCACTGGCTTAACTAATGAGGGAAACCCTGCTAGACCATCACCTGTATCTGAGGACTTGCAGAATGTGGGGACATCTTTGGCGACTGCTGTAGAGGTGCAAGCCTAAGTCCCCAATTTCTGAAATCTGTATCGTATTTTTCATCTAGTGCTGATTGCATTTTATCTTCAGGACCTTATTACACCTGCTGAGCCAGGTGTGACCATACCTACAACTGCTTTGACACAAAAGAGGATGCTAACAGATAAGGCTCTAGGCGAAGTTACATACAGTGAATCGACTTCGCAATATGCTTTACAGTTTCCAGCAAATGCAAGTGACTCCATCAAAGAAAACACTTCGGATACCACAATAGGGAGGACAAAACTGAATAACTTTGACTTAAATTATGTATATGATGGTCCTCAAGACTGCATGGACAATCTGCCAGATGCTTCTGCCTCAGAATATCTTGGCAATATGTCTCCTGCTGGCCCATTATGGTTATACAAAGATTCTCAACAGTCTAGCCCACCTCAGAATAGAGGGAATTCAGGATCCACATCAAGCCACTCGCCATCTACATCGAGCGGAGAGGCACAGGTCCGAACTCCTTTCCCATGCAGTGACTTGCTGACATTTTTGGGACAAAATTTGAACTTCAGAGTTGTGTTTGGTATAAGCTGGATTGATCTGGCTAAGGGCTCTTCCATTTTGATTGAACCATGTGGGCTTACAATTTCTACAGTTTTCAGCATCATATTTATGATTAAGTTATTTTCTGCTCCACTTGTGGTGTACTTGCAAGGATGCTCTATGAAGTGTTCACAATTATGTGATAAATATTCCTGATGCAGATTGTTGGATAAAAGACATAAGCATCTTGTTGCATTTTTAGTTAAATTTTTATTAAACTCGTCTTGATACCAGATAGTTAAATAAGAATGATCACCTCTTCCAGTAAGATTTTTGTTGGATGTAAACTTTCAATTGCTTTGCAGAGTCGCACAGATCGGATCGTCTTTAAGCTTTTCGGGAAAGATCCAAATGATTTCCCTCTTGTCCTGCGAAAACAGGTGTATATTTGAGATTACAAAATTTCCTATCACCTTTCTTTTTGTGCATTTCATCTTTTAAGGTTTGATTTTTGATAAACATTATGCTATATTTGCTGAAAGTTTGTTGGTAGAAGATTAGTTTTTTAATCAAAATCTCATCGGATCTTGTAGAATTTTATTTTATTTTATTTGAATTGATTAGTTAGTTTTTTATTCAGTTAGTTTGTTGCGTTCTTTTGACCTTGTGATAGTTATCTTCTTGTAGCTCATCAATATATAGGCCAGTAGTGAAATGAGAACTCATCTTTTGTTTTGCGGAAACTTGAGTGTTATAGTATTCTTTTCTGCCAACAAAGTGGGATCAACGGCCTTTTCTTAAGGGACCTGTGTGAGTGAAACCAGTGATGAACCTATCACCAAAAAGCCTAAACACCTACCCTTTGTTTGGTTTTCTGTTTTGTTTTGTCTGAGACAAAACAAAACACACCCAATGTTTGTTTTTCTGTATTTTACACCTTATCTACGTGTTTTTTGGTTTTTGAATTTTCTATATATAATATATATATACACACTTATATATATAAATATAATATAAACAAGACATGATTTGATAATGAATAGTGATTTTTGTCTCCAAAAAATACAATATTAAACATACAATATTTATATATATACATATTTATATATAAAAAAATATATAAAAGAGATATGATTTGACAATGATCAGTAATTATTGTGTCCCAAATCCCAACATCAAACTTACACCACTTATTTCAAAGTATTTTAAACTACCTTAAAACACAAATCCAAACATACCATTTATCTCAAACACACACTTATGTATCTCTGTTTTCTCTCTCTATCTCAAAAACACCAAAACAAAACACTTCAAAACCTAATCCAAACACTATGCTAGCCTTTATCAATTGCATGATGTCAATGGCGGGCAGTAGTTCTTGTACTTCTTGTCTGTTCCTCCAGTTTTCACATAAGAAAATTATCATGCATGGGCTGTGAAAATGGAGTTTTATTTAGGAGCACATGGACTGTGGGAGTTCCTTGAAATGGATGGAATTCAACCATTTCCTGAGGACTAACAATTGCTCAAATAAGAGATTATAGCGAGGACATGAAGAAGATGCATGAGGCCAAGACGTGTATTCACTCGGCAGTCATGGGATCTTTTGAAACAAGAGTATCAAGGAAATGTCATGACAAATGAATGCAAGTTTTGATCTCAAAAGGGAATTCAAGATGCAAAATATGAATGAGATAGAGCCACTGAAAGACTAAACAGACACGTTGAAAGAAGTCAACAAAATTAGATTATTGGGAGAAGATCTTCCTGATAGACGGGTTGTTGAAAAAATATCTGTGAACTTACCACAGAGATTTGAATCCAAAATCTCTTCCTTTGAGGAATCTAGAGATTTGTCAACATATCTCTAGCATAACTTCTTCATGAATCGCAGGTGCTAGAGCAAAGGAGGGCTTACCGAAATGAAAGAGATGTTGAGGGAGCACATTTAAGGCACAGATGAGAAGAGTAAGAAATAAAAAAGTGGAAAAAAATAAGGGGAAGGAAGGTCAAAAGAGTGACAACAAAGGAAGTTTTCCTCCATGTAAACACTGGAAGAAACTTCTCAATTAGTAAAATATTGATGGTATAGACTTGCTATGGAGGTGACCACAAAATGAGTCATATGGAGAAGGTGTGGAGAAACTAGGGACAGGTTCAAGTAGTGAAGAAGAGCACAAGGAGGAGCAAATATTCGTTGAAACGTGTTTTGCAAGCCACACCCCAAGCAAAACATTTGGCTAATTGACAGTGGATGCACTAACCATATGACCTTTGGCAAATTGCTTTTCACAGAATTAGATAAATCATTAATATCAAAAGTGAGAATTGGCAGTGGACAGTTTGTTGAGGTTGAAGGTAAAGGTACCTTTGCAATTGAAAGCGCAACATGTATAAAATTTATCTCTATTGTGATGTTTGTTCCCAAGATTGATCAAAATTTGTTGAGCGTAGGACAATTACTTGAGAAGGGTTATTCTGTTTCTTTTACCTTTAAAGATAACATGTGTGTTATTATTGACTTGTGTGGTGCTAAATTATTTTCTGTAAATGAAGAACAAGAACAAAGAGTTTCTGCCTTGATTGGGATAAGCTAGAGTTCTGTACATATCTATGTGCCATGAATCAGGATGAACTATGGTACAAGAGGTTGGGGCATTTTCGTTGTTCAACTGTGGATATTATGCAGAAAAAGGAAATAGTAAAGAGAATACCTTTCATGCAAGGAGCTACTGCGATGCATGAGATATGTCAATTAGGGAAGCGAGTCGAGCTGCCACTTCCAATAGGAAAAACATGGGGAGCAACTGAGAAGCTTCAACTCATTCAAACTGATATTTTTGGAGATATAAAGATTGAGTATCAATTTAGTGTAACCTACGCCCTCAGCAAATGGGGTTAGTGAGACAAAGAATGGAACAATTATGGATATGCCTCGGTGTATGCTATTTGAGAAGAGCATGCTATAGAAGTTTTGTGCAGATCTGCTAAACATGTTACCACACTAAGGTTTTAAATGGAAAAAACACCTTTTGAGGTCTGATATGATTTTAAGTCTTGTGTTTTTAATTTGAAAATGTTTGATTGTTTTTGTTTTACCCATGCTCCAAATGTGAAACAAGGGAAGCTAGATCCTAAAGCAGAATATGGAGTCTTTGTTGATCACAGCAATGCCATAGAAGGTTAGACAGAATGGGTTTACAAAAGTAACAAAACCAAACTCAATGACGATGGTTCTGTGAACAAATATAAAAGCAAGGCTAATCGTAAAAGGATATGCTCAATTTACGGTGTAGACTTTTCAGAGACATTTGCACCTGTCGCAAGTACAAATGTCCAACTAGCAAATATTCTGACAAAGGAACTGTCAAAGTCAAGATTTTAAGTATTGCGGAGTTTGCAGGAAAAAGCAAGGATGAGTGATAAACATTATGCTATATTTGTAGCAAGTTTGTTGGTAGAAGATTACTTTGTTAATCAAAATGTCATCAGGTTTTGTAGGATTTTATTTGTTTTTATTTGAATTGATCAGTTAGTTTGTTATTTAATTAGTTTGTTGAAATGGAAAATCATCATCTTTTTTTTTTCCGAAAACTTGAGTGTTATAGTATTCCTTTTTGCCAACAATTTTATCCAACTTGATTTCAGATTCTTGATTGGCTATCCAACAGTCCTACTGACATGGAAAGCTACATCCGACCTGGTTGCATTATTCTGACAATATACTTACGTATGGATAAATCCAGTTGGGACAAGGTAAGTTTTCTTCAGCGTACTTGTTTAGGCTATAAGCTTATGATCTCTTCTCGATAGATTGCATGAGCTACCAAAAGCGGTACTAAGTTCAGGTTTTAATCACATGATGCGCATAAGTAGGAGCATTTGGTATCCCAATCCTGAGATCATCAGTACAGGATTAGTTTCTTTGAATGAACTAATTTTGATACAGATTATCTCTTCATGTTTTCAGTTTTATGAGATGGTGTGTAATTGTTATGATTATTATTTTTCAGCTTCACTGTGATCTGACTTCCAGTTTGAGGAGGCTTGTCAATTCATCTAGTGATTCCTTTTGGAGAACAGGATGGATATTTACTCGAGTACAGCATCATGTCACATTTGTGTGTAATGGTACAAATGAAGCTTCCACTCTGAAGTTTCTGTCTTCCAGAATTTCACTTGTGTAATGGATAATGTTGGATGCTAAGGCTGATAATTTTAATGCTGCAGGCGAGTTGTTCTAGACACACCCTTACCCATGAAAAACCACCAAAGTTGCAGATATCAAGTATCAAGCCAATTGCTGTTACTGTGTCAGAAGGCGTTCAGTTTGTAGTTAAAGGGTTCAATTTGTCTTGTTCGACTTCAAGGTATTCTTGCCTTGACAAGTCTCTTGGTTTTGGAGATGGTTTGTTCTTTTACATTTTCTTAGTAAAGCTAGGATGGTGCTCCAATAGTGACTAGTTGCATCTGCCAGGTTACTATGCACACTGGAAGGGAAGTATCTAGTTCAGGAAAATTGTACTGATATCACAGGATTGGCAGATTCATTTATCAAACATGATGAGATTCAGTCGCTTAGCTTCTCCTGTGTTATACCAAATATTGTTGGAAGGGGATTTATCGAGGTGATGTCACTTTCTGTTTCCTACCAAATTATTATCCTGCTGTTCAATTAATTGAGAGTTCTCACTCTCCAAGCACTGAACGTACATATTAGGTTGAAGACCATGGCCTCAGAAGCAGCTTTTTTCCTTTCATTGTTGCGGAGAAGGATGTGTGCTCTGAAATTTGTACTCTAGAAAGCATACTTGAGGATGCTGATGAAGATACTAATAAACTAGAAGTTAGGAATCAAGCTTTGGACTTTATACATGAAATGGGTTGGCTTCTCCACAGAAGTCGCTTGAAGTTTAGGTTAGGTCATAGCAGTGGCGATGTGGATTTTTTCCCTTTCAAACGCTTCAGGTGGCTTATTGAGTTTGCTGTTGATCGGGACTGGTGTGCTGTAGTCAAAAAGCTTATAAGTATTCTGTTTGACGGAACTGTGGATCTGGGACAAGAGAATTCCAAATTGGTAGCACTGCTGGATATTGGACTTCTTCACCGAGCTGTCCGGAGAAATTGTAGGTCCATGGTGGAATTTCTGTTAAATTGCGATCCAATTGTAACTTTGGAGAAAACAGGATCCAGACAAAAGCAACCTGATGGGGGACGGTATTTGTTCAGGCCTGATGCCATGGGACTGGTGGGTTGACTCCTCTACATGTAGCAGCCAGTCTAGATAGCTGTGAGAATGTATTGGATGCATTAACTGAAGATCCAAGATCGGTATGCTTTATATTTTCTTCATGTGCATATGTCTCATTATTTGATGCTGCTTTAGCATGATAGCATGCTGATCCTTGTTGATATTCAGGTGGGAATAAAAGCATGGAAGAGTAAACGAGACAGTAGTGGCTTAACAGCACATGATCATGCATGCATGCGTGGTAACTTCTCGTATGTCCATCTAGTTGAAGAAGCTGAACAAGAAATCAGGAAATGGGCATGTCGTTGTTCACATTCCTGGTAGAGTAATAGATAGTAGCAAATTAGGAATGACAAGTAAATTTGGGGGGTTGGAAAGTGAGAAGAGGGGAGGAGAGTGCAGGCAGTGCGAGCAGAAATTGGGTTATGGAAGAAGGTGGAGATCATCAGTGAGAATATACAGACCAGCGATGGTATCAATGGTTGCAATAGCTGCTGTTTGTGTTTGCACAGCTTTGCTCTTCAAAAGCTCACCAGAGGTACTTTATTCATTCCGGCCGTTCAGGTGGGAGCTATTGGACTATGGATCTCAGTAGAAATAAATATCATATGTAGAGAGTTATGTATGATGAATCATAAACTAATGTACATGTTGATTTAGGAATATCGATGTTGTCAAAGGTCTTGTCGTATACGTATATGTAACGCACACAAATTATGTGTTTGTTATCTCATTGTAAATTTCTAACTGTAACGGATGAGTTGGTGAGGGAGAAAGGGCCAAGCGGCTCCTTTTCTTTTTCATAGTTTTTGTGATACAAACTAGTTTTTCCTAATCCCCCCAAACCTACAAAACAAGTAGAGCTGTTGTCGTAAAGGAAACGAAATACTCTCTTATGAAATTGTGTGTTTGACTTTTTTACATCTTCTGACAAGTCTAAAAAGTGCAGATTGCATAAAAGTTTCATGGGAAGCATGTAAGGAAAGTTACAAAACAAAGATGGGTAGTGATCTGGGATTTGATCTGCAAATGGTCAAATTTTCTTTTATATCAAAGACAGAGTGGCCCAAATCAATACGCTAAATCCACAAGTATTGGTTTGGTCTTCTGGATCAAGAAAATCATTCCAATTGCAAGCCTGCAAATATATCAACATCCAAAATTTGGGGAGAAAAACATCTAAACTTAGTCGCAACAGGAATGCAGTATGACCATGCATGTATTCTAAATAGCAGAGCAGTTTGGCAGGTGACGTACACATATAAAGGGAGTTGAAACAAAGAAGCCTCTTATTTCCTCCACGACCCACAGCATCCTCCCATTAATGTTTTCTCATTTGTTTCTGTTGCTATATTACATCAATGAGTGTGGTGGGAGCAGTTGATCTTTGAAACTTAATTCGGAAGTAGTAGCTATCATCTTTCCAATTCTTGAGACACACACGCGCGCACATCTGCCATCTGTCTGTATAGCCTCTATCTATATAAAGGAGTGTACATGTCCATGAGCCAGTAGCCAAGTAGGTCGTAGAGTTGATAATCACTTGGATTTTAATTCAACTCCACAATTCTGCATATTTCTTTAGAAGAATCTGAATGGGCAAGGAGGGAGCGATTGCCGCATTCATCTGTCTTCTTCTTTGTTTCCTATGTTCAAGTCGAGGTGGTTTCTTCATTACTTTTTTTTTTTTTTTTTCAATTAATGGGGAAAGAAAAGCCTGTGTATGATTAGTCTCTAATCTTTTGAGGAGGGGGTGTCATGCCTTGTTCGCAGAAGCAAAGCTGGTCGAGATGAGCGAGAGAGAGAGAGATTGTTTTCTTATACATTATCTCTCGATGAGAAATTCTGAGGTACGCATCATGATTGTAACTTGTAACATAGTAAAAAGGTGTGCTGTAAAGAGTAATTGTGAGAGTCACGATATCACAGCTACATTATATGGTCAACATCTGGACAAATAAATCAATTAAGCCAAATCACCTATCAGAGTGAAAATAAGATATAAGTAAAAACTCTATATCGTGGTTCGTAGGTTGTTGAATTAGTGAATTTGCTGGTTTGCGTAATTCATAGAAATAATCGTTGATATATAGTATATAGTTCAGCACGGCACACATCTAAGAACGGGAAAATGAGAGCAGACCGATGTGTAGTAGATGGAACGCCACTGACGCTCTCAAGAAATAGCTAGGACGATATAATTGCCAGTTACTGTCTTTGCATCTCAAACCAAACTGTGGAATGTCAAAGGAGCATCAGCAGGGAGAGGAGCTTGATTATCGTCCTCCCCAACACAAGATTCTCACAGATTGCACATTTCAGTTGTTCATTGAAACATTTACTATCACCTCAATGGAGAACAAAAAGTAACTCAACACACTGCGATTTTAAAGGAAGGGTGTATTTTATTTTCTTTCGCACGTCTCCTCAAAATGTATACTGTCTAGAGAGACAAAATAATCTCATTTATAGTAATTCACTATTGAGCTTGATCTCATATATGATCACTTATCTAGAATTGTTGCATGTCAAACGCCATTAGGGCTGATACAATCACTATTAGCAGCGTGTGGTCTAAAATGCTATTTACCGAGCCCTGATAAACAATTAGTAATGTATGCTGTATGATGAGAGAGGTGTTAATAAAAAGCAGCTCTATCACACATCATTCATCGAAATAATTCAGCAGGACTTAGCATACATCACTTTCAGATAGCAGGACAACATGATTCATTTTAGAGAGCTTTAAGTAGGCAGATACGTGTTAATTTAGAATTCACGCAAGACCCATTATATCGAGTGACTTCAAATTAGAGGTCAGCTTACGTGCTGCTATACTCATCCTATTAGTTCTCTACCATCATCGACTTGACTGTGATAGAGATATTTCAACTATGCTTCTAACACTGACAACTAGATATCTATAATGAGAAACTAACACTAATCGGCTAGACTACACCTTATATACTACACTCCTGTTGAGCCAGTCACTTACCTTTGGATCATATAACCACTTATGCATCACTGTGGGAAAACTAATCATCATCAATTGACACATTGAATGCGTATTTATATTGTGAACAAGACTGAACCATAATCTTTAATAGCAAACTATTCCATTTGGCCATCCTATGTTTCATACAAAACATGAAAACAATTGAGGTAACAGTAAGAAGATAAACGCGAGACTAGAGAGGAACGTAGGCAAACTGGGGCGTATGTATAGCGTCATTGTGACAAGTAAGCTTGAGACTTCACAGTACGAAAGTCTCGTATCAGGATGGACTGATACTCAAGAACACAACATAACGACGCAAGCAAAGAGTAGGAAGGAGAGAAGGCACACATAGTCCGAGGCAGTCGTACGTTATGGCCTAATGGTAGCGTAAGCGAGTCCACTCAAATCGGCGTAATCTAAACATATCTAAGGTTCATAATGTTTATCTTCACTTAACATTGCCGACAGTTAAATTTCTTATTAACTTTTGGTACTTAATATTATCGTGCTCATGATGGCAACGAATAACTCAATTACTATAGACCGTACGAATCTCTAAAAGTTACTGTGGTACAGTAAATGTTGATAACTGTAAGCAGGATATGGACGACACATATATCTAAAAGAGGTTGAGATATTAGAGTAGGTACGTAAGATGAGGCGCTGTTATGTTCAATACTAATCATGAATAACTCACAAGCGTTGTTCTGAACCCTGCGCAATTCACAACATCCAATATTTATGAGCCCTACCTATGCATATACAATTAGTAATTGAATGCTCATTATCTGGGTTCAATGATCGTCATCCATTACTCTGTACACGTTCGCATTTGACTATATCTCTCATCATCGAAATGTCATCTATATGTCTGTACCATGATCTTAGAATCAGAGCAGATCATGATTACATCCAGTTCATAATAGCACAAACACATGAACCTACGTGATTAGTCAATACATTATCACATGATAACACTTCGCGCGTCTGACGATTCACCTCACTTTGCATACGTATCATTCCATCAATCTAATTGACTTATGTCACTTATGCAGAGACTGGCAATACTTGTATTCTGTGAGAGATAAAGCACGACGCGACCATTCAAAGAACTCAGGATATCGCCCACTAATCCCCCTATCACTAGAGAGTATCTTGCAGCGCGATCAGATACAGCACTAAACTTTCATTTCATGCTATGTGTATAATTACTCAAATGCTAGCGACGGCTCTAAAATGCGCTCTAAGTATCTGCTAGTACACCTTGCAACACATAGTAGCTTAATAGCATAACTTAGCAGTACACGACTCGTCACATCATTTCTTAGAGAATAGAGCATGCTGATAGCGATAGGAGTGCATAGAACTTTACACAGGACTGGGTGCCTTTTGAGAACTGTTAACGCACCTCGCTGTCGCTTATTAAGTAGCGTAGCTTCTCCACAATTTCGCTCTAATATTGCTGCTCTCTTCGCATCTCCAGTATGCCTGCGTCCATCCCGCTCCCTTCATTCTATCACTACTTACCATGTAGTCATACGCAAAGGGCGCTCGTTCGAAAACCGGATCATATTTGCCATGCCACCCCACACTTATTTACTAATGTGCACGGTTCGAGATGTACTGTCTGGCATCTAGCCCGTCGCAAATGCATTATATACTCAGAGTATTGCAGCGATTACTCTGAGCTATCAATGACATCAATATCTGATAACTGGCAAGTATCAACTACTCATGCAACATTGGTAACAGTAGAGATAAGCAGACAGGGACAGGAACCATTATCATTGAAGTACTCAACAACAGTCCACGGGAGGCTGATCTCAAGATGAACAGAACAGCAACAAAGATAGGAAGAGAGAAAAGGAGAATGCGGAGGAGTCGGAGTTGGAGTTGGAGTTGGAGTCCCAATCTTCTCTCTCTTTTTATTTTTATCTTCATCATTGCCAAGTTAAATTTCTTTTTTTTTTTGTATTAAAATTCTCTCTATCCATTCATTTGCGAGAAACTCAAGTTATGAAGAATGGATAGAGAGGATTGAGAAAATTTGAGTTGTTACATGGAGGAGTAGGTATGCAAATATCTGATAACTACAAGTTCAACTACTACATCCATTTCTGCCCACCAATATATATTTATATATGTATATATCTTCATCCATTATTCAGGTTGCATTTGGACTAACTTGATCAACAAAATGTACTTCTATAGATTTGATCAACAATATTACCATATTCATGCAAACTAACTTTTGTTCAACATAAATCTCTCATTCCCCTCTCTTTGCAAGTCATTCCACGAATCTTATTTCTTATGATTATGCAAAATGGCAATACCTTGTTTCCTGTGGGAGATACCACCACATTCAAAGCAAAGGATAACCCACCCCCCCTTCTAACGTTCTCAACTCATCCATCCCACTTTCTTTCATCTTTAAAACCTCAATCTTCCCCACCTCATTTCTCCACCAAATTAACATCTACACAGATTTTCATCTTTCATCTCTGGATCATGGCAGATCTTTCACTCCCCGGCCAAGATGGTACGCCTTGTCGCTTATTAACTTTCTCCACAATTTCCCATATTCTCTCTTCCATTCTCCACTCTTCTCTTCTCAACAGGGCTTTCAAGATCAATTTCAGAAACCCCGCCAAATCATTATATACTCAAGATTCAGTCATTCTCACAACTCACCAAACACAAAATAGACAGCTACACCTCCACTGTTTTTGAGGCTGGAGGCTACAAGTGGTAAGTAGCTCAATCTACTAGCGGTTTGTCGTTTTTCTTTCCAACCCCGCTATATTGTAAATGTAATGGTTTTTGGGTCTCAGGAAGCTGGTTCTTCACCCCAATGGAAACAAAAACAAAGGCATCTCCGACCATATTTCCATTTACTTGCTCATTGCTGAATCAAATTCACTTGCTCTCGGTTGGCAAATCAGAGCTATATTCCGCCTTTTCCTGCTTGATCAGAACAAAGACACCTATTTAACTCTTCAAGGCAAGGCATCCACAAAATAGCTTTGAAATTCAATTGGCTGCAAAATCCTATTCTTAATCACTCTATTTCTTGTTTTCTTAGACACAGCAGAAAATGGCAGACGGTTTCACCAGATGAAACCCGAATGGGGGTTCGATAAGTTCATACCTCACTCTGCGTTCAACGATTCTACCAATGGATATCTGGTTAACGACACTTGTGTATTTGGAGCAGAGGTTTATGTATGCCAGGAAAAACTGATCGGGAAAGGGGAGTGTCTCTCAATGATAAAGGATGCAATAACCTATAAGAACACCTGGAGAGTCGAGTTCCCCAGCTTAACTGATGAATGTGTAGACTCCAAACCATTCAACGCTGCTGATAAAAAATGGTATATGTTTCTCACAATTTTTCTTCATCATTAGTTTTTGCTGACATCTCAGCTAATAAAAAGAATTCCTTGCTGTGAAATGCTGCAGGAAGATACAGCTCTACCCTAGGGGCAAAGGCAGTGGTGCTGGTAGCTACATATCTCTGTATCTGACTTTAGCTGAACCAGAAAACTTACCTCCAGCATCTAAAATATATGCCGAATTTACACTGCGCATTCTAGACCAACTTAATCGCAACCACTACTTTGGAACAGGTACAAGTACCCTGTCCTTTGATTGTAATGTGCATAATAATCCAGTTGATAGGCATTCTTACCAAATGCATTAACCTATGGTTCTGCCACAAACTTAAGCTTTGGCATTTTTTCTGCAGCTAATTATTGGTTCAGTGCATCAAACTCAACATGTGGTTGGCCAAGATTCGTCTCGCATGGGTATTTTAATCTGCCAACCGCAGGTTTGCTGGTGAAAAATACATGCCTTGTGGAAGCAGAAGTCATTGTCCATGGGATGGCTAACGGTTTATGAGCATTATCTGGCTAATCCTCAGAGCAGTCCACATGTACATTTATGAGGACAGTGTATACATATTGTTCATTTGTACCTACATTGATGATAAAACATATGCATTGGTAGACCATTTAGTATAAAGTCCTTGAAACAAAATAAATGGAAAATCCAACAATCTGATTCTTCTATTATCGTAAATACTGGGAAAAGGAAAAACTGTGAAGGTAAATAATGCAGACATGTGACAAAGTAAGTCCACTTGATGAGGATTGAGGACGTTGCTTTTAGATTTTTGGCTTGGTGTATCCCAGACTAATTAGCTTTTGCACCAGAATTTTCTCAGCATTTGCCTGAACACCACATAACAATAGCAGATTAGAACCAACATAAAGAATAAGGAGACCGCCACCAGAAAAGAAATGTGTGAGATAAAGCAGTTGTTGAGTTTGAGAGAGAGATCTAACCTCAAGAATGGGGCTATTCTTTGGTATATTACAAGCCAGCACAACATTAAGACCAGTCTTTAGAACTAAAATTCAAGTGAGAAATCAGCCCATGTAGAGCGGGACGATGTAGAAGTATGTCTATTTAATAACAAGTTACCTAATCGGCGTGCAATACCAGACCCGATATTATCTGAAGCCCCTCCAATTAGAGAAGTCACACCAACCGTATTGCTCTGTTCATGAATTCACACAGTGAGAAGTAGAAGAGAGAAAATATGAATTAAGCAAGGTGAATTGGAGGAACAGCAAGCAAGCAAGCAGTTTTGATATATTTGGAAATGAAACTTGGGTGGGGTGGCATGGTTGAAAGGATATTTATTATCTCAAAGAGAGAGAGAGAAATATTCCCTTGAAACAATTAGGAAAGCAATAAAAAACTTACGGGTGGTGTAGGTGCAGCTGCATATAGATGTCCAAACTTTGCAGAGTTGCAACCAATCCATGCATAAATCTGGAGAGGGAGAGGATGAAATTGAATGGGTATGGTATGGAAACCCTACCCTAAGCAGAAATGAAAGAGGAGTGGAGCAAGAAGAGAAGAACCTGTTTGTGGAGTCGGAGAATGTGAAAGTGGAGAGAAACATCATCATGATGATCGGATAGTTGGGAGAAGCAGGTGAGCTGAAGCCCAGAACCAACTTCATCATCAGCCTTCATTGCTGCTTGTACGCCTCCGCCACCGCCTCCGCCGCCATTACTCACCATTGTTCCTTGAGTTGTGATTGAGATGAAGTTGTGAGAAAGTCCAGTCCAAATGAGAAGCCCATATGATAATAAAAAGAATTAAGTTATGGGCCCTGGTCCAGGCCCATGATATATGGAGAGCAAAATGTGTTTGTATTCGCATTGGTATTGATTGGGCCATAGAATTAGAAAGCAAAATGGGAAAATGTAATTTCATCAAAATGGAGGGACCGGGGGTGTAATTTTTATACTACAATAATTACACCCACCGATGCCATGATACATCTGTAACTAATAACAATCAAAATCAATAATTACTAAGTTTGAGCCATTCCCCTGACAAAAATAGAAAAGAATGACGGCAGCCAATGCTCCTGCCCCCCCCCTACCACCACCACCACCACCCAGGCCTACGGAGAATCATGGTACTGGGACAACCGCTACGCCACGATCCATCCACTTTCGATTGGTACCAAAAGTACCCTCCCTCGCCCTCTCCTCCGCCTCTACATTCCTCCACTCCCACCACCCAATTCTCCTCGTCGGCTGTGGCAATTCCGGCAAGTACCCCCCCCCCATCTCTCTTCCTCTTCTTTTTAGTGTCGATCGCGCTTTCTCTTTTTTAAATCTCGTGACTTCCAAACTCTAACATCCCACGATTTACCCTTGTGTTCCCCAGCTTTGTTTTTAAATTTGCGAATCCCAAGTTGTTTCAGCCCATTTACTGCTCTCTACTCCACCTCTGTATCAGGACACTTCCTTTTTCCTTGCTAAGCTCTGAAATGGGCTAGCATTTGGACATTCCATCATCTGTACATATCAAGTATGAATTTATTAGAATCACTAAACATGATCTTGTGATTCTATTGTCTTTCAGCTATTTATACAGGAATGTAGAAGATGTGTGTGTATATGCTTACATATATAGCATTTGTTTCAATAAGACAGGAGTGAGATAGGTTTAGAAAATGGACTAATGACCTGTGTATGCATTAAATAACCAATACTTTTGGCTTCAGCTGTGCCATTGAATAGTGTCTTCAAGGAATTAATAAGATGAAGAAGAACAGTTGTTGATGAATTAAACATCTTTTCCTTGATGTTGCACAGATGGCAAACCCATCAAACTGCTATTTATCTGCCAAGCATGCATGCTTTAGCATTTCCATTATGTTTGTACATTCTACCACATTGCCTTGACTATAAATGTCAATAATTTCAGATTTTATAAGTTCAAATATTCTCTTATGTACCACTACACTAAGCATCTCAAATCTTCCTTCGGTGAAGGTCTTCTTTTCTTTAACTTTTCCAGACTCTCTTATCTGAATACAATTGTTTCTTTCTGCAGCCTTTAGTGAAGGCATGGTGGATGATGGATATGATGAAGTTGTCAATATTGACATCTCGTCTGTGGTGATTGAAGCAATGCAAAAGAAGTATGTCAATCGCCCGCAATTAAAATGTATCTGTCATGGAATGGATAAATTATATGGCAGTTACAATTGGCACACATGTGCAAGTTTTGAATAAATTATGATAACAAGCACATGCATAAAGGCTGAGTGAAAAGATTGAACTCGCCATTAAGCTTGTTGTGATTGGACCTGTACTTGTATGGAGAAAAGCAAGAGCTGACCACATTGTTCTTAATTGTTACTTGTGCCTTATGGATTGCATAGTTCAGGCAAAATTTCCTTAATGTCTAAACAGATATGAAAATGGATGTCCGGGATATGAGAGCCTTTGACACAAGGTCCTTTGCTGCTGTTATTGATAAAGGTACTCGCTTTTACAAATGTGTGTTTCCTAAATGATGTTGCAGCAGTTTCTGATGCTTCTCAATATTCTTCCAGGGACACTGGACTCTCTATTGGTGAGTTCTCTATGATACATTAGATGTGCACTGAACTGATTAATGATTAGCTGGCCTTTTTCTATTTCTCCCTGCAGTGTGGACACAACTCGCGGCAAAATGCTGGTAAGATGCTTGAGGAAGTCTGGAGGTACACTCAAGCAACTTAAATCATTTTCTTATTTTCTAGTTCTCTTACTTGATTTTGTTTTATCCTTTTCACTCTGTCCATAAGTTGAAGCAGTTGATGACAAACTATAGGGTCCTCAAGGATAAAGGAGTATATATTCTGGTACCTCATTCTCAACCCTACCTGAGCACTTTCCTCTTGGTTCATTTTTTCTAAAGAGAGAATTTGGTAAGCTGTGTTACTTCCCCCACCAAAAATGAGAGTAGTAAGAGGTAGGTTGGTGGAAGGAGAGACCCAAAATTTGATTCTGAAGATCTTGAATCTTAAGTTCTCTGGCCAGTACATATTTAAAGCTAGATTATGCTTTGTCTCTACTCCCTAACTTAGGTTTCAATGTGTGGCAGATTACATATGGATCACCAGCTTATCGACTACCATTATTGAAAGACTTGTCGTGGACAATTAAGCTACATGTGATAGGTCTCCGAAAATTCTTTATATTCCTAGTCATATGTTATGCTGAAGCTTTATTTGAAGCAGTTATATATGCTCTATAGATTAATACACTCTCACATAGGGGATTTTATGAGATTACGTTGCAGTATAATTCTGTTGTCTGTCTTTTTACTTTTTAGGGTCAAGGCCATTAAATGGGGCAGGCTGTTTCCTCTTTGAAATTGATGTCTATCACACTAATTCATTGAATAGTTCCATTCTAGAACAGAACAACCGCGAGAAATTTAAAGAAATGCATTAGTGGAACTTGAAAATTTATCCTCAATATGCTAGTCAAAAATGTTTTGTTGAGCCAGATAAGGAATTAACTGAAAAGTAATGAAATGGAATTAA
Organism: Sesamum angolense; assembly: GCA_034509725.1. Lineage (NCBI taxonomy): Eukaryota > Viridiplantae > Streptophyta > Magnoliopsida > Lamiales > Pedaliaceae > Sesamum > Sesamum angolense. The sequence goes on from JACGWL010000003.1 coordinate 3,110,275, forward strand.
CTTAAAAGTAATAATGAAATAAACCTATCATTTGTAATGCTTACTGGATTTTCAACTGGTTCAATAATAAACCTAGTAATAATGCTTACTAGATTTTCAACTGGTTTAATACATTGGCTGCTGAACAGAATGAAAAGTATTACGGTGTAGCCGTAGGACTTTGAGGTTGAAGTTTAGATGATGTATGCACTGTACTATCTGAAAAGTCGCATTTGTTCAAATCAGATGATTTAAGCGGAAACCTTTCATTTCTCCTCAGTTTCTATCTGTCCTTTTGGCATCTAGTTTGGAACACGAGTTGTCTCTTTAACTTGGCCTTGCATTTTTTCTTTTTCGGTAACTACTTAGCTATGCAATGCAGAGAAACTTGCATCAGGAAATAGTTCACATCAAACAACGGACGTGACCTGCCCGATTCCATTAGATGTCAATGGTGGTTCTGCAGAAGCTGCCGCAGGAATGAAGGCTGATGTCCACTATATTTATGTATGCATAAAGGTTAGTGCCAAGTAACAACCTGTGTTACCTGAGCAAAATACTTGCTCAGTTATACTGCTTTGAAGTTGATGGTTGTAACTTATAGGTTTGTTGGCTTTAAAATAGCCTCCTCTTTGTCAGGATAACTCCGAAAGAGTGAAGGATGAGTCTCCAATGGAAGGATGAAGAGATGAGGATCGCATACGGATTATTGTTCTACCCATAAATTATTCCTTTGTTAGTAATAAACTAAGGCTGGGGCCTGGGTATGATAGCTATTTAATAGTATGAGGTGATCAAATACATTCCTCTGTTACCTGATACAGTGAAAAGCATTGTATCCCTAGACACGGCATGAGTTTATGTGATTGAACAGTATGATGGTTTTCCATCAAAAGAAAGATGATTGCATATTTGGCTGAAAACTACAAAACATGCTAATATTCACATGAATTCCGATCTCTGGGAACTGGAAGTCTCAAAGCTCAGATGCTGGAGTAAATAGGCAGTTGGTGGTTTTGAACCTGCCTAATTACTGTATTCTTTTGTCAAATCAAACTCTGCATGTCCTTGGACGATAAAGATTAGTTTTCTTTTCCTGCAATTCTTGAAATTTAAAAAATGAGAAAATCTAAATTCAAGTTGAACAACAAAGATTCAATAGTAATTGTATTCCGTGGCATAAGTTAGCACTTTCTTTTGAAAATCCAAATGTGAGAGATGGAGCATACATACACATACTGTTGAAGGAACAGGAAAGAGCTTCACAAGAAAGCAACTCATTGCCATTATCAACAGTACAGTACTACTTTAATGTCGCTTGCTCCTTTCCTCTCTAGATAATCGTAGTAATAATAACGGTTTGTATCATCCTAGTTTGGTCTGGGACCGGGTCTTTCATGCTTTCTTCTCTCTGTTATGATCACGTGACATAATTAATGTGAACGCACTTTTCTGTATGTTTTCTGAGTGTTTGCGCCGGCATTTGGGTCTAGTCTTTCTTGGGATGTATGTGCATGAGTTGATGATTTTGTAGGTTGTTCAAGTTTCAGTGATGCTAAAAAATATTTCAGTGTGCATATAAAGTTATGAACACTGTTGCAACTGCTTTAATCTGCACTAGGATTTTTACCCACTGTGATGACTGAATATTGATTGTGTTATAAATGGTTTTTCTGACTTTGATCATATTATGGTTTGTGTGCGATATTCCTTCGCTGCCTTTGCTACTATAATTGGTAGCAATTTTGCCTTTGTGTGTGATATATATATTGCAAGATCAACACAATTTTGACCTTACATGTAAGTTTTTAAGCTTTACTGTTGCATGCGGTACGTGTTCTAGTCAGGTAAGTAGAGTTATGGGCATATCGGGAATACACGTATAAAGAGTGCAAACTAACTTGCAAGAGTAGAGCAATCACTTTCTATATCCAACAGATGTGTTGCAACTGCAGTGCAACATTAGCATTTCGCTTTTGTATTACTAGAAAACATGAGGAAAGTAAAAAGGGATATTTACATTAACAATGACATTGACCTTCATATCCATGTAAACTTTAAGCGCTGCAGCCGGGCTTATTTAACCAGATGCCAAAGCTTAATTACCCAGAATTCCAAAAATTAGAATCAAATCACGAATGACCAAATGCACCTCTCAATAAAGTGAGGTTGTGATTACCTGTAAAACTTTTGCCATCCATGCCTAACCTTTACTGGAAGGGAGCAATTTCTCACAACTGCCGATGATTCTGATCATGGCCTTTGCTTCCTGCCAACAGTGGCATAAATTAGTGATTCATAAAGCTACATCACAAAACTGTCCTCTTCAACTGGCTCAACTCACCGAAACTTGCACTCGCTGCTGCGCCTACCCATTCTGTCATCTGGGCGGCTGCCCTCAGGTCTATGATACTGCGCAAGTTGACTGTTGATTGTTGAAAGCACCTTTTGTGAATGGGCCAACCTCTCACTAATATTGTAGTCAAATGGCCTCAACAAGCTATCCATCTGCGGTTCTTGGTTGAGGGGTTGGTGATCCTGCATGCTGAAAAGCTTTTTCACCATGTCATCTAGTTCTGCAACCCTCTTCTGTAGATTAGATTTGTCCATCTGCACATATATTTTCAGTGAAGGTGAAAAGATTATTTCTATATTTGGCATAATATGTTTTACATGATAAGATACAGGGTATCGCACACACCTTAAGCATATGATTTTGTGCAATCAGCAACTGATCTCGTTCTTGCAATTGTTCCAAAAAAATCTGATTGGCAAGTTGATCTGCTTTGCTTTTATTGATTTCTGCCATATATCTGCAGAAAAACAATATTATTGCTTCCCGTACAATGCCTTGATCACATCAACCCCAACTAATCTTAGCTGTTGTTGCAAATATATGGACTAAGAAGCCAACATAAAGACAGGGGAAGGAGTAGCCTCCCTGGGAGACAGCTTTCCGAGCTCGTATCCAAGCACTAGAATAATCAATTACGTAAACTTACATGTCACCATTGCCGATTTTACCATTATAAATAAAAAAGCAAATTCTCTCAACAGAGTATTTCATGTTCACTGTCTGATATGGAAACAATTGCATATTTACCTTTCTCTTTCTTCAAGTAAATCATCGATCTGACTCCTCAGGTTGTCATTTTCTTGCTCCTAACACAGGAAATATAGACAAAATAAATTCAGTAAAAGTATACCATTGCAAAATCATCAAGAGAATGATAAAACAAATTCTAAGAGTATACCATTTCAACAAACTCCTGTCTATGATGTTGAGCCTCCTCAATTAGCTTTTGAAGCTGATGTTGGTCAATAATATTCTACAGGAAACAAAAAGGATTTTTGGAAATAGATTAGAGAAGAAAATTTGACAATTAATATATGCAAGCCTGTACTTACAGCATAATTTGAGATGTCCAACTTAACGCTGAGTAAATCACGAATGACATCGTGCGTCATGCTTTCAGCAGTCGCCAGTCTAGCATTCAGCATACACACCTGATGCGATGAAGATGGGCATGTACAATGTAAGTTGGAGTTAAAACAGGAAAAAGAAGTAACGCACAAAAAAATATTGTTTTAGAAGCAGCCCTGAAACACTGGAAATAATATCCAACCCACAAATAAGAAAAGTTGAAAGGCATCGGAATGTGAACTAAAAATCAAGACTGGAACTTCTACAAACTCAACTGCATATCCTTCACCTAGGATTCTGGCTAGTTATGATAACTGGGTATGGACAAGATAATGCTTGAGGGGGTCTGCTAAAGTCATCTTTGTCAGAAGCATGCATGCAAGACATACTGATGGTTGAAAAAGTTTATTTACCTCTTTATACCTACTGGCAGCGAGTGCCTGCAGTTCTTCTATCCGGAGTCTAGCAGTTGACAATTCCTGATCCGTCTCTTGATTCATCTGCTGGATCAGACCAGCAATGCATCTGAACGGTGAACTTGAACCCCTTGTCCTTGCTGAGGTTTTATCGGCTGTTTCTAAGGTAGGCGCAGCAGATACATTTGATAAATCTGTCTTAACTTCATGAAGCATTGCTTCCAAGGTCTTGTACTGTTCATATGATATAGAGCACAACCAAACAAATGAATGTTTCAGTGTAGATGTATGAGATTGATAGTTTGATCAAAACCATTCACTCCTTTGGAGGTTCATAGAACAATTTTGTGATTATTGAACTGCTGTCCACTTTTATAAATTGTTTCTTTGTTGAGAAAACATTTCAGAGTTATCTTGAAATTTGATGCTCTGAAAAACTTCACTATTATTAAATGGGTTGTAAAGTAATTATGGATTTAAATTCATATAGACCCAAGAAACCAATAGTTTAGCACTTATATGGTCTATTTAGAAAATACGGCTAGCCAAAAGTGGGCTTTTTCTTGGAATCTATTCTGAACAACAATCTGGAAGAACTAGCATAACGGCCCTCATCGCTTTACCTTCTGTTGATACTGATTTGCCTGTGCTTCAGCATGCAAAATAAGTTCAGTGATATGATCTTTGAATTGTCTGATCTGTAGGATATGTCAAACAATTGGCATTAGGATACAGGAAAAAGATAACTATAAAAATAGCCACGTATAACTAGTAGTCACTAAACCTCCTTAGCTTGTCTCGCATTCTCCTCTTCAAGAAATCTTATTCGGCTATGGGCCTCATTGGTTTCCAGAGATCTGATGCACATAATAAGTTTTAGGCATGAAATGCTTCTGAAGTTAATAAATAATATGTAGAAGAAAGCAGGGATTCTTCTACCGGGAAAGTCGATCTTCAAGTAGTGCTGTATTTGAGTTCTCAGAAACCATACTTTCAGTGAGGCCTTCAACTGTTAATAATCTATGTCTAAGTGCTTGAAGTTCCAGTTCCAGTGAATCCCTTATCAACCGCTGTTTTTCTACCTCCTCTTCCATTTCATGCACCTTAATTGTGAGATGAAGGCAAGTAAGCAACAAACTCTTTAACAGGCATTATGACCATACGACTTAGAAAGTAACAAAACAATAGAGGGCAGCACAACAGATGATAAGCATTCATCCCATCGAATAGTATTGCAACTGGTTCAACCATTCCCATAAACTTTTTGCCTGAAACTAGAGTACGAAACAGACTTACTTTCTTCTCGAGCACATTTATGGTGCTCTCAAGCTCCTCAACAGACCGTTCTAAAATCTTGACCTCCTCTTCCTTTTGTTCAGCATACATTTTACTGGCCTCTGATTCCTAGAGATTCAAACCTGGACTTCAGGAGAAGTAAAAGAGTGTATAAAATTTTTTCAATGTCAAATAACTTCCAAGATAACGTACCTGGCGAGCTTCCGCAGCTATAGCTTGGTTCTCATCAGCCAAAGCAGATGTTATAGAAAGCTTTTCTTGCAAAACAGTAACCTTTTCAACAAGTTGGTCTCTCTGTGCAGTTAACTCTGTTAAAGCATCCTCAATTTCTTCCAGCGAAGGAACTAATTGTCTCTCAGGTGAAGAAGATACCTGAATAATTTCTCTTTCTAAACTTTTCATAGCTTCTCTTTGATCTTCTAGTAGCTGCTCCGCCTCTGAGTTTTTCAGATATAGGTCTTTCAAAAGATCTTTCAACTCAACATTTTGCAATGAAAACGTTTTTAACGCTCCTTTGGTCTGGTCTAGTTCAGAATTTGACTTGAGTAAGGCTTGCTCAGCTTCTAATAAGCGGCCTTCAAGTTTTGTATTCTGAACTAGCACTTCATCAAGTTGAACACTTTTTATCTGTAGCTCATGCTGCACTTTCTTCATGGATTGAATCAACTTTTCAAGTTCATCCTTGATGTCCTTCCTGTGGGAAGCAAATTCTTGGAGCACGCTGAAATCAAAAAGTAACCCTTTCAACACAACCTCCTTTCTTTCCAGCTCTCTCTTGAGTTCAAAATTTTTATCCACGGTATCACTCATGGCCAATTCTTTAACACCTTTTCTCGACGCATATTCTATCTGATATCCTATATTCTCGCAATTCAAAGGTTGAAGAGCCGATTTATCATCTCTACTTACATGACTTAGTCCAACATTACCTGCTACTAGACAATTTTCCTGGAGTGTGGATCTATGAGAACCTGGAAAATTATACAGCCTTCTCAAGTTGTCATAGTATTCTCCAATTTGGCACTGCAGCACAAATATGATCATATCATTCTGCAATGCTTTGACCATTACGTCTTCCAAGGATGATCTCAAGCTATAAAAGAAAGTTTGCATCTCTTCAACAATTTTAATGGCCTCATTATGTGACATCCCGTACAGTTCCTTCATACATGTTTGCATTTCATTAAAATATTCTTCAAACAAAGACAACTTATTAGCTTTTCCTCTCAAGCTCAGTTTGGTCTCATCCTGAAGTACTTTGTCTCCATCTCTCAAGAGAACACTGGATTTTAACTCTTTTATCTCTGCACTCAAGCTGGCTTTATCTGCCATCAATTTCTCTCCTGCTTGTTTCCAGAATGTGGTTAACGAATATGCATTTTCATTTGCCTCGACCATTGCTTTTAACATGTAATCAGCCTCCTCTATGGTAGAGTAAGTCTCCTCAAGTTTGGTAAAGTAGTGTGGAATATACTTCTCTTCAATAGAAAACTGCATATGACAATATTTTGGATTACAAAATAAAGCATGTGGAAAAATTACTTCTCTGTTTTCCAGCATGGCCTCTTTATAAATCAAAAAGGAGGTAAGAAGCACCTTTTCTAGTACTAATAAAAATTGTATCATTCACAAGCATACAGAAGTAAAGATTTTAAAAGAGGTTGTAGGCTTTAACAATGATGTTTAAGTATGTTATCTCGTTAACTATTGAAAAGACAAATAATGAAACATGAAGATGGAACCAAGTAAAAATTAATGAGACTTTTGTAAGGTTGCATTTGGATTGAAGGATTTGAAATCATGGATTTTAAATTCTTCATATCAAATCCGTTGGATATGCTTGGATAATTTGAAATGTAAAGGATTTTTTAAATCCTTCCATTTTAATTTTGAACTAAATTTTGATAAATATGGATGGATTTTAAATTCTTTTCAAATGGAGTCATTTGGAAATCGTTTCTCCAAATCCTTCATTCAAATTCAAATTCAAATCCAAATCCAAATCTATCAATCCAAACACACCCTAAGGGAATTAGTCTGGATATACTTTCAAAAATATATTATATACTTGATGCTTGTAATGCATACATATGATAGAATTGAATAAATTCACATGTTCAGCATTGATAAGTGGTTCAGTTGAACTGTTATTGGGGTTCAATTTTCTCAAAACATAATAATCATAGTTTTAGTTATAAATAGAAAAAATTAAACCGTAGAGCCGCATCAAAAATTAAAATAGAATAGTAAGAATTGATTAAAACTAGAAAAGAATCAGCTTGGAGATACTTGACAAAACTGTTACTTTTGCACATGGATTGATGGCATTATATATGACTAAATTAGATAATTTCATATGTTGAGCCACAAAATCATACTTATTGGTTAAATAAAGAGAAAATTTAAAAGCAAAAACCAAAGAGTGCCATATTTACTAAGAACTAAGAATGTACTAAAAGATCTATTTATCAAGATCATGCACATTGTTACCATATTAACCATAGTTTTATATTAATATATAAAGTCCATTCTATTGGATCCATTCCTTTTATACCCTTGCTTCTCTGTGTTGGCCACATCTCCAAATAAAATAAATACTCATACGACAAAAGAATTAAGGAAAACAAACATAACAAAAAGAATAAAATGCAGTAGGAAAAATCTACAACAATTAAGTTTCATGTTCCATTTCCATTCCATTTGAAACTATTTAGGATGTTCTAGTTTATTATTATTTTTATCATAATACTTAGACCTTTATACATCATAAGATTAGTAATTTTCACAATATTTTAATGAATAATATATTACTTTGCAATTTTTAAGAATAGAAATAAAACCATATCTTAAATATTCAAATATATTTTGTAAACTAGTTTCCGTTGTTTCAAATAACTACATAAAAAATTAATTTATTGTCATACCTCTTGCAAAATTTTAATGCCTCCTTCAGCTCTCTCACTAGTGGGTTGATCATGTCCATCTCCCCCTTGCTCCTTCAATTTCCCCGATGCATGCAGTTCTGGAAGTGATAAAATGTCCGCCTCGGAATTCAGATTTGTATTGCTAGCCAAAACTGCCATGAAGTTATTTTTTAGCTTGACAAAGGTCTCATATGCTTTCTGGAATTCCTTCGCCAAAAGCAAAATTGCTCTTTTACAGATCAAATTCGATCCTTCTTCAGAGTCTAAGTCAGGAGTTTGTTCGGTTATTTTGCCTACCCATCTACATCTGTCACTTGAAGAAGGTCTATCATCATTATCAACACTTTCAACTGACGAAAAAGTGCACGAACTTGAACAATCAGTGGTCTGTCCACCTGTCTCTGTCAAACCTTCGACGGAATCTAGATAGCCATGAATGTGAATGTTCATGACTTTGTAAAAGCATGAACTCAGGGAGCTCAATCTATTATTTACTTCCACAAGTTCATTTCTGAACTGTTGCAGCATAAGCAGTTGATTTTCATGCTTAATTGGAAGACATGATGGAATCATATCACTGAAAACTTGAAGCCTTCGTTGATTTCTCTTAAAGTCCTGGATGTCCTTCCTCATGTCACTAACATCTTGTAAAAGATTTTGCACCAATTCCTTGCACAGGGAAAAAGCATTGTGGATCTCAGAGTTCAGCACAGACCAATATGTTTCTGCATCAGCACAACATCCACTAACAGCATCTTCAGTCTCTGCTAGAACTAGACCTGCCAATTCAATGTCAACATCCCTTATTGCACAAGCTTTTGTATGAGCTGATGGCAGGTATTCATCAACAGTGCCTCTAAGAGTGCTTGTGGAATAATCAGATATCCTGTTATCCAAAAATATAGCAGTGTTAGATTGATTGTCAGTAGTCTGGCCCTTCTTGGACATGGGTTTATCTTCTGGAAACAATTTCACATCAGTTGAATCAGTTGGAATACTAGACCACTGGGTTTCTTCTCTGCTTATAGATTTTTCTGGCTGCTGAAATTCAGTCAAAGCAATTGTTGCGCCCTTCAAGGAGTATAATTTCTGTTCCATTTCCATTACTGTGTTCTGTGCATCTTCCAAACTCTTCTGCAGTAGCAAAATGGTTTCTTCTTTTTCAATACATATTTCAGCAGCCCTCTCAATACGTTCATTAATCAAATCATTAACATTTGGAAATGAAAACGAGATACTTTTTATTTGGCGAGAAGCATCTCCCAGAGATCTAGAACCATCTATGAGGAAAGTAGTTAGTTCCAAGATTGCCCTTTCCCACTCTGCACAGAAATCTCTTAATTCATCCTCCTTAGCTGCCACACTGTTTCTGAGGCTTAAATTCTGTTCAGCCATGGAGCACAAGCACACTTGATATTCTGATTGAAGTCTATCTATCTCTTCCTGTAAATGTATGATTGTTCTTGTAGTTTCCATTTCGACTTCACCACGAATCAATTCTGTTTGGTAATCTTCAGATAGTTGTGTGGCGTGATCTTCTTTATATTGTCTATTAAGTATCTCAGCTTCCTTGAGATCCTTCGACAGCCTTTCCAACTTAGCTTGTAAATCCAAAATGCTATTGTGTTCACCGCTTTCCATACTCACAGTTGCATCTCGATTCCCTCGAACAGATTGTTTTCGTTTATAGTCCTGATGCAGGCTTACAAGTTCCCTCTGTATAACTTTGCTGTTGTCCAGCGTTTTCATCAACCGCCGATTTTGGGTCTGGGCAGATTCTAGTTCTTTGATTAGCTGGAACTGCTCCTGTTTCATGGTTTCAATCAAAGATTGTGCATCCATCAGCTGTTTGTGGATGTTGTCACTCTGCAAATTCAAGATGTGTTCCATGTTCTTATCATTTTTGTCATAAATAACTTCATCCTGTGGGGGTTCGTTAGACGTAAGTTCATCAACAGAATCACTTCTTTGTAACACATCACCAATCTGCAAAGCAGCAAAAAGTATGGAGGAAAGTTCAGGTAGAAAATTGATTATAGCCAAGTAATCATTTTTCCTCACTAAGAAGATTAAAGAGATAATAAATGTTAATGAGCACATTATGTGCTTGGCAGTTAGATCATGGCCATGCGCTTTTCACTTATTACAATTAGGTCGTCAAAATTATTTATTCTTATAAGAACATATATTAGGAATCTTTTCAACCAGTGCATATAACTTGTCCTTACCGAGTCACAAGTATTTTGGCTAGATATCATTCTGTTTTCCAGTTTCCTCCGCAATTCATCAACCTCCCTGCAAAAGCATAGTACACGAGAAATGACAATAGTGAACAAAATAAAACTAGTTGTTCCACCAATTCGAATATACTCTGATTGGGAAAAGGGCATGCTAACACCATCAGTCCAATGCCAAATTAATAGGACAACTAATAACAATCAGCAAAAACAAATAGGCAGAAAAAATCCGTGGATTGACAAGACAATCAGAACTATTTCAACATCAAAACTCAACTAAACAAAAGAGTTATTTGACATGACTCATAAACAAGTGAAATATGGAGAAAGGTCGGAACAGTCAACATATATGTGCGGCTGAAAAACGTGTTGCTGCTCCCTAGGGGTGCTTCGCTTGGGTGGTCAAACTTGACCCAGTAGATTCACCTGATTAATTTTGAATTCATGTCCTTGCAGCGTTCTAACTCTTTATCAACTTTAGGTTCCTGCATTTTAGGCCAGATGTAACCCGGTATTAACGATCTGAAATTATTATTAAAATTAAATAAATAAAATAGAGAGAGCAACAATGTGAACCTGGGCTCCTTTCATTTGAGAGAACTGCGGCAGTTCATACCTTTTTTTAACTTCAAGTGACTCCAAGAGCTTTATACATACAGGACAAAGCAATAAGAATGTCATCAATGGGACCTGAACTAAAGACAATGGCAATATTCTAGCAGACCTGATGGCTTAACTCTGATATCTCAGAAAGTAATGTTTCTCTTTCTCCTCGTTCATAGAAATCTTGAAACCTGTGAGCAGTGGAAGGAGGAAGCGTTAAAAGGTATGATCAGACCGTACACAAGCATTCGAGACATATTCAATGATGATTACCATCTGATTTGCTCTAGCAGTCTAATATTCTCCAATGCGAAATGAGTGACTTCTGGATTTCTCTCAGTTTTTGCTTGAAGCATCAAATTTTCCTCCTTTAAAGCATTGTTTTCATCCAGGTAGAACTTATCAGCAGAGATCAATCCATCCAAGAGTAGTTCCAAACGTTTTATCTTTTCCTCACGGAACCTGAGCATCATTTTAGTGCGTTGAGCTTCTTGTTCTCGCTGGTGAGCCTGCAATAAATATTACACTTGTTTATATGGAAACACACACAAAAAACATTTCAAGAATATGGCTTTTGTCGTACCAAACTATTCAAATGTTCAATTTCTGCTTTTAAACCTCTGACTTCTGCCTCAGCCAATCTCTCTCGCCGTAGAGCACCACGCAAGGTAGCTTTCAAATGTGCATTCTGAAAATAAATTTTAGTTGGCAATGCATAACCTTCAATATATAAACAGCAGAAGTTCAGAGAATATATTGACATCACCTCCACAAATCCTCCCTTGGGAGTTTTAGGCCCATAATACTCATTAATTTCATCAGATGGCTCGTAACTCTCAGTACAGTCACCCAAGCTGGATTGTATTGACCTTGGAACAAAATTTATAGGTTTCATTGATGCATGCTGGTGTTTCATCAGGTATGACAACTGATCCTGTTTAAAAACATATCAAAATGACAAGTTCAAAGCCGCTAAACGCTAAACCTGTACACACTTAATAATTCCTACCTTTAACTGTTGGATTTGCTGTTGCAGTGCAGTGACACCCCCTGAAGCATCTTCATTTATTTTAGCCTGAAAAGCACATGAGAAAGTAATAAGGAAAAATACGAAAATTTCCGGTTTTCCATGAAGAACAAGTTTAGAATTTTATACGTTGTTCTGGATAAGCTTAGCACGCTGTGCAAACTTCAAAGTGCTTAGAGTCTCATTTGCAGAGCTGCAAAACAACATAAAATGTTAAGATAGCTTTTCCCAAAACTTTCACTTGCATTATTGCATCAAGATATTAATTTTAATTTTACCAAGTGGATGGGCTGACATTTGCAATGATAGTTGTTTTGGAATTTCCACCAAGAGAATCCTGTATTCATTTATGTGCAGCAGTGCATGTAACTCAAACCTTTCTTAACAAGACAAGTTCAATGAAATGAAACAGCAGAGCATAACGGCTTAACAATTGTAAATCATTTAGTACACAATATTCATATCTCTTACCTGAAGAAGAAATGTTAGCCTAGAGTCTCTATAAGGTACATGTCGATGTTTCCCTTGCGCTAAATCCACCAGAGACATTATTACCAGTCTAAAGGCACAAACGAATAGAAGATTTAGAGTGTCCTTCTATGCAAAAAGAAAAGGAAAAGGACAAGAAAAAACAGTGAGAACTCAGCCAACTACGGCTTCTTCATGATATTAACAGTAGATGATGGTTTTGATATTTAACTCTATAGAATTAGCAGTACCAACAGATATCCACAAGCTGAACAAATATTACATAATTTCATTTTGGACTGATGCCATTTTTGCATCAGCAGTTAACCGTCAACGTGAATGGCGTGCAGGATCAGCTGTGGAACTAATCAAACAAGCAAGTGGTTTATTTATCTGATTTTTATCGTTATATGATTAACCTAACATCTTGTTTCTTTATAATCTTAACGCATTAACTATTCAATATTTTATGATAGATATTAGATATTTGAATGTCCCTACAACTTCAGCCAGTTGTCATGTCCCACGGAGAAATCTTGGTCTATACTAAAGAAAATAACATGCAAACTGACTTAAGTGGATCTGACAGGCCTTTTTATACAATGACACCCTTAAACAAGATGTGCTTCATACGCAAATAGTTGCATGTTAATACGTGAAAACCAGAAAGTGAGTAGCAGTAATAGAAAATCTCAGTGAATATTAGTTGATAAAACTATTACCAAGGGTTGATAGAGACTTGTTTATATTGGCAGCTTCTTTCAAACGTTCACCTTCTGCTCCTGAGCTCTTTCTGCCTATTAAAGTTCAAATGTGATTCCTAAATATAACTATCAAAACAAGATTATCCTCCGTAGGACAAAAGTTACCTCTCAGAACCAGCTAGGTCTACTAAATTCAATCTCCCAAACCTAAGGTGGGCCATGGAATCTTTCTCCCAGCGGCTTTCGATGATGCAAGTGAAGACACTGTGGGATCGGCTGCTCTCACTGTTCATATGGGTTGCAGCTATTTTCCTATTTGCAGCTCCCTATGCAACATGTAGTCAGACAAAGCAAGTTCCCAAGGTGGAAGAATATAGATCAACAATGTTTAACTTTGTGAATCACCTGTTGCAAAAGTTTGAGCACATCATTGACTGTTCTGACGCTGAACTCAGTAAGGTTTTCAACGTATACCCCTTTCTTCAAGTCTTCCCTGAGCTGAAATTAACAGAGGACAAAAGAAACTATTTCTAATGTGGAAACAAAACGACAAGTTTCAATTGACTCTCTAGATTAAACTGCAGAGTTGTTTCATCCATCAAGCAAAACTTCTAATAACCTGTAGATTAGTTGATGAAGGTTCCAGAAGGTCCATTATTTGTTCATTATATATCTCTAGGAAAGAACATTTGCAGCTGTATGTCAATCTCTCGTGCTTCCTACTCTCTTCTTCCTTGAAGATGACCAAAAGGATAGACATTTAACATAAGAGGCAAGAAAATTAGATTCACCTAATAAGCATATTACAAATGACAACCTTGGTGATCCTTGTGAATAAATACTCAAAAATGCGAGGTGTAATCCCCCAATCATCACTGAGCTTTCCATCCATCTTATCAATTTCACCCATCATGGTATATGTCTTTCCACTGCCCGTCTGCAATAAGCCATTTTATTATGGTTTTTTTAAAGAATCAAGTAGATATATCAGACAGAAAACCAGCTCGTTAAAACCTACCTGTCCATAAGCAAACATGCAGCTGTTGTATCCAGACATGCAATTTTCCACCATGGGTAATCCAGCAACTCTAAAAAGCTTTTCCTACACAAAGCTCAAACCTCCACAAGTCACTATCAAATTCATATGGGAGCAGTTGCGAGGGCTACATTGAACGTAAATATTCCTTGTTTAAACTATATCTCAAGCACAGTGTGATCGATGAAGCAAATTTGGCAATATATACCTTTAGATATTGCGAGACTTTTCCAAAAAACAGAGAATTTTGGGTTAATCCAAAAATAGTTTGAGTTGGCACCTGTGATATACTTTCACAAGCTATGTGATCGAATGTAAATCTGGTTTCAGGGTGGCCCAGCCAAACTACCGTCTGGGCAGTCTCTTGTCTTAGGCATCTCCCATATCCTTGTGATATCAGTTCAGTATTGTTCAATGGTCTAATTCGAATCAAAACCTACATAAGACAAAAGGTAAAACGAAAAACAAAAATACCAAGTAAATCACGCGAAAACCATATGACCCAGAATAATGAATAGAGTAGCTCATATCAACGAATCAAGTTTTCCCGTTAAATTGCACAAAACCAACCTGCACATTGTGGTCGTTCCAAAACAACGGATCCTCATCAAGCTCAAAATGTGGAACATCAGCTAACAATTGTTCGGTAATCGCCATAGAAATGCCCCGCGAAACCCTAGGAGCATTACCTCCGCGTCCTCCGGCATGACCTAATTGAGACGGCAACCTCATAAGAGTGGGTGATGCAGCAGCAGCAGTGGAAACTCTAGGTCCGGTTCTACTAGGTGTGGTTTGAGCTGAGTTGGGTTCTGAGTTAGTTGATTTAGCTCGAGCATAGAGCTTGGGAGTTTTTTGAGCTGAAGAAATCCCCTCTGAGATTCTGGTAGCGTAAGATTTAGAGGAGAAGGGTTTTTCTTTGAAATCGTGGTGGAGCGGATGTTGAGAGGGGTCGGGAATGGAATTGAGGGGAGGTCTTGAGGGGAGGAGGGGAGATGGATTGGATGAGCTCTCGAAATGGTTTTCATTTTGTAGGAAGTGTGGATGAGTGTGTTTGGACATGATTAGCAGAGGGATGAATACAAGCAGCAGCAGCAGCAGCAGAGAGGATTATAGAGAAATCGGCAGCCCCACACTGACACTCTTCCCCGCCCGCCTCAAACTCAAATTCGAATTTCAAGTCAAGTAATAATCAACCGTTGGTTCGTTGGTGCGGTGGGGTTAGTTTGTATATTTTTTGTTGGGTAAATTATATACTTCGTCCCTTAAATTTTTATTTAAAATTATTTTAATACCTTAAGTTAATTTTTATTTTAGTATTTCTAAATTTCAACTTTTGTCTCAATTTGGTCTTTTGATCATTTTTCGATGAAAATTTAGCTGGAGCTTGACTTTTTTTAAGGTAAAATGGTCATTAAATTTGATTTTATCACTTTAATTACTTAAATTTGTAAAATTGTCATATTAGTCCTTTTTAGAAAGAAATTTATTTTTTCATATTTTTATATGGTGAATATGATATAATTATCTTATATAAAAAATGAAAATCTTGAACTCTTATGAACATAATATTAACATATTGCTTAACTTAAAACAATATAGTCTCTTTTTTCATTATTTTCAAAAGTGACAAAAAATCATTATAAATATTTTTTATAAAACTTATATAATCTAGAAATATAATATAAACAAATTAAGTCGATTTTTTAATATTAGGACTTAATGATATATCTAATAAAATTAAATTTTAACAATGTTATTAAAAATTAACAGCTACGATTTTGAAGAAAATGTTGGCGGAATTTATTTTTAATTTGATTATTTGATGGATTTCAAATATATATAAAATTCATTTTAAAAGGTTTTTATAGATCTTTTTATATAAATGGGATTATATATTTAGAAAACCTTTTAAATGAATTTTATATATGAAATCCATCAAAGAATCTAGTTAAAAAGCATAATCGATCAATTTTTTGTTCAAAAACTCAAATATTTAATATTAAGATTTAACTGTTTCAAACTTATCTTTAGCTCTTGAAATAAAAAAATTATTGACTTAATGTTTTTCTATTATATCTTTATATTAGATAAAATTTATTCATAATTTTATTTTTTTAACTACTAAAAGAAAAAGAGGTTGATTATTTTAAATTAAGTAATATATTATTATTATGTTCACAAGAGTTCAAAGTTTTTATTATTTACATAAGATAATTACAATACACCAGCATAAAAAAAACATAAAAGTTATTTTTTTTTCGTGTAGAAAATGATTAATTTAACAATTTTACAAACTTGAGGGCTAAAGTCATAAAATCAAAATTATTGACTATTTTACCCTCTAAAAAGTCAAAATCCGACCGTATTCTCTCCAAAAAATGATGAGAGGGACCAAACTAAGATAAAATTAAAGTTTAAGAATGTTAAAGTCAATAAATAAAGTTGAGGATTTAAAGTAATTTTTAATGAAAGCTTAAAGGACCAAATATAGTATTTACCAATTTTTCATTTTACCCCACTCCTCTCTACTATTTAGGTACTAGCTGATATGGCACGTTATTTATGTGTGTATATAATAAATATTATTTATATTTTAATATATAACAAGTAAAAATAAAATATATAAACCAACTACATATATTTAAAAAAAAAATAAATAAATAATTAAAAATAAACTAATTTAGATATTATTAATCCCAAAAAAATTGTCATCGTTGTTTAAGAATTTAAGTAGGGGTAGTTTAAAAAATTAGTATTGCGGTGTAAGTAACCGCTATTTGTGATGAGTGAAAATGGTACCCTTTTTTTTACTAGCCGTCGTGACACGCCGTCCCTGTGTGCATATAATGAATAATATTTTACATTTAAACTATATTATGAGTAAGAAAAAAAAATCATTTTTAAAAGAAAAAAAAAAGGAAAGAAAGAAAATAAAGGAAAAAAGAAAATCAACTCACGGGTATAATTAGTATAATGATAAAATTGGTGGTTGCGTTTTCATAATCACCGTTTGTAAAAGAAAAATGCATTTTCTTTTTATAAAAAATTTATTCTGCAAAATTTACCCTATGTTAATGAAAAAGTGAAATAAAAGATCTATGTGAGAAAGTAAAATGCAATTCACCACCTTGTGATTTAAAAAATGATGCAATTTACCTCCCTCCATAAGTTTTTACTAGGGGATAAATTGCATCATTTTTTAAATCATAAAGGGGTAAATTACACGTTATTTTTATCAAAGAAAAAATTGCAAAAATTCCTATATTTTTTTTAAAGAGTTAAATTCATTTTGACCCCATGTGATATAAAAAAATATCAAAATAACCCTTATGAAAATTTAAATATCAAATATTACACTTATATTGTGAAGAATGGCTCATATAATCCATGATCAATCTGATTTAAGAAATTTTTTTATTTTTCTTTTCAAATCATATAGAGTGTAATCAATGCCCTTTTTTTTAAAAAAAAAAGTTTTTTAAATATTCCCAAGCCGGTGTCCTTGATTTTCCCCTTTTTGTAAATATAGAGTGCGCTCCCTTTAACATCATTAATTTTTCATTTTTTGTGTCTGAACTAATTCCGTGTGGTTGGACTAATGCCATATTATGATAAACTCTATCATAAAAACCAACACTAATGTCATATTTATTTGGAGTGATGTGATTAGAATGAGATATATTAAATTATGATTACTATCATGAAAAAATTACATTATATATCAAATTTGAAGCACTAATCACAAACTAATAAAAAATAAAATAAACAAAAAATAAAAAGTGATATCATAACTAATCACCCAAAATAAAGTGGCGCAAGACTGAGAATTAATTTGAAGACAGTTACTCTCATCTCTCTATTAATTTATATGATCAAATACAAAATTAATTGTGATATAATCATTATTTTCCAAAATCAATAATTTTATAATTCCACTAAAAGTGATGTGTAATTAATTATGGTTAGTGGAGCTTAAGTGCATATACATAAACATATATATATATATATATATATATATATATATAGGGTTTAATGCAATTTACCCCCCTGTGAAAAAAAAAATACCAAATTACCCCCTGTGTTTTCATAACAAAGCAAATAAGTCCATCACGCGATTCCGTGCCCTTCACGCGCTAATATTTTTTTTTTATTTTTAATTATAAAATTATGTTAACATTCTTATTAATAACCGTTAGATCTGACTGAATCTACGGTTCAGATTTAATTAAAAAGATAAATGGTTCAGATTCTACTAAACTTAATCAACGGTCTAGATTAAAATGTATATATTATTAATATATATATATTACATAAAATTTAATTAAAAATATATATATATATTTTTATTAATTAAAAGTATATATGTATATATATATGGAAGAGAGAGAGAGAGAGAGAGAGAGAGAAATGGATGGAGAAGGCGGCACCGGCGAAGGGGGAAGGTGGGGGCGCCGGAGACGGGAGGAGCGGCTGGGGCGGCCATTGGGTGGGGGGAAAGGTGGGGGCGCCTGCGAGAAGGGGGAAAGAGGGGGGCCTGGGCGGGCGACGGGGTGGGGGAAGGTGGGCGCCGGCAAGAAGGGGGAAAGGGAGGGCGACGACGGGGAAAGGGGGGGGGCGGCGACCGGTGGGGAGGAAGGTGGGGGGCGCCGAGAAGCGGGGGCAAGAGGCGGGGTCGCGACGGGGAAGGGGGAGTTGGGGCGGCGACGGGGAAGGTGGGGCGGCGGGGGCCTGGGCGGGCGACGCCTGGGGCTGAAGGTGGCGCCGGCTACAGGGACGGTGGGGGGAGGCAACGGGGATTGGGGGGGGGGGGCGACGGGGAACAAAGGGAGGGGGGTTTGGGTTTCTTATTTTATTTTTATTTTTTAAAATAAAATATATATATTATATAATTTTATATATAATAATTTTTTTTATATTATATTTAAATATAAAATAATATTTTATTCTTAAAAATCGCAGCTTGGTCGCGTGTTACACAATTTCAGAGTCGCGGGGGGGGGGGGGGTAAAATTGCTTTATTATTAACAACACGGGGGGGTAATTTGATATATATTTTTTCACAGGGGGTATCTTGCACATATCATATCAACAGGGGTAGCATGTATTTTCCTATATATATATATATAACAAGTATATGTGTGGATAATTCAAATATAAATTGGTGGGAATTGAAGTGGTAATTAATGACAATGAGACCCCACAGCCCACACTTACGAACATGTAATTGTAATGTAATATGGTGGGAGTTTCACATATGTATCCACATTTGCACAGGTTTTAATATATTTCGTTCTTCTCTTTCTACTCATTTTTTTGGCCATTTATCTATGAGCAAAAGTACTAAATTTATATTTTTGAAATGCAAATTATGGAACTTTTAATCATTAAAATGATCAAACACCAAGACCAAAAGAAGTTATGCGCATATATATTTATCTTTTATTCTTTATTTATCTATTATAATTTTAGAGTTTTTATTATTAAATAGTGTCCATATGTGTTTTTTGTTGTTTTATATTATAAGTTATTAACTAATTTAAACACATTGATTAATGCATATTAATATTATAATTATATAAATTATACGTGTTAAAATAAAAATTGTGTAATTTTATATTAGTTTGATTAGAATGATACATCGCTATTTTATTTATAATTAAAAAAATATTAAATCTTTTTTATTTATTTATAAATAAAAAATTCATGTCTTTTTTATTTATTTATATTCAAAAAGTAATATTAAATCTTTTTTTATTTATTTATAAATAAAAAAGTTCATGTCTTTTTTATTTATTTATATTCAAAAAAGTTCATGCACGCGGAGATTTTATTTATTTATATTCAAAAATTCATGTACGCGGTCTCTCCGCGTGCTAGTATATATATAACTATCTTCTTAATTTCCTTATATTATGACGGTAATTAGTATTCCGGCAATTTTGGATTCAATAAATTAGTCCAAGATATATAATTATGGTATCTTAATTTATGTATCTTTTTTACCCTTAATTATTCTGGCCATCATCATATATATATATATATATATATGGTTAAATGATTGCTCTAATTATTCACCAATCTGTTTAATTGTAGAATACATTGAGATTGAAATGCTGTGGACTTTACATATATATATTGACTAAATTAAGATTAAAGAACAAAAGATATATATAATATATTCGACCGATCCCATTCCCATCCATCCTGAAAATTTTATTCAATAACAAGATGATACGACTTTTACAGACAAGCTAGGCGCGGAGAGGAAGCAGAAGAAGAAGAAGATGATGATGATGATATATATATATATATGAGTAGGTAGGTAGGTAGGTAGAAGACGTAGTAGTAGTAGTGTTAATGATCGATCATGGAGATATATTGGTGAAACGCAGATAGTCCTTGTTAGATGGGAGCTGAGCAGTTTGATATCCCTGAGGAAACATGTGTTTGGCCTCTTGGTTGGTAACAGTGGGTGAGATGACTACAGGATCCCCGGTTTCCAGTTGGCTGGAGTAGCAATCTTATGCTGTGCAGCCTTTTGCAATGAATCCACCACCCTCAGCACTTCGTCCATGTTGCGTCCCGTGCTAGCAGGGTACAGAAAGCTCAGCTTGATCTTCTTGTCTGGCCCAACTATATGCAGAGCACGAGATGGGGTTTGTTGGCCGGAGGAGTCCTTCTCATCAGGATCCACCATGTTGAGCTGCTTTATGATGCGTCTGGTGGGATCTGCAGCGATGGGGTAGTTCACCCTGTGCCCCTTGTTGTAGGCTTCAATGTCTTTGATCCACTCTTTGTGGACTGCACATCGTCAGCAGACAGTCCCAAGAGCTGAACGCCTCTCTCCGCGAACTTACCAGCATATGCGGCCATCATCCCAAGTTCGGTGGTGCAAACGGGAGTGAAGTCCCCCGGATGAGAGAAAATGATGGTGAAGCTGCTGCTGTTGTTGGCCACGAAATCGTGGAGTTGGAGTTTTCCATGAGTGGTTTCCAGTTCAAGATCTGGGAGAGTGTCTCCAATAGTCAGACCTGGCATTTTAATAAAATCTTCTGGATGGATGGATGATCTCTCTTCTCTTCTCTTGTGTGTGAATTGAATTGAGTAGTTTCACTTCACTTCATTTCATATCGTATATATACATATATATGAAAAAAGGAGAAGATGGATTAATGATGTACAAGTTGTAGTTGTAGTGCATGAAGAGAACGTGGCAGTTGCGGTGCAGTGGAAGATGGTTGCATGCACCACCATATACCCCATTCTGCTTCCACGTATGACTAACCCATCACTTCTCTTCATCATCACCATCTCCATCTCTATGACTACTTTTTATGATTAATCAAAAATGTAAATAATATTCATTTGGGCTTTTAGCTAATTGGGCTGCCTCTTAATTAACAAAACTACCTTTAATTTCTCAATCGATCCACCCTTTTGGTATATATATCATCCATTTTAATGTTGATGATGTCAATGTAATGGATGAAACATAAATATCGCCCAAATTATCTGCATTCTTATGATGGAAGATGTAAGATGAGGAGTTAGGTTGGGGAAGACTGATGTAAATGTAAGATGTAACATAAATATAGGGTGTGGACGGACGTTATGGCCCCAAATTCCGTATATATAAAAAGGATGCACAAATATCAACAACTTTTCTATCTACCTTCCTTAATTACTCTACATATATATATAATAACATTAATTCTGTTGTGCTCCTCCACATTCAGAAAGAAAACCCAAAAAAGAAATAAAACAAAGAAAAATATAGCTAGATAGAGCAGAAAACCAAAAAACATAAAAAAGTGAGAGAGAGAGAGAGAGAGAGACATGTAGAGTCTATCAATTCATTGAATGAGCAATAGAGCAGCAGCAAAAGGTTAATTAAAACTGTGCATATGCACATGCACATGCCATGCCAATAATATTCTTGTACGATCAGCAATACCCTCTAGTTAATGTGTGTCTCTTTGAAAGAAATTACCATTTACTAGCAGTAGCAGTAGCAGTAGCAACATGGTCGAGGCAGGAGTCTCACAGGCAGACAAAACTGACTTCACTGAGTGCTGGAAGACATCATGGAGAACACCTTATATTATGAGGTTAGCCTTATCAGCTGGCATCGGTGGCCTGCTCTTTGGATATGACACCGGTAATTAACCTCATCATCATCTCCCATTCCTTTTTCTCCTCATGCATCACACATGATTCATTCTTTTCTTTCGTGTTAAAAAAACATTGCAGGTGTTATCTCTGGTGCCCTCCTTTACATAAGAGAGGATTTTCCAGTCGTCGATAAGAAGACATGGCTACAGGTATCAAGTATATCATCTGCAATGTTCGTGCACCTTTGCCTACCATTCTAACTCTATGCCATTCTAGGAAACCATAGTGAGCATGGCTGTTGCTGGTGCCATCTTCGGTGCTGCAATCGGTGGATGGATGAACGACCGGTTTGGAAGAAAAATATCAATTATGGTTAATTATTATGGCTGCTGCTCCAGCCCCATGGATGATCATCCTTGGTAGAGTTTTTGTGGGATTGGGAGTCGGGATGGCATCCATGACTGCTCCTCTTTACATTTCAGAAGCTTCACCTCACAGGATTAGAGGCGCACTTGTCAGCACCAACGGTTTTCATATCACTGGAGGCCAGTTCCTCTCATATCTCATCAATCTAGCATTCACTCATGTAACTTTTCCCAATCCCACCCTAATGCTTTTGCACGCCATTTCTCAAAATTATTAACATTATTCTTGATTATTGTGTTCATTTTAGGTCACTGGGACATGGCGGTGGATGCTCGGCGTTGCTGGTCTTCCTGCAGTCATTCAGTTTATTTTGATGCTCTCTCTCCCCGAGTCTCCAAGATGGCTTTTCAGAAACGTAAGCCCATCTCCTTTTGTCAGGAATCTTAAACCATGCACACACCTGATAGAAATTAGAAAGACGTTCCCCCATATACATGCACTGCGTCTACCAAATAGTTATTATTGTCTTTTTCAAATGCCCCCAACAGGGTAAAGAGGAAGACGCAAAGTCCATCTTAGAGAAAATCAACCGTCCAGAAGAAGTTGAGGATGAGCTGCAATCCCTGCGACAATCCATTGAGCAAGAGAAGCAGGAGCAAGCGGCAGACGGTGGGTTCTTGGGTCAACTCAAGCATGCCTGGAAGAATGACGTAGTCAGAAGGGGGCTGTATGCTGGCATTACGGTTCAAGTGGCGCAGCAGTTTGTGGGTATAAACACAGTGATGTACTACAGCCCAACAATTATCCAGTTTGCAGGATTCGCGTCAAATAAGACAGCAATGGCACTGTCTCTCATAACTTCTGGCCTAAATGCCATTGGCTCCGTAGTCAGCATGTGCTTCGTTGATCGCTACGGAAGGAGAAAACTAATGATTCTTTCCATGATCGGGATCATTTCTTGCCTTGTGGTGCTGTCTATAGTCTTTTTCCAAGCCTCTGCTACAGCCCCCAAAATCAGCGCAAAAGAGACTGCATTTTTCGGTGGTAACTCCACTTGCCAAGCTTATATGAAAGCGGATGATGCAGCAGCTTGGGGCTGCATGAGATGTTTGGGAAAGCAAGCTAGTTGCGCTTACTGCTCAGCAGCAGGAGACGTAGTAAGTCCAAACTTATAACTAATTCATTTGAACTGGGAAAAATAGCCTGTACTGTGCTGCTGTCCTCTTCTCAAGGATGATATATAGTGAAATTATTACTGTGTCTTGTCAGTATCAACCGGGTGCATGTCTAGAAGTGAATGATGCGGTGAAAGGTGCATGCCGAGCAGCAAAAAGAACATGGTATACAGAAGGCTGCCCAAGCAAGATTGGATTCTTGGCAGTGATATTCCTGGGCTTGTACATCATTATCTACACCCCCGGCATGGGCACTGTGCCGTGGATTGTGAACTCTGAGATATACCCACTCAAGTACAGAGGGATTGGATTGGTGGAGGGATTGCTGCGGTGTCGAATTGGACTGCAAATCTGGTGGTCAGCGAGACATTCTTAACATTGACTGAGCATCTGGGTTTCTTCTGGAACCTTCCTGTTATTTGCAGGGTTTTCATTGATTGGACTGGTGTCTATTTTCTTGCTCGTGCCAGAAACCAAAGGGGAAGTGTAGAAGTTGTTGGAGAAAGGGTACTCCCCATTTAAGAAGAGTAGCAAGAAAGTTAAAGAAGGTCACAACAGTTGAGCGGGTCCAGAAATTTACAAGATGCTGGACAACGGGCACGTCCACCTCTAATCTCTATTCATTCTAATGGGAATGAAAGAGCTAGTTAATTCAAGTAGCAAGCTAGTATAAAATCAACAAAATCAAGATGAAAGATGAAAATAAACAACATGAAGCAGCAGCAAGTGTAGAGTGGAGAGAAAAAGGATGAAGTCTATGCAACAAATATGTTGAAATCTATGACAGAAAAATACTCTTTCATAGCTACAAATGAAGCTATTTCATCCAACACAGGTTGGTATGTTGCATTTGCAAACTACATACAACTATTGAAGCAACTACAGTAATCAAATCAAATCAAGTTATATGCTAAAAGGATGAGCTTCCTCAGTCCTCACCTTAAATGGTACAAGGGATGAAGATTGAAGATACCACCAGAGTTTACACCGTCTTGTCGTCTACACTCAAGTGGCTCATTAGTACTGCAACTACTAGTTACACCCACATGAATTCGTCAGGTTAATCACTCCATTTTCAGCAATGAATCGATATCACCATCACTCTGTCTTTTCCCTCAGTTAAGCTTCTTTTCCAATTTAAACAAAACTCCTCGTCTGACAAAACAGGAGCAAGACGATCTTAAAAAATTCCTTCATTTTTCCAAACAGAAAGAAATATAAACACATATAACATTTTTGTAATGCACTAATAATCAATATGATTAGAAATTATTTAGAAAAGATGAACAAATAAATACAATTAAATATTATTATTTCTTTATTATTATGCGTACTACTACTAAAGTAGGAATGAGTAATGGTCGACTTGAAACCATCATCTCCCATCACATTCTCTTCTGGAATCAGTCATTTTAGGATCACAATTCACAAACTTATTAACTCACAAATTGGAATTATGGCAACAAATAAACAAAATAAAACCACAGATGAGAGATGATTCATACTACTGCTATTACCACAAGGAAAATGTTTCATCTATTTCTCTCCATTGTAGACCTTACACGCTGCACAACTCGTACAAACTCTACAAACATGGAAAAGTCTAGACCTGCTAGTGCCGCCCTATCACTATCCGCTCCCGAATATGGATTCTGACATATCACTATATCGAACCCCCCAAACTTTTTAATCAAATCCTCCAGTTTGTTACTTGATAACTTGTGGATGCTCTCTATCTGTATCAATTCTCCACTCTGTCCACTATTCTCCCACCATTTCTTCACAATTCTGCGCTTTGTGTCACAAGACTCCACCGACACCACACCCTTCAAATGAATGCCCAGTCGGTGTAAAGCAACTTCAGCTCCACCTATTCCACTAAAGAATGACAACACAGTTACCCCTCCAGGAAACAACCTCCTCAGCACAGAAAGAAGGTACCCCAATGCATCTGTCTGGAAAGAGAGTTTCAGCGATCTCAGTCTTTCTTCCAAGCTAAATCCAGCAACTCGGCTGTGATGCAATGGATAGCCCATAATGCGTTCTAGATCTTCAGGTTCTACTGGGGCCAACTTGTAATTGCCAACCCACACAAGACTCTTTGCCTCACATTGCTGGACAAGTTCTCTCTGCAGCTCAGCCGACGGAAGCCCTCTGGATTCAGCCAACATTCTTCCAAGCTTGTCGCATAGATAGGATATCCCACTAGTATCACAGTTGATGTAACTCAGCTGCTTCCTGTTATCCCAGGGTGGCCACCATTTTCTCGTACGGGGTACAGCTTCTTCTATAGTCATTGGTCCCTTTGGGAAAATGTGAAACCTATCTTCAGTGGGGAGGTTGTGTACATAGCCTTCCTTTCTGCTCAAGGCTGAGTAGGACTGAGTATTCACAAATTCAGGGTGAAGTGAATACAAAAACTTTGATATTTTGGCCCAAGACTCATGGGATAAATTTGTGACATTTCCATAAAGAAAATAAGGTGATTTAGCCACCACACTAGTAAGGCTCTTGGAGGGGTTGGATATGGACATTGTGGGCTTTCTATCTTCCTCTAGGCTTTCCATAAGGCCAACTCGTCCATGTAACGATGCCACCCGATTACTGGTTGTGGTGGAGTTTCCCCTTCTTGTTTCTAGCCACCTCCGGCCAACAGGATTGCCAGTTTCTTCCGTAAACTCTTGCTTGGGTGTCTTCCAATTGTTTGGTTCATCCGTGTCTTCCTCGTTTTGCATCTTGCCTTTTAATTTTTGAAGCAAGTCAGAAGTCCCAACTTGAGATATGACATCTGAACTGTATTCCTCAGTTTTTATATATAGCAAGTCGAAAGGCCGATTCATTAAGCAATCTCCCACCTTTCTTTTTAAAGATCGACAGTTAACTTGGACACCTGAGTTGCTCAACGAAGTCGAAGGATACTGCAAAATAGAATTGATACTATTACCCATCAATTAGAAAGGTGGTTTTATTTATGGAATCCACTAAACATGCTTATTAGTGACACTTACTTTACCAGCAGTAGGGGCAGTACCAGCTGCAACAATTGAATCAGCAAGCTCCGGCAGAGGAGCTTCCGAACCTGAAATACAAGCACAGGAAAATAAAATGTTATAAGAGAAGATACACGATAACCAACTCAGAAAGAATACGAAGTTATGGTAACACGATTTTACAGGCTCCTTAGAATCATAAGGATGAACAGAGAACCTTCAAGTTCCAAATATTATGCGACAGAAAGGTAGAATCCTATTTAGCAGGGTTTATTGGAATTGGCAATCATAGATGAAGATGAAGGTTTTGCATAAACAAACTATCAGAGACAACTACTGGAAACACATTACATGGAGAAAAGCTATCCCCTGAACAGAAAAATGGCAGAAGATTGATTTTTGTGATGGCACACAACATATACCAGAACTGCTAGGATACTCAAATATTTCCTCCCGGTTTGTGCATAACTCTTTCCTTTAAGTTTCCTACTCACAGTAAAGGAGAACATCAGAGACTTGCAGTGATAAAAAATGCATGTGGAATATGAAACAGAATAGGAGCAGGAGTATGGAGATAACTTTTCACAACCTCTCTAACAAGGAGATTTCCTTTTTAATCACTTAGAATCACAGAGAACTCACTAAATATGCTAACTAATACTTTAACTCTTTGTCTAACAAGAGAAAGGCAGAAACACAGAACCCCCCGCGGGAAAGGAAAGAAGAAACAAAAAGGAAGAGCCCTTTCTCTTGCTGTTGTTTTCTCATGCCAGCAGGGAAACTTAGTAGAATAAACATTAATATTTTTCAGATTTTCATTAATCAGCTCACCGCATTTTTCAAAAGCTGCTGAAATTTCGTTCTCAGTAAAGCCCATTTCAAGCAATCGAAGAGTCTTCTCCATAATGCCAAACAAGGTGTCGTTGCTGTAGGCCTGAAAATTTGCAGCCGGGCTCAGGCAGAAATATAAAACATAAAGGTGGATATAACCATGTAAAAAGCATTCATGCTGTTTTTTTTTTCTTCCCTCCAACTCCAGTTATTCTGGGTTGAAAGGCGCTCCTCTGACAAATCTCTAAGGGGGTTTTATACAAAATAAGATACTAGCACTCCAGTAAAATGCAAAATAAAAGCTAACGCATTATGAGGAAGATAAATCTTCGGGATTTGCAGAATGTGCTAGGCTCTGCATAAGGTACCAAAGTGCCTGAAAAAGCTTGAGTTGAACTAGAATAGATGTCAAATCATTCATCAAAAGTAAAGGCTCTTCATGCCAACGAATCTGAGAGTTCCATAACTCAAGCATTTGCAGGTAAAACAAGGGTTTAATCATTTGCTAAAACAGAATCTAACTAGTCTTACTCCCTCGCAACACATTGAACCCCATCCGAGAAAATAACAATATTCTGCACAGTGGTTCAACTTCTAAAAGAGATTATCGAGAAAAGCTTTCCCACTCTACCACTAAAAAGGGATTTTGGTGTTAACTGCTCTGACATATCAAGCTCAGAGATTAAGAGCTTCAGCCTTGGTTTACAGACCAGAAATGGTACATGGAGTCTACAAATGGCCAATGCCTCAAGATTGCAAGGCAGGACATAGAAATCTCATCCAGAAACTTAATAGAGTGATTGAAAAATTGAATCATGACTTGACTGCCCATGCAACAAACAATCAGAAGTTATAAAATCAATCAAGAGGTAACACATGGAGGAATCGATCAAATACCTTTTTACTTTCTTCATCTCCAGGAGATGGATGGTTTGAATCTTTTTCATACTTTTTGGCCATCCGTGCAGCAAATATGAAGTCCATCAGTTGACTAATTGAAGAGTGTTTGCCTGTGATTCAACAAACATTATTTGTTAGAGAACAATGCCATAAAAGTTCACTACTAACCTACCTCACAAATACTTGAGTAGAGTACACTAGAATTTGGAACCAACAATACGAGTGCCACAATACTTAGTGTATATGGAACTAGTCAAAAAAAACATAACAAAATTACAACATTGTATTGGAAGGCAAACTATGCCTGGAAAGATCAAACTGTCAAGTGTACACAGACCAAAAGTTTGTCATAATGAAAGCGTTGAAGGTCAGATTTTTCCCCCCGGAAATTTATGATCATACTGAAAGGTTCTATATACATTAAGATGGGTGCAAAAATAAAACTAGTGGAGACATATACTTGTAAGATAGCGCAACAAGACACTCTCTAAAAGGATAAGACATTTTTGATAGTTTAACATTTATCAAAGCAAATGTTACCACCATATCAGGTCCAATAGATCTGATCAAAGGCTTATCATCCATTATATGAAGCTTAGTGTCATTAGATAGCACAACATTGGCTCTTTCAGAGCCTTTGATCAAATTTGTTGGACCTTATTTGGTGGTAACAGTGCTTTGATAAATGCTAAACTATGAAAATTGTCTTATCCTTTCAGATAGTGTGCGTTGTTGCACTATCTACCAATTATAAGTCTCCACTACTTTTATTAGTGTTGATAAAGCCATCACAAAAACCCATGTTCTCATAAAACTGCAAAAGTACAAGAAACATGCTTTCATGATTTAGAAACTGAAGTCCAGAGTTTAGACATTTTCACGAACCAAGTTTATCCATAGCAAACCCAACTTCATCCAAAGAGAAATTCATTTTTAACAACGATGCCATTTTCTCATCAGTAATTCCACTGCCATCATCAGATTCCTGTAAGATCCATCATTCCACAAAGTAAGAAATTCAAAGTACCATGAAGAATTATTTGAATAATGATGAGTAAAACCGAAGAGTTAATTTCATTCCGAAGTGACCACATTACATCTCTTCAATTGCACTCAAGGACAGCTTGCCAAAGATCTAACAGAGGAAGGAAAGTTTCATTGATTCAGTTACAGCGAATGTAAAAACTGTAAAATTGATTATCAGGAAGCATATTGCATTCCAAACACAATTTAAGAGTGTCAAAGTTTCTAAAAGAATGAGCAGCCATACTGAGTCAGTTCAACATTTTCTACTAAACTCAGGCTCAATTGCATGAGGAGCAAACAAGATGAATAAAATATTTAACAATACTTAGGAAAGGAACCTGATGACCAACGCTGACTTTAGTAATCACTCAAAATAATTGTATTAAATATCACATGGTTAGTCCAAAATATTTTAAGTCTAATAAGCAGAACATGTCAATGTAATTCATATCTTTCTCAGAAAGTAAAGACATTAAACCATTTCGTAAAACTACATTCAGAGATATCAACAGTGCACATAAAGTTGATCATTTTTCCAATGACTGACTAGCAGCAATACAACCACCAGGAATTGCTTGGACTACATCCTTGTAAAATGATTTCGCTTTGACCAGTACTGCTGGCAGCAATTAGTTTAACCAATAGACATTTAAGTTGCTACAGGAAGTGGGAAATTCAGGTCTCTACATCACTGTTAAAAGAGGAGACAAATATAAGGTCATAACAAGTTCTGCTCATCAGTGTTAAAGAAAGCTTCTGAACAAAAATTAATATACAGATAAACACACAGGAATAATAAAAGAAAAATACGAAATAAGAAAGCCATGATGGTCTGCCCGAAGCCAAGACCTACTTCATCAGTTGACCAAGAAGAGAACTTTAATTTAGAACTGATCATCACACGTGAATGAACAAAATTTGACAGAGTATTGAAGGTACCTCTTTCAGATGAAAACCTGTGTCACCATTGGAGTTCTTATTTGTATCATCGCCAAACAAGCTATTGAGGGAATCTGATGATTCTGATTTATTAAAAGCCTGGTAGATTTTAAAAGAAGTCAGACGGCAACTACAACTTCAAAAAGAGAAGGTTGACTGATATACCAAGAACTAGCAATCTTCACATCCATATCATGAATATTCCAGATCCATATTATGGGAACAGATATTGTTGAGCTAATAATAGGGGAAAAAGAGAAAAGACTTACTTAAGTGCGTACTACGTAGGACAACCTGAGATGAACCCCCAAGAAAGTCCGCATAAAATTTAAACAAATATGACAGACAGTTGAGACCAGAAAGAATATGGAGAGTCACAAACAAGATAAGGACCATAGGAAATGTGGTTTATGACTGTAACGAATCATAAGCAGAAAACCAATGCAAAAATTAAACAAATGCAGCTTTCAGTTGAAAAGTTTAGTCCTCTACAGGTCAACCTAGGAAAAGTCTAGCATGATTAGTCATCAACTGGAAGTCAGATATGACTGAAAGGCTTCTCACAAAGGCAACTGAAAAGAAGAGTACCTCTATTTGGTGAAGGTTTTCAGCTAAATCATTATTGTTTCTGCAGCATAAACCTTCATAAAAAATTTCTGTCTTTGGTTGCTGATGTTCCTGTTCAATTAAAGAGAAGCGGTATAATTGCTAAAGCAGAAATAAAAGAACTAGTTCCATGTTAGCAGGTATAACAAGAATTCAACATCTTGGCCAATGAAATGACCAATTGTAACCATTCAGCCGCTGCAAGAAAGATATCAAATCAGGGAAATACTTGACTTGTCGGAACTTATTCAAGCATGAAATTATCACTTCATGAGGGGGTTAAGATTCGAATATCATAAAGAGGATGAATTTCAAAAGCAACCCATTTGAAGCAAAGGCATGGGGCTCAGAATTAGGAAAAGCAGAGATGGGCTTGGTTCCTAGAAATCAAAAAATTATATCCCATGTTCCTCACCTAATCATCAAATGCAAAGTATGCCTATCTTTATCCAAAAATGAAACAAATAATTTTCAAGCTGGCAAGAATCAGAACTTGAATGAGCAAAGTTAATAACACGTCCACTATCCAAACAACATAGTGCCAGACAACAGTTAGAGCAGAATTGAGTCAGAAACATGTAAAAGAATATAGTTTCATCTCGGGGAAGAAGCGCTTACAGAATATGCAAAGAGAGTCTCTAATAATAACTCAGCATTCCCTTCACCTATGATGAGAATGAAATATTAGTTATCTGATGTGTCCATACTGAATAGAAATGGTGATTACAGATCATAATACATAAGATTTAAGCGCTTCAAATATTGAGGTTGCTAAAGCTTGATGCACAAAAAGGTTGGAGTCCAGAGACCTTTTAGCTTAGAGGCATGACAACAAGATTAATGGCCAAATTAGATTTATAGCAGCCAAAATGTAGGAAAGCTTCAAGGTTGTAAGAATAAGGTAAACAAACCATTTTCCTCAATTGCTTTGTTGACAAGAGATGGCGCGAAACCCATGCCAATAAAGGATGATCTTAAGTTGACTCTAGATGAGCTTGCCACATTATCCTATAAAAAGTTTACAGCTCGCAAAGACAATAAGCATATCAGTGCAAAACTAGATGCAAACTCCACTAGAAGCATCAACAATAGTATGTTAATAAGGCAAATGCTTTTAGACTAATGCACTGTACTACAAAACCTTATCCTACACTTGGAATGTAGCATCAGATAGCTTAATCCAACATGCATTTTGAAACAGATTAATTTTTTCACTAGCCTCATTGAATTGCAACATTTGCTTTATGCTAGCACCCAAAGTAATCATACCACAACAGGTCTTGAACATGTATCCAGTGGCGGAAAATCATAATTTGAACTCTCATCCTTTGGCATGATCCTAACATCATTTTCTGGCATTGAAGGATCCTCATCATCCGAAATTTCCACTACCTCACACTACAAAGAGGGAAGTAAAAGGCACTCATGTACTATGAACACTTTCGAAACATTTCCTATTACCTTGAATGAAAGATGAAAAACCAACTCAAACTTAGACATTCAGGAGTGCCTACCATCTAAGTCACTTGCGGTTCCCAATAAAAGCAAAATCAAGCTTGTTTCTTGCACAAGTCCTGAAATAAAAACAAATAAAATAAATAGATAAGAAGGTAAGTAGGGAACCAGAACCGAAAATTAATGTATGAAATGAAAACAACATTAAAAATAAAGAATTGCTTAATACGTCAACTTTCCGCCATTTCAAACTAAACCCCACAAGAAAAGCTGAAAATCAAAGCGTGATAAATTGAAGAAACACTAGACTAGTAGGTTGGTCAGCCATCGATACATGCAAAGAATTCAAAATACGAAACCCCCCAAAAATTAGAAGGTGTGAAAACAGGGGGGGGAGGGGATCATTTTCCTTGTCTTCACCGACATTTTTTAGAAAAAAACTCGAGGTGGAGATGCAGGATAAAGGAGGGGTACGAAGAGCAACGACTTACGCCGAGAGACAGCGTAGCTAGTTGACGACGGCGCGTGGAAAACCGCGGCCACCGAAGTGAGAAGTGAAAAAAGTGAAAAGCTGGAACTTAAAAATATTGGTTTGGTTTAATAGTTAATTGCGTGGACAGACCTCAAGATGGGTCAGTATTTCAGTTTAGTCCCTACATTTTGTGTCTTGGATTTAATTTGTAGATTACAAATTACTAAATAAATATAACATACATAAGTTCACCTTGCTTTCATGAATCATGATTCACCATCCAGTGGAGTGGACTCATCATCTTGTGACTATTTTATAATTTTATTTTAAAAAAATTGTTAAGATTTTGAATATAAATTGCCTATTCTATACTTTTTATTAAAAAAATCCTAAAACCTTTCTTTTAGAATTTAAAAAAGGGATAATCACACTCCCTTCCTTTAAAAATTTGGTTTAATTACATGATTTAAAATCTTATATCAAAAACTCTATAAGTTTGTAAAAATCTTATATCAAAAACTCTAATAAATAATTTATTTCGTTAGTAAAAATTTATTGAATTCACTGATATTAACAAAGATACTGAATAAAAATTTGATGTCTGCTTTTGATTGACTTAAATCTAACTTAAACAATTTTTTCGAACTAATAATTATAATAGTGAAAATATATATTCTCACATGAATTAACACAAAGTAATTTGTCACAAAAAAAAAAATTGACTTACTATAAACTTATCGGCAATAAATATAAATTTTCTCTATTTTATTACTACTATTTTTTTATTAATATCAACAAAATCAATCTTGAAATTTATTTATTAGATGAAAGTAAACCTCATAAATATTAGATATAATTTTCAAAACCATATGAAATTTTACACAAAATTACATCAAACTTTAAAGAAGAGAATTGTAATTATCCCTTCAAAAAAAATTGATCAAACGCGTTGAAACATTTCATAAACTCTTAAACATATATTTTTAAAAACTTAAAAAAACCTCGTCTGTCTGTTGTGACTTCCACCAATTGAAAGAAAATGTAGTAGCACATTTACAGGGGTGTATAAATTAGAAACAATGCCATTTCCACTTCATAGGAAAATATTCAGCAAATAGATGAAAGAGGAAGCATTTTAGCATAGTCTTTTCTTTCTTTTTCCTTTTCCTTTTTCTCCATATAATTACTGTAACCATTGATACCAAGAACAAATACATGCAAAAAAGCAAAAAACATCAGTTGTCATTGTGGCAAATAAGAACTCGTCAAAAACTGCGAGCCACCCATGCAAGTACCACCAGTGATTCAAAACAGTAGCCATCACCGAGGGTGCTGCACTCAATCCACCAGGGACTCCTCAACACCATCCAAACAAAATGTTAAATTTGGACACCACCCATCCACCATAACCTTCTTTGACATATTGTCTTCTTCTATAAACCCCCCCTACTCACGCTGAAGAGCTCTGGGATCCAGTGGAATTGTTCCAACTGTCAAAAAGCCAGATGATGCTGCGCCCATAACCTTGACTGGCATCGACCCTATAGTGACAACATTAACCAACTCACTGTTTGTTGTGTTAGAAACAGCACTACACCCCAACTCTGGCTCTATAGTCAATGAACTAATTTTCAATTCATCTACTACATTTGCCACTCCATCTGCTGCTGAAACTTGGCAGCTCCCACTGATACTCATTAAGTCGTCACGATTAAAATCTAATGAGACTCGCCCAGTAGGTGCAGAAGGGTTCTTCACTGAGCCGTCTGATTCATCCCCTGCTGGGACTTCGTTTCGGTTCACAATAGTCAAATTGGCAACACCTTCAATACCATTTACATCTTCAATAGAAGGAGAATCACGAGGAGATTGAAGCTTGCGAGGAGGATCTAGTAGTGGAACAAGATATGGATTTTCATAGCTCTTCCTTAGAAGCCTTGACCTCTCTTCATGCAGAATCCGCTGTCTATTTTCGTAGTACATGAAATCGTCAAGCAAGGATGTCTTTGACGTATAGTTTTTGAATATTTGCAGCATCTCCAAACCTTTCTTATAGCATATCTGGAAATCATAGTCACAGTAAGATATGGTAAGCAGCTAATAACCTCAAAAGGGGATCAAACCAAGAACCTGAATATCCATATCAGCTAGGTCCTCAACAAGTCAAGACATTAACTCTTGAACTAACAAGCAAAGTTGACATATAGCTCCGTATGCAATGCAGGAATGCAGCAAAGTATGCAAGGTCAAACCAGTTAAAAGAAAATCTACACTCTGGACTTGCAGCAGCCATAATATGCTTATAAAAAGTGAGAATTGATTATGCTTCTTGGCATTGCAAAAAAACCTCCCAAGATAGGCAACATATCTACACTAATTAAGAAAGAAAAGAAGACAGCAACACACCAAGATAAGATGCATAAACATACCTCTTGTGTGTCTCTGCTGTTAGTAACTGGCTTGTTCTCGTTATTTTCCAGTATGATGTGCCTAAAATTGGGGTTTGGTAAATCCTTTATAATGTGCCACTTCACGGGAAAGCTACCACTCCATTTATCTTGCTGCCAGAAATCCATATCTCTCAGGAAATCCACAGGGCCAGTCATCTCAGCAACACCACAGAACTGGCCACTTGCATTAACCTGAAGTACAAAAGGACATTGAATGAAATGAATAAAGAGAAAAACGTACCAAATACCTGTAACATAAGAACATAGATCACGGCCATCACCCGGATGCTTATCAATGTGGTAAACATGTACTTACAGAAAAGAAGAGAAAGATAGGGCAGTTTTGTGAACCTCCTGCCGCTATTTTCTGGGCATCTTCATATGCAGCATTAAGCTTCTTGTTTCCATTCGGTGTAGATGACCACACATTATATTTTATACTCTTGTGCACATCATCCTCACTATATGATTTGATCACAAAGAACTTTGCATTTACATAATCCGCAGTAAAATCAACTTTGTTGTACTGGTCCAAAAAGATAATGATGTTTCCTTGTGTATCAGGATTTCCTGCCCTCGCTGTATAGGCTTTAACTACCAATTGATTCCTCGATTTGTTCGTCCTCGGTCCCCGATTCTGCTCGCTCAATGTATCATGGCTGACTCTTACATCATCAGCGGCTCTCTCATAAAGTAACTTGGACTTTACTTTATGTATAGATGCCCGGGTAAGATCACCTGATTCAAAACCAGATGGTCCATTCTCAGAAGTAAAAATACTTTTTAGTTGACTACCACCTGATGAAGCCTTCACACGGGGAGCATTTTCTGAACCTTGAGGACCTCCAACCTAAAAGACAAGATTCGAACATAAAACCACACATAGAGTATCAGAATAATAATTTGAAACAAAGGAAGATAGATTGTTGTTTGAGGAGGTTCTTTCCATAAAGAGACAAGCACTATTTGCGCAAGATTCTTACCCAGCGAATTTGTGATGATTCTGGACTCATGAAACTACTAGATGTGATACTTGGCACAGGCTGCTTTCCAGGTCCAGTATTAGCTCTACCCCCTTCAGGAACACTTGCAAAGGAATTTCTCCGACTAGAGGCATCCCTCACCGGCGCCGGTGAAAAATTAGGAGCATTTGAAGGTAAATTGTATTTAGCAACTGAACCATCAACTTTATTCACGGATACAGCATTTTCAATGAATGAGTCGGCCATCCCACTTGCAACTGTATCAGGCCTTGATGGAAGGACCAAGGGCACATATGCAGGCGGTGATACGGAATTCTCAAATGATGGAAGGGCATAGTACTGTGGGGGCGCTACGATTGATCCATCCAGTCCTATCATAGCACCAGGTATGTAAGGATTATACGGGTTATAGGGAGACTCTCCATACCCATAGCTAGGAGTATAATATACATATGGCAGACTTTCATTTGCCAAACCCTGCAAGAAAAGAACCACAATCAAAATCA
The DNA here is from genome assembly GCA_034509725.1 of Sesamum angolense. Taxonomy (NCBI): domain Eukaryota; kingdom Viridiplantae; phylum Streptophyta; class Magnoliopsida; order Lamiales; family Pedaliaceae; genus Sesamum; species Sesamum angolense. Next base: position 3,147,200 of record JACGWL010000003.1, read on the forward strand.
TAAATCTGGTAAAGAATGCAAATATATGGCCACCGAATAAAGACGCACAGTATACTGAATATCTTGACCATCCAGACCAAAAATCATACGGGGGTCATCCCAGTCACCGGTTGATTCAATTCCTACCAAATACAAAAGAGCATATCAGTCACTCCAAGATGCCACAGGTAATTAAGGTAACTCACCCAATTCATAAAGAATGTCAAAATTAATTTAACTTCAACAAGTAAAACATGGATTATACAATTTATTACCTGTACAGATGTATCCATAGCTGGTGGCAGTTGGATAATACAAACCCTGGTCAAGAAAGTAGTCAGGGGTTCCCTCGTTATACATGGCTCCAAATTGTCCAAATTGAGCAGTAAACTGTGGGTTTGACACAGTATCTTGAATCTGGGAAATCCAATATAAAATGAACAAACATATTAGAAGAACATACGTCCGGTTATTGGAGACCACAACCATGCCCCTCATTACCCACTCACGCAAAAATATACGAAGAAGACAGCGCAGAAAACCTGCCAGACCCTAACCCAATCTACATGGAAACCTCTTGTCATAAGATGAGATAAAAGAAATATCAAGCCATCCAACTATCACAGGAAATTACCAGATACATATCAGCAAGTCCTTGATCAGGAACATTGTACACTTCCGTCCCAGGACTTGCCACCCCTACAGAAACATATGATAATACTTAAATACGTATAGAGCTCAATGAGAAACAGTGACCTTGATGGAACCTTGACCAGAGATATCATATTGACAAATTACACATCTGATGAATAACCCACAGCCAATGAACATGGAGCAGAAATGATTCAGTCACTTGTTCTCTTCTCTCTGGGGAGAGGAACACCTTCCCCTCAGCTCCGTTCTGCCACTCGTGCTTTTGGGCTCAGGGGCCAAGGAGAAGGAATCGAGAAATCCGCTCCTCCCACCAATTAGTTGAACAAGGATGGACCAAGGTGCTCTAATATTTATTATAGACTTCATAACAGAGTGAGAAGCATGTAGATATTGCATTATTCAACAGTATAGATTATCATATTTGCATATGATGGATTGATGATCAGTTGACTATTCTGTTGTATATACAGAAAGTCCTACAGACTAGAAAGTCAAGTATATGATAGCAGAAACACATTTTGAATAATATGATGCACAGAAACAACCAATCCTAGGAGAAATTTCTCAATTAATCACTAGAAACGCAGTTCCCACTTAAGCATGCATACTTAAAACTACAACAAAATCAGAAAGATGAATCTTTTGAGAGCCGACGAGCCAAGCACCCCCAAATTGATACAAATTCCCAAACCACAATCTCAATAGGAATTTCTCTTAATCAAAGAACCCATTTCCCACAACATTAAAGTCCAACCCCATGAAAACTTTTATTGGACAAAAATAAGCAAGAGGGGATCGAACCCAGAAAAAGTTATTTGTCAGACCAAAATCCCTTGAACAAAATAACAATTCTCAACTCGGGCAAGGCCAGAAACCATTGGAATTTTCCCAAGCTAAAGAAAGTTCGCAACAGAAATAAACTATAAACGGCAACCCGATAATAAATTTAACGTAACAAAACAACATGAATACTCAAAAGGCAACAGAAACTGAAAAAATATGCATACACAGCCGTGAAAGCATCGGTATCACAAGGAAGCGAATGGAAAGGCAAACAGAAAAAGTAGGCATATTAGGAGAGAAAAAATACCAGAGAGCAACTAGCAGATTCAAGCCATGGTTGACCCAGAAAGCAGCTGGATCAAACTTGAGAGTGGCTGAATAGGGGTCTTGATTTGAAGAGACATGAGTATTAAATTCTTGGATTTTGTTTGCGATAAATGATTAATATTAATATAAATATTATTGGGCAGAAGAAATGTTTAATTTTTTCAAAAGTAGACGCGGTTAAGAAAGAAAACCCTAGAGAGAGAGAGAGAGGAAATAAAAGGCGGTCGAAAGCGGAAAAAAATGAAAGCTTGAAAAATTGATGGGGGGAGAGAGAGAGAGAGAGATTTGTTGGCACAAGCTGCACAACACGTAGAGGAATCCAGTGCTTGGTTGGACTCTTGAATTACTATTATACCCTTGTGTTTCAAATTTGGATTGGGACAATAACTCCCAACCCCAAGATAAGGCTGCAAAATAATAACTAATATATTTAGTCTCCAGGGTTTTGTTTCTTCTTTCTTTGTTTCTTATATGTAGATCCTAATAATAATAATAATAATAATAATAGATTTTTTTTTTCTTTTGAAAAAATAAAAAGAAAAATAGACACATTATTGAAATTGAGGGTAATATATTTCGTTTCACATCATCTGATAATAATAATAATAGTAGTAAAAGATATCTTCAGTAAAGAAATAAATTGATGAATTAGCATAATTCTTCTACACAAGTCTCATCGCTCTTGAACTTGAAGAAAATACCTAGGAAGATTACTCCCCACAGAATATATTGAGAAGCGCTTATTCAGTCACCGCCCAATTCTCTGTCAGTTAGGTATAATGATCATATCGCAGGACTTCCATATTATCACACATAAATTTTACTTATTATATACATATATATTAGTATCCCAATCATAAAAGTCACAAAATGTATTATTATTCTTGATTTTCATAATAATTTATATATGTACACACAAACATGCTATTACAGATTGAAACTCGTTTTTGTAGTATTTTCAGACGTGGAGAAAAAGTGAAAGCAGATCAAATCTCTTCAGAACAAATATGAAAGAAAACTTAAAAAGGACTCTCAAGAAAAGAAATGCTACTAACCAAGAAACAACACAGTAGAACATCACAACAGTTTTTACTTGCTAAAGATTTTGGCATTCCCAATGAATAGTGTATGCATGCAGGTAGGCCATAAGTCAATCTGCCAAAGAAAGAACAAAATGGTAAATGGAGAAACTTAGAATAATTATGGGGCTCTACATATCACCCCAAGCTTCATCATACTAGCTCGCATTCTATATAGTATTTATCCTCCATAAAACAACAGCAGTAAAGCACACAGGACCCCAGTTAGCTTTGCTTCTACACACCGGCGCGTCGGATTCCACATCTTGAGCCCGACCACACAAAAGTTGGTGACACTCCTTCCTCATGGCAGGTTAACATCCAAGAGATATTGGTGAACATCCATCCAATCACAGTCCAACGTCTCTGTCACCCGCAGCTTCCACATGCTGATTGTTTGGATCAACAACTCCAGCATCATGTCCACCAACATCCATGCTTTCACCAAAAGGAACCTGCTCTATCGGCTCAGCTCCAGCTTGAGGCACTGGGATCGTTCCAGATTCTGAGGGAACCTCAATATTTGGTGCTGGAACATCCATCTGATCAAACTTTGTTTTGCGGGGCCTTCTCTCATATCTCTCATAGCTGCGACTCCTGCTGCGTCTCGGGCTCCTGCTACGGCTGCTCCTTGGACTCCGGCTGCGGGACCAGCTTCTGCTCCGGCTACGACTTCTGCTATAACTCCTTCCTCTGCTCCTGCTCCTGCTCCTGCTCCTGCTCCGGCTTCGGCTATAACCCCATGTCCGAACTCTCTCTGGACTTGGGCTAAAACTCCTGCCCCTACTTCTATCTAAGCTGTCTCTTCTATTATCAAATCGTCCACGGCCCCTCCCTCTACCACGTCCTCGAACATCTAAGTTGTTGAATCGATCGGTGGGACCACGTCCACCCCTGTCCCAACCAACCCGACCACCTGAAGGAGCACCAAAGTTGCCATCCCTTCCAGTTCCACCACCACGACCACCAAAATTTCCATCCCTCATTCCTCCTCTCCCACTAAAGCTGGCATCCCTCATTCCTCACGTCCAAAGCCACCATCCCTCATTCCTCCACGTCCACCAAATCATCTCTCATCCCTCACGTCCACAAAAACCATCTCTCATCCCTCCACGTCCACCAAAACCACCATCCCTCATGCCACCACGGCCACCTGAATCCCAACGCCCGCCACCATCACCAGAGTCAAAACGGTTCATCAAACCTCGGTCCTTGACAAAACTAGGTCCACCACGTAGTGCTATATCCCTTATCTCAGGAGGCACAACTTGGTTAGCGCCCTCCAAAAGTTTAACAAGATCGGGGGCATATTTCCAGTCTTGCTCTGAGAAGAATGTGTATGAAATCCCTGTAGCACCAGCTCTCCCAGTTCGTCCAATGCGATGAACATAGTCCTCAATCCCAGTTGGAAAGTCATAATTGATAACCACCCTGTGATATGAAATCTCAACAGTGTAACTAGTGGGAAAATGTAAGGCAAATAATGATAATGACCGAAAGCAAAAGGAGGAAATGTCATACAATGTTGCAGAAACAGGGAAAGGGTGTGATCTAATGCAACAAGGCAACCTAAATTATTTAATTTCCGCAACAATGCAGACCTGCTAAGCAAATGTAAAAGTTCTTCACCTTATGTCTCGTATATCAAGCCCACGAGCAGCAACATCAGTGGCAACAAGAACCGGCGACTTCCCAGTCCGGAATTGATTCAAAACCCAGTCTCTCTCACCCTGTGATTTGTCTCCATGAATTGCAGCAGCCCCAAAGTTGCGTCCAAGATTACGTGCCAGATGGTCACACAACTTTTTAGTGGAACAAAATATAATGACTTTAGAACCACGTTCTTGGGATCTAAGAATTTGTTCAAGGCGTCTCTGCTTCTCCATTTCAGGGACTACTTCAACATACTGCAGAGAACGATTCTTTAGTGAATATCTATACTATTATAAAGAAAAGAGTTCTTATAGATACAAAATGGTAGTTATCGTACCACTACACCTAATCTTTTAAATGCCAAAAATGCCCTTCTATTTATAAAACCTATTTAACTTCCCAACTTATATTGAATTAACTATTCAATCATGTCCCTTGAGAAAATTAATTCCATGTAATTATTGTTGCATACACAAATTAAATTTACTCACTTTTATATAATTTTATTGTTAATTAAATTAAAAATAACATATTAGTATTAAATTAAAGTTTCCATTTTTAATTTAATTCAAGTAAAACATGTATATGCAATTTATGCATTAAAAAGTTATCAACAGCTCTACAGGAACAAATTAATTATGAGTTTCAATAAAATAAAAGTATTCATAAAATTATGCGCGCACGTACCGCGTGTCACAGTGTCTAGTAAGTAGCAAAAGGAAAAACAGACTGACAAATATAGAATGCAACCTAACATACATGGATAACCAAAATGCACATATTACCAGATTCAAAGCCTTAAAGCCTGAACATATAGCTATAAATCTATATAATCACTATAAAAGATGAGCGAATGAAATTGGTTAGACCTCGGGGAATCTAGCTGATATTGCATGTTACTATTAATTACTGTAACCATCCTAGTAATCATCACAGAGCAAGGGCGAAACTGCAGATGGCAGGAGCCGCAGGACATACTGAAGATGAAACCTCACTAGAATAAAAACCTAGCAAAATAAGATGCAACAGATATGCAGATTAAGCCAGCTCATCAGCTCATAATCACAATAATTAACACTGAGGAAAGCACATGGGTATCCTAACTTCAACATTAAAAATACTCAAAATCCACCCCTTCCAGCAGCAAACCACATGTTGCTCAAAATTAAAATAGACAGCAGACAGGTAAATATAAGACCACCCCAATAGTAGATGACTGATCCTAGTTATGCAGCTAACTTAATTTCAAACATGTTATCAGAATAACAAGACAAAAATTTTACCTGTGTGATGGACTTATTTGCAGCAAGTTCATCAACACTGCCAATGTTGACCTGTACCGGATTGATTAAAAGATCACTAGCAATTTTCCGGACTTCTTTGGGCCATGTTGCAGTGTACATGAGAGTTTGCCTTCTTGGGAATCTCGTTGACAATCTTACGGATCTGTGGCTCAAATCCCATGTCCAGCATTCTATCAGCCTCATCAAGAACAAGAAGCGAGACCTGTCTAAAGTCAATCCTCTTCATTTCGAGGATGTCATTGAGACGACCAGGAGTTGCCACGACAATATCTGCACCCCGGTCGAGCTCTTTTAACTGAGGGCCTTTTGGAGCACCACCATATAAACACTGATATGGTTTCAGATCAGTCAGTTCATCCGGTTGAGATTATAACTATTGCTGATTATAAGTAAAAAAGAATATTCGTAGGTCTACCGTGCAAGAGACTCTCGAAGATCGACCAAATTTAATGGCTTCATCCTGGATTTGGGTGGCAAGCTCTCTTGTTGGAGCCAATACCAAGACAGTTGGGCCATTTTGGGGATTATTATGCTGTCTTCTGAGATGAATGAATGCCGGGATCAAATATCCCAACGTTTTCCCAGAACCTGTCTTGGCAATAGCAACTATGTCTCTGTTCTGTAGGGCAATAGGCCATGTTTGGCCTGAATTGGTGTAGGAGCAGAAACCAGCAAAATGCATCTGCAATAAAACAAAATAGATAATAAACCCCCACAAGATTTACTGCAAAGAAGACTGTATGTTAACTCTCAGTATAATATGGAAAGTTGAGCCGACACTAAGTGATTAGATATTTGGAAAGAGGATATGAAACCTAGAAAAATGAATGCTCAAAAAAACTCATGGGTGTGTGGTTGCTTACTGAAGCAACTCGAGGCAAAAAATGGAGCAAATAAAACAGAAGCGGAGCCAATAAGCTTCTAATCCCAGTCACATATATAGTGTGAATTGGATGAAGCACCCTTCAAGAAGTAGTGCTATGGGAAGGCTCCAACAGTCCATTTTGCAGCCTCAAAAACTCAGAATAGTTGTTGCATAGATATGAGCATAGCACTGCAGCGTACGACATGTGCTCCTCCTCTGGAGCAGATATCGCACCTGCGACAAGTTAGAAGTGATAAGCTAAATCATGAATTTTGTGAACAAAAAAATAAAATGGGATAGAGAATTTCAAACGTAAGCTATAAGAATTAATCCAATTTAGACCGCAGGCACTTACCTCCTGTAGTATTTCTGGAGGAAACCCAGTGGCCTCAAAAAGTCATAAATGGTGCAGGAACATCTTCGCCCTGAATAATTTCAATAAAGTATTGTCAAGATACAAGTTTGGACTTGATTAAACATATCAATGCATCTAAACAGGAAAACATTTGTAATTACAGAAACCAAACATTTTGGGCCAAGCAGAATCGCCCATAATGGCTATTCAATAGAAACATTGATAATAGATCAAAAGGAATAATTACAGAAGCATCTTTAATTGGAGTCATTAAAGTTCTCTCTCTCTCTCTCGCACCACTTATCCAGAAGATTTGCAAGCTTGGACAGACTTTATCTAAGTTTACGCATAAGAAATAGTAAACATCAGCCTAGAAGCAAATACTCACCCTCGATCAATCTAAACTGGTAAAAGTTGAAAGAGTTATGTTGTTGTCCAGTCAAACCCCATGACATGCGACAAAAGGGACTTGAGACATGTTTCTATAAAATCTCTTAGTTGATTGTCCACATATCATGAGTGCCAAAAAAGCGCAAGTTGGCACAAGGTAATATATGACAACTCAGCATCTTTAATTAAGGACATGCAGAATAAATCAACCAAAATATAAATCTTAATGATGGGTGGACAAACATAAATCCACTCCTACCACAAAGCCAGAATAGAGTGTATTTTAGCTTATTCTTGCAGAATATACAAAACAAAATAAAATTCTTAATGACAGATGGACAAATATATATCCATTTCTACCACAAAGTCGGAACAGCATAAATCTTCAGCTTACAAACAAATCATGTCCGTGCATCTAGCAACAGAATTCCAAGTATTGTTCATATATCCATGAGTCATTAGTGCCAGTATCCCGTAGAAGATTAGACTTACTAAAGCTTTCTCTAGTCAAAGAAACAGTGTTGCTTCTCTAACATTATATACATAGATCTTTTCCTATGGAAAAAGTACATGATTTCTACAAATGCTTGATGTTAACATCACCAGAGATGCTTATATTTAGTTCAAAAATATTTAAGTCCAAACAACAATATGAAAACACTACAATTCCTTAAGTGAGTATCTATATCCTCTGAAAGGAAGAATTGTGTGACAAATCAACCACAGTTACTAATGAAGCTATATCTTGCACACATTCTACTTCAAGAGGCAGAAAGGCAATTATAGAACTACAAACCGTGGCTGTCACTTCATGCTTTTGACGATAAGTTTCTGCAGCTGATAAATGAATAAGATCTGAGGGTCCCATCATTGTTAAAGGAGGCCTCACAAATGAATTGTTTGGATATGGTGGGGCACCCGACGAATGACCATAAACACCATGCAATGGTGGCCCTCCAGGACCATTCAATCTCCCTGGATGATTAGGTGTGGCATTTTGAGGGGGGAAATCCCAATCCTCAAAAAAAGGAGGAATCAGCAGCAACAACATCCAACTCGATACACTTGTCACCATGTGAAACATAAAATGCAGAACGTTGCTAGGAAAGCGTTAATCATAAAAGAATTTAGATGCTTCTGGTATATAATACGCTAAACACTCAGGAAATTCATATACCATATCCTTTTAATACTAGAGGCTCTATATACGCAGCCTATGGTTGTGTATCCAGACTACAAATTTACCTGCTGATTTCTGGTCATAGGTAATGGTGCCAACTTAGGTAGCTGGGGAGGCATTGCAGTGACATCCTTGCTCGTGTTATAAAAATATTCATTTGCGGGCCTTCCAAGGTGGTTTTCTTCAAAAGAAATCTTTGGTCCGACAGGCGGTTGATTCTGCTGCTGGCCATGCATCATCCCTGGGCCCATTTGATTTTGGAATCTAGAAGCATGTTGCGGATGCGTCAAATCAGCCCCAATTAGCTGTACCTGAACTGAAGGGTTGTTCTGATGCATATTGGCAGATGATCCACCATAATGGTTTGTTTGGTTTGGCTGAATGCTCATCTTTTGCACATGAGAGGAGTTGCTCCCCACAGGCAAAGTTGGCCCAGATGGTGTCCCAGCTTGCTGATTCTGGCCTGGAGAAAAACCAGCTTGGTTGACTTGCTGTGCGTCATCTCTCTGAGAAATTCCAGTTTTTTGCTCTCGTAGATGGGAAAATTGTTGACCCTGCTTTAAATGCTGGTGGGCTGGTGAAAATCCTGCTTGCTTCCCATGATGAAATTCAAGATCATCTCTCTGCCCAAGTTCCATTTTAATCTCTAGTTTGTGAGGCAACTGTTGCCCCTCACTTAGCTGCTGAGATTGTTGGGAGGAGCTTTGTGGCCCATGTAGAGGCATGTTCTGTTGATGCACCATGTACTGTGTATGCTGAGGTGTAAATTGAAAACCATGTGGAGTTCCCATCGGTCCACCTGGGTACATCTGTGCTTGTTGAGCATGAGGTGTTAGTTGAATCGGTGGATACGGAGCTTGGTGCCCTTGCTGCATAGGAATTTGCTGCATTGACTGCGGAAGTCCCTGTTGCCCTGGATGTATAGGCATTTGCCCCAACTGAGATGGCAGTTGTTGACCAGGCTGTTGCATCATTTGCGGCCTCATTTGCTCTGCCGCAGAATGACCCTGTTGCACTGTGGGCCCCAACTGTGACCCCTGCAGTTGCGCAGAAGGTGCTACTTGCTGTTGAGTCGCCTGCGGTGCAACCTGAGTCTGTTGCTGCAGTGACGAACTCAAAAGCTGCCCTTGTGGCAGCTGAGATTGCATCATTTGCTGATTTTGCGGGTTTTGGATGCTCTCTGGCTGCGTTGCTCTGCCTGTTGGTATAGGATTCAGCTTAGGTGTGGACGTTGCAGGCGGTGGCCCAGGTGGCAAAGGTGGCGGTAAAGCTGCCGGTTTTTCATACTGAGTAACATTTGTTTCAGGATTCCAATAGTATAACAGTCCGGTACTTCCATCAATTAATCCCTTCCAAGGTTCAGGTAGAGTTGGATCATCCGGAGCATATCTGGGGCCTAGGGTACCAGTGGATGGCTCAGCAGTGGCCATTCCAACTCAACACACTGCAATGAAATTAATGCCAATAGGCTGAATACGCTCAAACATGACGCAGTTCAATACACAATCAAAGGCATCTTAACATAATATCGCCTGCACTAGTAGTTTATACCGACAGTTTCAACAATAATTATACTACAGAAGAAAAAACAGAAAAGACAAAAACCAAGATTGTTAAGCTGAATATCAATTCACTGAAAGCTTTTTTGTAATTCCTTTTTGTTTGAAGCGCATAAGCTCAACTATGACAACAGTTTGCCCAACATCAGAATAATTAGATAAATTTAAAAAGGAAATTTCGTCATATTTGAGCCTCAACCATCCATTTTCTCTTAGTGTGCGCCGTTCAAGGAACGGCAATAAAAGAACAAAGGTAGTGTCAATAAACCACTCGCTGAAGATCTACTGAACGAAATTCAAGGCAGAGTACACACACATGCGAAGGAGTCGCCAAATAAACTAGTCGTAACCCTAGAACTACAACAATTAAAAATTAATAAAAACAAAAAACATCTAAAGCTTAAGCGTTTCATATAAAGCAGAAGACCGTCAGTTCTTTGCCGTTGAATTTACCGAAAATCTCCGGAAAGGTAATCTAGTAACATAAGACATCTAATAATTTAAGAACGAAATTCATTCAAAACTCACCAACCTCGAGGTCGTAACCAGCCTTCAGTAACCTCTGTCAAAAATTCAGAATCCAAACGCGGAGAGGAAAAATGGTTCCAATCTCGTTGGGGAGGACAGGAGGGATTGTAGTGTTGAGAAGAAGGCTTTTTGTTGTTAATGGTTAGGGTTGAGGGTGGGAAAAAATCGACTGTATGATGGCATACGGCGTTAATTATGGGACTCCTTCTAGTGCCTCTATACAAAAAATAAGGGTAAATGTTATAAAATCTAATGTATTTAAAAAAATTAGCTAAAAATTTTTCGTATTAAAAAAAATAGGAAATTTTTTTCTGTATTTTAAACAATATTGTCGCACACTCTCCGTCAGAAACTATTCAAATTAACGGAGAGATATTTTTTTTGCTATATTTTATAAAATATAGAAAAAATTTGCCTAATTTTTTAATATGGATAATTTTTAACTAAGTTATAAAAACACAGGGTGGTGTTATGCAATTTACCCAAAAAATAAAAAAGAAAAGGGTTAAATCCAGTTTTTGAAATTTGTATATAGTCTTGAATATGCATATAGTAGCATGCAAAATTATTATCGATAATATGGAGCAAAATTTTTAGAATAAAAATATTCTTATTGTTTATTTTCTAAAATAGATACATTACATTATTCTACTAATTGTAACTTGAATTGTTATAAAATATATAATATATAATAGGGATTGATGATGAATATTTTATTTTATTCATTTTAAAAAAATAAAGTTATTAACTATTGAATCAAATGAGAATTGGTTTTTATTGACAAATGAACAAATGTATTAAATTAACTTAGATAAAAGAAAAAAAAATTGAAAAAATACTGCATATTTTTAGAAAAATCTGAATAAATACACTTTTATTTTTTTTGTAAAATATATATTTAAAAAATAAATATAATTATTCATCTTTATCTACGAATATTTAGATTGAATAATAGATTGGTTGTTAAAATCATCAAAATTAATTACTAATTCTAAAAACTATAACAAGAAGTGAGACCAAGTTGAATTGAATCCCTAGGAAACTATCAATTAATTTCCCAATCTCTATTATAGAAAACCAAATGGAGGGGGGGGGGGGGGGGGGGGGTTGAATTGGTAATTAACTATTAAATTACAGGATGAAATCAATTAGATGGAATCCAATCAAATGGATTGTACGACCTAATCATTATATTAATCATTTATCACAATATATTATTTCCAATACCAAACACTCAACTTTAAAATATGATAGAATAGTCATAATATATTCATATTTTATACTATAATTGATTTGACTCAAACATTTAAATTAAAACTTATTATCCCAAAACTAAACATGATACCATTTCATACCAATTTAGTAATAACATTTGCATATGTGTATCACCTAAGTGTAATATGATCACATCACGCGATAAGGGAAAGTAACATATCCCAAAGGGATGAATGATGACATGAATCCTAAACAAACCTTCAAATACTAGCAGAATTGAACAAAATCACAACATTAACTATACAGTATACTGCTGGCTCGCTGGCTGAGGCTAATACATAATAGTATACTATATTATAATACCAAAGTCTGAATCCAAGTATATATTCTAGCAGGCATATGAGGAATTCTCAGCCAGGGACAGGGGCATCCCGTCCTGCAAACAGTCGATTGGAGGTATAGTGAGAGTCTCCTGTACGCCATATGCATTCCAGCAAAAAGGGTCATCTACCAATACACCTTCATATGGTAAGAGCTCTACTTCCGACATTGTAATATTTGTGCAGGCAACGGTGTCACTACATGCAAAGTGTATTGGAGGACTCCTCACATCATAGGTGCCCTTTACGTTTCTGTAGGTTACGTCCGACAGGTAAACGGCTGAGGTTTCGTTGCGGCATGCCTTTGTCAAGCAATAGTACTGATCGATGATGACACAATTTCTGACATTTTCCATCTGAATGTTTTCAAAGGATATCCCGGTCACCGACCCCGTCCCACCTTGCCATGTCTTGATCCTCAGTCCATTGTCCGAGTCCCTTATAAATGCGTTGCGCACTGTTATGTTGGAAACGCATGCATGCGAATGTTGAACGCCGAGGCTCCCTATGCTGCATATACATATACAGAGAAAACGTTTAAATGAGTCGAGCCTTCTGAAACTATTAGGTGAAAATATTAATCATATTTGGTAGGTTTATAATTAAACATTAACTAATTATGAAGATACATTGAGATGGTGCCAAATCTCGTTTCCAGGAGACTCAATAATTGTAAGAATGAATCAGGCTAAAAGTAGGAAATGAAGTCAGCAAGTTGGCCGTTGTTCTCCCAATTTTAATAAATTGCAAACACCACATACCTGATCCCGTGACTAGGCCCACAAGTGACAGCTTCTATATCGACATCTGAGCAACCTGTTCCTATTGAAATGCAATCATCCCCTGTTTCATAATAAACCATTTATGAGCGAAAAGAACAAGTGAAAAATGCAGTTCCAATTCGTATCACTCAGAGTTTGAGTTGCTCTTGCACGTACCGTTGCCTATAACAGAATTGTATATGCCAACAGATTTTGTGTTCTCAATGTGAATTCCATCCGTATTGGGGCTCAGCTTAGGCGACGAGATGGATAGCTTGTCGATCAGTACGCCTTGGCAGCCATCAAATTTCATGTGGAACTGGGGGCTATTCTGAATGCGCAAACCACTCACCACCAAGTTGGAGCTCATAAAAAATCGAATAAGCTGTAAAGAAAGAGTATGTCAGTTTATTAATTATGTTTCGCATAGAAAAAAACAGGAGGCATCAAAATGTTTAAACCCACCGCAGGACTGTTACATGGTCCGGGCAATGTTGATCCATTGGGACCCTGAAATCACATATGGTTGCATAGCAATAGTGTCAGCTAAATAACCAACTAATGAATACTTATACGAAGGAAATATTTATTTATGTAATAGATATAGATACATGTATATGGATGAATTGTTAGAAGGCAAGATGTAGGTACCCTGTGAGGTTTGCAGGGGAGATCCCACCACTTCTGGCCGTTTCCTTCAATGGTTCCAGTGCCAGTCAAAGTCATATCATCCAGCCGATAAAACACAAGCCACTGCTTATTGCTATCTGATTCGGGCCAGCAATCCGGTCCGTCGGGCGGCATTAGCACCCCATCCACCTGCAGACATCACTCAACTATTAATGAAGGAACCGTAAAATTAGTAGTACTTGTAGTAGTGAATTCCTCTTGATCATTATGCAGCACCATTAATGTTGCACTAGAAGATTAATAATAATAATAACAATGGTTACCTGCAAGACAAGTCCTGGCTGACAGGGCCCAGAAAAAATTGTAGAAGTGATCATGAAAACAAGGTCAGAAGGAACGAAAACTACCCCGTTTTCCACTTGACACGCAGCCTTCCAAGCAGACCTGAAGGCGGCAGTGTCATCAGTAGCTCCATCTCCAACTGCCCCAAAATCGGTGACATCGAAAATGCAGTTTCTGGTTGAATTGTAGTCGGGTTGGGGTTGGGGTTGGGTTGGAGTGGGGCCGTAGCTGGGGTCAGAAGGAATGGAGGGAGGATAGTGAGGGGGAGGTGAAACGGGGGCAGGGGCAGGAGCATAATTAGGTGAATTTTTAATCTTTTGCTTCTTCCCAAACTGATGATGATGCCTTGCTTCCACATTACTAACATTTTCAAGTAATAATAAGAGTGGAGTAGTGATAAGTAAGAAGCATAAGGTGTGTAAAATTTCCATTGGGAACAAAAATTGATTCAAAAACAAGAATGTGAAGTTGAAGCAGCAATGATCAGTGATGATGATGTTCTTTTTTAATTTCTAACCAGAAAATTTGTGACAGATGGCAAAAAGGAATTCTTGTGGTGGGGAGAATCAAGAAAGGCGAAGGAGAAGTTGACAGTTGAGAAAGTGGGAAGAAACCATATGCTAATGGGGCTGGAAGTAGAGGGTCTGAGTCTCTGATTTATACTTGAGAAAAAAATATTAGGTTCACGGAGGGCAAGGCAAAGCAAAGAAACCAACACGCGTCATCTGTACATTGATCCATGCTTCACTTTCTCCAATCAGAAGGCCAAACTTTTGTTCTTTTTCTGGAGTTTCTTTCTCACAATTTTTGTGTGGGGTCCACAACATGAAACAAATACTATTTTTTTTTTTTTTTTTCTGTTCATTTGGCCAAATTCTTTGCAACATACTCTCATGTGAATATGCTATATGGATAGCCTATAATGTAAAGGGGAAGAAGCTGTGAGTGAGAGCTGCTTTCTTGAACACCGCGCCCTCTCCATGATCCACGTTTCGGGTTCTCTTCAAACCTCAAACACATGTGCGACCAGACCAGACGTCTCTTTGTTGGGGCTTTCATGTGCAATAAATGTTAGGTGTTTGTTTGAGAGAGAGAGAGAGAGAGAGAGAGAGAGAGAGCTAAAAAGACATGGAGGAGAAGGCTCTTGACCTTGAGCAACTGCATATTTTGCATTGGACTGAATTAACGACTGCATTTCCATCTTGCCCACTTCCTTCAAATTAGTGTTTGCTGCTGCAACTCATTGGACGGTATTATCTCATTTCTACCGGGTTAAATGCTTTTTACCCATGTGACATATAAGATGAGCAAATATCCCTTGTGAAAAAAAGAATTAGCAAATTACCTCTATATATTTTAAAAAATAAAGCAAATTATTTCTTACTAATATCATTTGCTTTTTTTTTTTTTTTTCACAGTGAGTTATTTACTCATTTCACTCAAAAAGGGTTAAATTGCAACTTTTTCCAATTTCACCATGTATAATTTAGACATATATATCTTATTGTTAACTGTTATATTTCACAAGCTCATCAAATTATTCAATAATGCACGCACATACATAGATACACCAAAATTTCATGTGATTCCTTCTTGAACATAGATTACGACCAGTAGTTGATCGGCAAGAACCTTTCTAGCTGCTTATTATTCTTTTTTTGTTAAAAAAAAAAATCAGTTATAGTACAATCCCAATAATGCAATTATGAAATATACATCTATCTACACGTATAATTGAAGAGAGTGCGCTTTGTGTCATCAATTTACTGCTATCTTAAGTTTTTATTTTTTTTTTTAAATTGAAAAATTGTTTGTAACTTTCTCACTTTTCATGATTTTTCATAACTACCTTTTAGTCGTATTTTTTTCTATCATATATTTTTATCTTATATATATATATGGTAACTTTTAACTCTATAAAAAGTAAATAATATAATTTTAAAAATACTTTATAAAGGTTTTGCATATAAATAGAAAGTGCCACACTTACTAGTAGATATAGTGAATGTGCGGGTGTTCGAGGCTTTGAAGTAGGTTTGGTGGAAAAAAAGGTGGGGGCGGAAATGAGGCAATTGAATGTGATGAGGAAGAAGTGAAAGTAATGGTTTGGTATAAAAGCGAAAAGATTGTAGAGTCTCGTGAGTGTTTGTTGTTGTGTAGCGAGTTGTGGCCATGGAAGTAGGAAGCATGTAGCAGCTTCACGACAACCATTAAATCATTCACGGGCACTTCCCATCTAATTTTATTTTTTAATTTACACACACACACGTATATATATATATAGACACACAGACATGTGTTCACACTACTTTATCCTATATATATATATATATATATATTCTTTTAACAACCCATATGAAGTTTGTAACTCCTCATTCTTCAGTCTTTTTTCTTCTATTTCATTTCCTACTTAAAATTCTAACAGTTACAACCTTGTTACGGTACCTACTACTATTTTTTTAAGTTATAAGACGGAGGATTAACATTAGGATATATATGTTGGCTTATTATACTTGAAATGTAATAGAGAAAGTAAATCACGACATGCAACTTGAAATGATTAGGAGATTATGTATTAAAATGGCGCAGATTTGATGTATTTGTGCCTTAAAAAAATGTATAAATTTACACAATGTGGATGTGATATTTTACACAACTAAATACAACAGTTTTGTATAGGTTTTTCACCTGTTATCGCCATCAAAATACTGGACCTCATTTGATATATATTGTGCTTTTATATCTCTCAATTATGTTTACAAATTTATATTGTGTGGTTGTTGATTAAAATCGTGTATTAACCCATTATGTGCTTGTTGAATGAAACAAAGAGCTTCATCCATCTCTTCCAAATCAAAACCTACATCATCGCCAGTCATTTTGATTCGTTACTCACTCTTCAAATAATAAGTAGCCTCTCATTTTTAATCCAAATTCACTAATAATAATAACAATATTAATGATGATGATAAAATGATGTGACTATGAATAAGAACAAATCATGGGATTGCTTGCATTAATATTGCTCTTTCGATTATCTCGATGAGCTAGATTTGGTGGACATCTTTCCTAAGCCACTTTTGAAAAACACTCTTGATCTAATCCATAAATATTGTATGTGAACAAGAATGCAGGGTATGAAAATAAGGTACGCGTGGCCTTAATATTTGTTTGTATACATATCTGATTACATGTATTTGTTCTTATTTTTCGAAAATTTTGTTCGTATATCTGTATATTTTGTGATTTATTTGATTCGATTGATTAATCGAGACAGTAATTTTTCCTAAACCAAAGTGTTGTTCGAGGCAAAGCCGAAAATGCAATTGTTGGCAGTAGGTAGGTCTTGAGTAGATCTACCGACAACTTATGATCGAAAACACACCGTAACAGAAACCACATGGCAAACGACCATACATTTTATGGTATGAAGACAAATTATTGTCAAGTTTGAAGGAATTGAGATACAAGACCACTGCAGACTGCAGTGCAGCTGATCACACAAGTAAATAACATTAGTAAGTAAAATTAAATAATATTATTTGTTGTCCACCAGTACAATATACTTATATATATATATATATATATATATAATTTAGGCTATGGTGATGTGGATTGCATGCGCGCATTACGAAATTGAGTGAGGAGGTCAAGCAACCAAAAATATACTTTTGCGTACAGCCCCTAATCATATATATATATATATATATATATATTAAGTATGATTATTAATTTGTGATTAGCGGTGAGCCTCAACCTCAAGATCTCCAACCCGTGATTACACTTTTTTAAGACATGGAAAATGGATACAATTTGTTATGATGATGAGGCATGCAGGTGGCAGGAGCAGGGTCGAGAGGACCAGCATTCAAAACCTGGCTACACCCACACACGTGGCTGCTGCTCCATTAGCTCTTTAACCGCTTATCCTTGTTTTTTTTTATAAAGAAAATCAGTAATGATTTTTCAACTATTTGTAGATTCTTACCCATGATAAAAGTCATAGATAAGTTGCAATCTACCTATTTTTATTATAGAAAATAAATAAATAATCACTTTATATAAAAAATAAAATAGCAATTCGTCCTTATGTTTTTCCAAATGTAGCAATTTTACCTTCTATTTTTTAAATTGAATTCTTCAAAATACAAGGAGGTAAATTGCTAGTTGTTTTTCATGAAAATATAATTTATTTATTTTTAATATTACAGGGCGATAAATTGCTATCCACCCTATAAAAATCATAAATACATTGTGCTTTTACCAACATGTCATTTTATCTTATCATAACCACTTATTATTGTTGTTTTTGTGCTCCTCTCCGAACCCAAATCACAAAGATTAATCGGACATCACTTGAGCATAACAAAAGCCATTTAAATTTAATTCTTATTGCATTTTACACACGATTATTGACATCACTCCTAGCGTCACGTCACGCCGGAACAAATATTGTAGTAGTAATTATTATATATATGCTTAAAAGTCTAATCGTCAACTCATAACGTTGTTTGAATCTCTTCTTCACCCTCTCGTGACCGCATACTCGTGACAGGTTAAGACAACATTGGCATGCACACAACTATTATTGTAAGCTCTTCTCACATCCAATTAACATACATTATTCATGTCATGTATGCTCAAATAAAAAATCATATCGGGGTTACAATTCAGTTCACATACATATTGTTTAAGCTGCTTTCTTTATACCTGATTTTACACATAGATTAAAGCTCTCAATAATATTATATATAATTATAAATATTCTTTTATAATTGTGTTTATTATATAATTGGTTCAAATCCAATCAAATTCGATTTGGATTATAATACCCATCAAATGATTTACTACACTTCTATAAATTCTTGCTTGTTTTGATTAAAGACTATCGATCCTTACGGAGAAGAACTAGAAGTGATGGACAATAAGTTTTCATCCAACAAAAAGACTGTTACTGAATGACTCATTAAGGTATCATGTAGGAGTTTCTTTATTGTTAATGTTTTTTTATGCCCACTAAGCTTTCGAACTAGGCCCATGAGCAAAGAGCTTAGCCCAATTGAATATGGTGAATTTTTGTGATCATGTAAGTTGCGCATGCTATATAGATACGGTCATTCCATCAAGCAATATCCATGATCAAAGTCTATGGTGGAATTTGTAATCGGTTCCCATTATGGACTTTGATATCTATGTATTTATACTATTTGTGTGTCTCCTCAATTAACATAAAAAATTCCATTTTCCTATTTAATTGACAGTCGTGGCCACGGACTTCTGGATAGCACACATATAGGAAACATACGAGATTATCGTCATCCTATGATGGACGATGGATCATTTCTTGGAACACACCAACCTCTATGCACGTTGTGACTGCATTGATACAAGGCCTTTTGGCAACTGTGTTTTTACACAGCCACATCAGCCATGACCAAGATATAGCCGCCCCGTACACAATGCTATTGTGGCTCCTCAAGTCAATGAATAATTCATGTACTATCACAACAAATGAGTTTTAGTCATACCAATCATGCCTCATTAGCTTCCATATGACAACTCTTGTGAGTTAGTTCAGTGAACTTGATAACTTCTTATCAAGCACCCACTAAAATGCGCATACGTCATACGTCATTATCTATGAAATGCGACTATTATCATATGGACACATCACTTAAATCAAGTCTAAGGAATCATAGTCAATGCTCTGTCTCGGCCGATTCATTGACTTGGAACATTTTAGATCAACCATAGAGGTTGATTTCATGATCACCATCCTATGCGCAACCCAACTCCTATAGTATCATGATTTAAGGGCTTCAACCAAATGTATACAAGTATTGTATAAAGCACAAGATGAAGTTGGCCAAAGAAAGAATTCTTAATATTAACATTTTATTGAAAAAGATAGTTCATAATAGTTTACAATAAGCCAATCAATTGGCTTGACGGTCACCTATTCTAACAATATATATTACATATATAATATTATACATAATTATATATAAAATTGTGTGCATATATAAATAAAAATATATTTTAGATCATTTTAAATTTGGACCATTGATTGTTTAACTATTGAAAATCAACGGTTATTATAACAAATGTATAACGGGCAATTCAACAAAAAATTTAACACCATTAAACCTAACTAATGGAAGGGAGAGTGTGCATAATTTTAAAAAATACAGGGGGATTTTTTGCTTATTATTTTAACACATAGGATATTCAACTAAATTTTTAAAACACAGGGGGGGGGGTTTGTGCAATTTACCCTTAATTCTTTAACTTAATATCAATAAATTCAGTGAGTTTTGACTAATGGAGGGACAAATTTGTTAGAATGAAGCAAACCTTAGGGTTGCAAGGTGTAATTTCTCAAACTATAGGGGGTCTACGTGTAATTACATCAAACCTTAGGTGAGGAGAGTGTAATTACTCCTTTTTTTCTTTATAATAGTATGGATTAGTAGTAAAAAAATAAAGGGATAATTACACTCCCCTCCCCTGAAGTTTTGTGTAATTACACGTAGACCCCTTGTGGTTTGGGAAATTACACCTAGCACTCATGATGTTTGCCTATATCTAATAAATATGTCAATTCGTTAGTCAAAGTTCACCGAATTGACTGATATTAATAAAAAATAAGAAAAAACCTATATTTACCTTTGATTGATTTATTACTGAATTATTGCATGTTAAATAAAATTTTTCGAACTAAATTATCCTTATAACGGTGAAAATATAAGTTCTCAGATACATTAACGTGTGAAGACGTGTGATGTAATTTAATTATAAAAAAATTTATTTGACCTGCAATAAGTCATTCATAAGTCAATTAAGAATTAATATAATTTTTTTTTCTGATTTTTTTGTTAATATCAATTGATTTGGTGAATTTTGACAAACGGAGGGACTTATTTGTTAGATGAAAGCAAACCTTAAGAGTGCTAAATGTAAGTTTTTAAACCATAATAAAATCTACGTGTAATTACATCAAAGGGAGTGTAATTCTCCCAAAAATAAAAGATATATGGAGGTCTCTTTATTTTTCGAGTGGGATTTATGGAGGTCTCTTGAGAGTTTATGATTTGGACTGGATCGGATACTGAAAAGGGCTAAGTAGTTTGAAAACTTTTCTTTCCCCATAAAGGCCCAGAGCTTTATTGGCCCACAAGTTCCAGCCCAATTTCAGCCCTGATTACCGGTTTCGACCCGACCGGAACCGTAGCCTGCAATCCGCAAATGTTTCCAAAAGGACCGGCTCTATGCTTACAAGTCACAGCACCTGGAGACCCCACCACCGTCTCTCACGCGCGCGCGCACACACACGAAAACTCCTCTCTAGTTCTTCACCCATTTCAAATCATAGCTAATAGAAATTGATTATTTCAATCAATCGACTATTTGCTTTGAACTAATCCATGGCTGTATTTCGTCGGCGATCATTAGTTTTTGCTCAAATTAAATTGTGAAACTCGTCGATTGAAGCGATCGGCGGTTGATATTTCACCATGTTCGAAGCACACGTAAGTTTTTATTTGGCTCAATTTTTTGTTTATTTTGTAGTTATTCTTCGGACCTGTAAAATTTAGCCGCCTTCGTTATTGCTTGTTTTCTGACCCCCTGAAGAAACTTTTATATGACGCAAATACATGGAAATTATTAGTTTGTTGGTAATTTTATTACGAGCACATGTGTGAATGAAGGTTTATGAGTTGCTCAATTGTTTTTATTGAGATAGAATTTTCTTTGCTCTAAAATTGGGAATAAGCGCAAATTTATTGTACTTAGTGGTTTTATTACGTTCACACGTTTCAATGAAGTCTTAAGAATATCAGATTTTTTTAAAAAAAATATTTATTGAATTTGGTGTGCTTAATGTTCAAAATAATGGGATTAGATTACGATGTGTCAGTGGGGACATAAATATGAACATATGCATGAAAGGAATAACTAAATGCAGACTTAAGAAGGTGAAGGAAAAAGAACAGCACTTAGAATATCACAAGACACAGGTGTCTTTAGGATGAAATGCATAATTTAGTGATTGCTTTTGTCCTGGGTTTATATTTTTGAAGGAGTATAGTCATGGTACACCTAAATAATACATGAATGATCTCTTGTATACAAACAAATCTTAGAAGTAGTACCTGCCACCTATAAGTGCTTGATGAGTCTAGCTGGCTCAATGGGATTGATTGCAAATGAAAAACCAATGGTTTGATCAAGGATGAAGGCAGATAAAAGGTTGACTCCTGGAGGAGGGTAATTAGAAAATGCATTCGTTCCCTTTGGCAACGGTGAAGCGGTTTTGCTCTGTTAGCAAATGAACTGTACTTTCCAAGCATGATACTTTTCGTTTAGGGATTATGTTCTCTTGCTAATTCCTATTCTTGAGACATTGGACCATCAGTTGGGGGATTGTTGGTGGGGCAATAGTATAATTGTAATTCAGGCATTTGTGTAACACTTATGATAAATGGTTTAATCAAGTATTTGAGTGGAGCCAGCTAAGTGATTATGCAATCTCAAGAAGGCAGATAATCATAATGAAGTGGAAATCATTGTTCATTTGCTCAATATTTAGAGGAAGTCCGACACAGATTATTTGGTCAACTTTCTTGCACCGAAAGTACAAATTGATTCGTATATTGCTTGAGGATATTGAGTTCAATGTAATGTTGATCTTTGTGTTGGCTTGAGCTACCCTGAAAGCATCAAAAGTTCTAGTAAATTTTGTACAGCTATATAAGTGGAATTGATCAAACTTGTTAGAAAAGTGAATACAACTCTGCTAATTTTTCAATATTTGAGATAGTTCATGATGTTTGCTAGCCATGGTTGTTCTACTTTTTTCTTACTTGATTGCATTTCAAATATAAAATTAAGGTAGAGGTGAAGGTCCCTAAAGATCCATCTGCAGTTGGTATGAATTTTTCATGTTTTTCAATACTAAGTTTTTATCAGAAGAAAGAAAGAAAAAGCAAGAGATGCTTATGAAATTGTCAAAGCCCTGATGAATTATGCTTAAACTTAAAGTAACATTTACATATGAACTTCATTTCTCTTTCTTTTCGGAAAGTTTAAAGAGTGAAAGATGTCCTATTTTTATGAATTTTCACGTAATTCAGGATGTAGAAAACTCTTATAAATGTAAATGTGAAAGCAAATTTCCGTTTCTTCCACTTGGAAAAGTCTTTTGTGACAATGATCTTCCAAAGGATCTATTCGCTTAATGAGTAAAATATCCAATTCTCTCATACTGGCACCAATTGCAATAATGTAGGTATAACATATGGTTTTTCGAAGGTTACATGACTTGGTATGTTAGTGATGCTAGAGTCTCTTATGATGATGGCATGGCTATAAGACGTGCATTGATGGTCTTCTAAGTAGAGAAGTAGAAAAACAAAATTTTGTAATTTGTTTTAGCTTGACCCATCCTTCATCATCATGATTCCAAGGTTTTCTCCACTAACTCTTTGAGGATCTCATCATCTCACATATCATCGTTTAAGAAACCTTGTTTCAAGACCAAAACTTTTCTGACTTCTGGTCATTCTGGGTGAAGTGCCTTTAAGTGATTCCTCAAACTCTGTTGATTTATCAGTCTCTCGATTGATTTTCTTCTAGGTTTTGCATTTGCTTCGAAAGTATTTGGGTGAGTATGTCCACGGGCTGTCGGCAGAGGCCTTGCGAATCAGTGTGTGGAAAGGTATGTTTGGAACTTTGCATATGTTTCCTTGTATGTTGTATGATATCTCAGTGATATTTAGCTTTCTATATCATTTTCTGATGGTTGTACTAACTTATTTGCTGGTAAGCTGGTTCATGTTCAATGATTAAATTAAAGAAGTTGATTTTTGAGTTCAGACACAAGAATAGAAGGTTTTCATTGTGGTATTAAAAATCTATTTTTACCGTTCTCCATTATTTAGGGACACATTTTGCCTCTCTCTTTTGTTTTTCCAAAAGCTGAAAAAGAGGCTCAAGCTTTATAAGTTATAGCAAGCATGGGATTCAAGTAATGTTTCTCAGTCCCTTGTTTCTCTTCTTTGTTTGAAATGGATAGGAATTCTTATTCTCATCAAAAGGTGAGTGCTTAAGATTCTTTATCTGGATGCCGCATTTAAAGTTGGTTTGACATTTTTGGATGTTGGGCTTAACCTTTGTTTCTTCACCCCCCTTTTTGGTTTCCTGGAGATGTTTATAGAAGTCTCTATTTTTCTTGTGAGTTCCAATAAACAAAAATGTGGTTTGCCATTAAATTTTTTGGATTAAAGGATACAATTTAGGAAGAGCATATTGTTTAAATTGATGTTGAATTTCTAAAAAGATCAAGAGCCAATCATACACTGGCTTCACATTGCGGCATGGCGGAATAGTTTATGTTATTTGCACTACTATTTAAACAGAGGGAGAATGTTCACTAGTAATGTGAAGAGAGCTGCAGGGACTAATGACACTTTTGTGTCTTTAAACCGTCTATGAACATTGATAGAAGAAATAGAAAGAAGCTGGGAGAGAAGAGATGCATGTGAGTCAAGCCATTTAAAATGCATTGGATATGTTAATAGATGGCATATTTAATGAATAGTTTTGTGAGAGAATCTCGTCCAGAAATTGCAGATGTGAGAAATTCTAGTGGGATTGATGAAGATTTTGGAGAACTTTGGTGAAGTGCTTGGAGAGCCGATTGAGAGAATGAATGTTGAAGAATAAGGTAGAGGCAGCAATGTTAATGCAGAAGTTGGCAGCACAAAGAGCTCATGGATGAAATTGAACTGAGATGTTGAAATTGGAAAAAATTCCAAGAACTACAAGGGACCTTCAAGATAAAATTAAATAAGATTCAGGGAGTGGAGGAAATTTTTATACTAAATTTCTACTGATTTATAGGTGGCTGCATGATGAGAAATGCTTGTTAGTGCTACCTTTAAATGATGTTATCGTCATGTGATATGCGGTGAAATATGTTGCTTGCTAATACAGTCACACATTTGCTAATTTGTTCTTTGTTTTATGGCATTAATTAATTTCTAGATGTATTAATTCTCGATGACCTTTTTTTTGCTTTGGTGTCTTTATAGGGTCTAAGACTGTGATATTGCACTGAGATTTGATATATCCTGATGTTTTCTCTAGGTGACGTGGTTCTCAAAGACTTGAAATTAAAGGCGGAGGCATTGAATGCATTGAAGCTTCCTGTTACTGTTAAAGCTGGTTTCCTTGGTACCATAACCTTGAAGGTAACTCTGTTTGGCTGCTCTCGTGCTGTCCGCCATTCATGAATAACTCTAAGGATACAGTCACCTAAAATCATTTCAATTTAGGCCGAGTTGTTAACTGAAGTTGATCCAAAAAATGGTCTGTTTCTTTCCCATCTATGGTTAGGTACAGGGATCTTCTTCATCATCTTGGAGAAGTTGATTCCCATTTTTGGAAATCAGAGGCAATTGGTTATTCCTGTTGTGTTTGCTTGATATCTTGGTTTAAACTTGAATCATGTACGATAGGTTTTATATCATTGCTTGTTACGTTATGAGTTCCCTACTTAACTTAATACTCAAGTCTTATAACATGTCAGCTTTTATCAGTATGCTTCTGGATTTCATGTTATTTAATGTAGGTTGAACTGCCTTCGTGAATATATGGAGCATGTTTGGTGTATGATATGGACTATCCTTGATATCTTAATCGAAGTGACATTAAATTTAGAACAAATGAAGAAATAAATCTTTGTGAAAGGAGAATTTCAAGTTTCTCAACCCCTTTCTGAGTAAGAGAGGGAATTGTCAATTACAATACTAAGAACACTCACATGGCACACCTGCTTCTTCTTTGCTTTTCATAATTGGCTGAACCAAAATTTAGGGACCACTTTTTATTTTATGGTTTTGATGAACACATGCATAAAGATAATCTCTTAAACTCTCTTGTTCTATTTTAAGGTACCTTGGAAAAGTCTTGGGAAGGAGCCGGTCATTGTTCTTATTGATCAAGTGTTCATTCTTGCAACTGCAACCGATGGAAGGTCTCCGAAGGTTTGGATGATTTCATGCCAATTCCTCTTGAAAACTAAATAGAAATATGCATGATTTATTCCCAGTACACTATACTTTTTTCCTCTAATGCAATTTTTATTTCTTCTCTATAAGGAAGAAGACCGGGAAAAGCTTTTTGAGGCCAAACTACAACAAATTGATGTGAGTAAATTCTTGATATTTTTCTTGGGTGTATGCTTGAATACATCCACATTATCTTAGTAAACAAATGGTGGACTAATAAACTGAAATAAGATTACGCAAACATCTTCTCTTGGAACTTTTATGCTTTAACCTTGATGATTGAAGCCTGGTGGTCATTTTATTTGTTTTTTCATCTCTCTCATTTTTTCTCTCTTCTGAATTATGAAGTTGGAAACTCAAAGTTTTTTATCTTGTGAACTACTTTCAGCTTCCATGACCCAGTTCCTAATTACATCTCCATTCCAAAATAATTCCCTTTTACAGTAAAGACATTTGTAGCAACTGGTATTACCTAATTGTTTTAGTGATATGTTTTGGGTAGAATACATAGAGGATCAGTTGATTGTATTTGCTCATCGTCTTTTTTATACATGCTTAGCTCGATCGCTTGACATTTGCTAGTGGAACATGGTGAATCTGGATCTCAAAATAGTCAAGTTTTTAAGTGCACCATCATAATAGATTTTCTTGTTGATTGGGCGCGTGTTTTTGTTGTCACGAACTAAAGCTTAGACTGCTCAAGCATGGTGCCATTATGGCAAGCACTATGTCGACGGGGAGAACTGTTTAATTGATCTATGTGTTCTGTATTTTGCTCTGTTTTGTGTACTATTGACATCTTAATGACTTGAAACGTTGTGCAAGATATTATGGATACACATCCTCCCAAATTACCAGAATTTCCGTCTCACACACTTAAACAGTCCAGATTTATATTTAAAATTTGAAGAATTCGATTACAAGCTCTTCAGAATTGTTTCGGTTGTAAAAGGGCTTTCTTGGAGCTCAGAAGAATTTCAACATTCCCCTTTATGTTTCTATTTCTCAAACCACTTAATGTTTGCATAAGAGCAGCTCAATCTTTGTAACTATTATTTTCTTATTTTCTATGTATCTATGTCATTGATGTCGTTTTGCTTAAAATTCAGGAAGCAGAATCAGCAACACTAGAAGCAATATCAAGATCAAAGCCGGGAAATGTATGCACTCCACTCTGTAATTTCTTCTTTGTGTTTAGAATTATTTTTAGTCCATTTGGACTTTATGTGGTTGCTTAAGTTCCCTGGCATCCTGCTACATCACTGTTATGTTAGATTAATACTGGATTACTCTGTATGTCCCTGGGTATGGCCGAAGATTTTGCAGTTATTCTTGCAGCGGTATTCTGTTTTTTTCTACTTGCACAATTCATGAATGAAATTTTCTTAGGGGAGTTGGAAAAAAGGGTATAATTTATGAGCTCTGTCATTTCTTTAACTCAAGATAGGGGCTTCGCTTCTCTTGTCTTTTTCACTTTTTTCTTTCCTTGTCAATTGCTTCTTTTGGAGATTTTTAGATAGCATGGAGTAAGTCTATTACACTCATCATTCTTTAATGAGTCAGAGGCTAAATAACTGGAGAATGGCCCACTTTAAATTTGGTTTGCTTGCAGAGAATGGAATAACAGAGAATAATGGCAAAATATGAAGACAGGGTTCTTAAATCCTTTTACATATTTATGTACTTGAGTTTATATGATTGGTAAATGATTAATGCTTGTTGACCGAAGATATATCTCATGGCAGTTAACTGCATGATCCTTTGTCAGTCGATGCATAACATACAAATATTCTCAGTGCTTGTGAGCAGAAGAACTATCTTTTGGCAATTACCTGCATTACTTTTTGTTTTGCAATTGTTGTATCGTTTGCCAAATGCTCTTTTCTTGTTGAGGTCTTCGAGTTCTGCTTTGTGTCTAAGTGTTATAGTTCTAAGAGCATCAAGTAATTCCATGCATTTATATTTTTGTGCAGTTTCACCCATAATTTTTACAATAATTTTGTGATTTTTTGCAGCCAGCAGCTGGAAATTCTTGGCTGGGTTCACTAATTGCTACAATCATCGGCAACCTTAAGATTTCTATTAGCAATGTTCATATTAGATATGAAGATTCCTTGAGGTTGGTCTATACTTGAGTTGATACAATTCCTTTTTATGAGTTCAATTGATTTCTGTACCTGATGTTATTGTGCCCTTTTAAATCTATGAACTAACTGTTTGCTGAAGTGATTAAGCTTGATTTTGTCTCTCTCTGCGACCTGCGTTATGATCTATGGGCTTTTGCTTTCTCATATCTTTCAATATGTTTCATCTCAGCAATCCAGGACATCCATTTTGTTGTGGCATTACCCTTGCGAAGCTTGCTGCTGTTACCATGGACGAGCAGGGAAATGAAACCTTCGATACAAGTGGTGCTTTAGATAAATTGCGAAAGGTATGCTTCATATTATTCTCTGTGATGTAGTCTTTTGAATTTGTCCACTTAAGTGAAGATTTTTACCTTAGAGTGGTACTAATAGATAAAGTTAATGACAATTTCACACGTCTGAATTTAGAGAATGTCATAGTGAAATTATGATATTCCTCTTCACTATAGCTTTTAAATGTCCTGGATTTCCCTTGTTTGAGCAAGTATAAGAGTATCGTTGAGTATCACCGGTGCTGAAAATCCTAATTTTTCTTTTGCCTTCTTCATGGTTCTGTTATAGTCATTGCAACTTGAACGGCTTGCTATGTATCATGATTCCAATCGTGGTCCCTGGCAGTTGGATAAGAGATGGGAGGATCTTAGCCCTCGGGAATGGATTGAGGTACATTGTATTTTGAAGCTATTCACGTTTTGTTCTCTCTTTGCGTTGTATTAACAAAGTAACCTATTTCTGGGAGTTAGTGTCTCGTTTTATTTATTTTCCTTATATCTTCGTTTATGTTGTTATTTAGATCTTTGAAGATGGCATTAATGAATCTTCAAAAGGTAGCAGCTTGGCATCCCCCTGGGCTCAAGACCGACGCTACTTAGTTTCGCCGATCAATGGTGTTCTTAAGTACCATCGTCTAGGAAACCAGGAAAGAAATGATTCAAGTGTACCTTTTGAGAAGGCTTCTCTTGTCATCCCTGATGTTTCTTTGACAATTACAGAGGTCTGAATCTTGACTTCATATTGTTTCAAGGTTCTGCATGTTATGTTTCCCTGGTAATCGTTTATACTTAACTAGTTGTCACCCCACGTCAAGGCACGAGAGGATTATATTTTTAAAAGAATAAATAAATAGAATTAGGAATAACTTAAATTGTAAAATTTAAAAATATGTTAACAATAAATAATCTAAAATTTAAATGAAAGTAATCAATAAGTGTAAAAATAAAAATGTATCTTGATACAAAAATCAAACCTAAATTTTTTTTTACCGATTTACCAATCTTTTGGTAAAATTCAAAGAGGCATCTCTAACATGGCAGCCAAAGCAAATAGGAATATTTGCATAAATGTGAACAAATAAATAAAAATAATTCAAAACTCTAAAATAAAATGAGTGATGATAAATTATTCAAAAATTCAAAATTAAAGTGATTAATAAATATGAAAACATATAAGTATTATTATATATCAAAATAAATTTTAAATTATATTACTAACGAAATTTATAAACAAATTTGTAAATTTTTTGGATAAAAATAAATCATATACTTGTCTAAATTGAAATAAACAACAAAAAGAAAAATTTCTTGCGTGGCAAAATAAAATTCAAAAAGGCTATCCAAATATGTCCGTACATGTGCTTACTTGAATAGCCTTTATGTTTGTGTTTTATTATTTATACATCTAAGCCTGTCACATTTTCTTGATGGTAGAGCAAATTGAAGATAGGGTGAGACAAAGATCTTACCTATATTTGTTTATGGATATTAAGTCATCTGAACCTATAAGAGCTAATGGTGTATTCAAGCAACATATTTTCTGCTCCATCTCTGCCACTACTGCTGTCTGTGCCAGGGACAATCTTTGTTTAATAAACGTTGCACTCTCACATTCTTACATTTTTTGAGCACCTTTGCCACTCTACTCATGAACCAACTTTCTCTTCATCCTCACCATCCTTGTGTTGCCTAGCATGAACACAAAACTCATCAATGTTTTAAAGGCATTTTGGAGGACTTATTTGATATTTCTGTCCAGTTTCAAAATGAAACAAGCATTTAAACTATCTTCTCTTTGTTTCAGGCTCAGTATCATGACTGGATTAAACTTGTTGAGGTCATATCGACATACAGGAAACATGTCGAAGTCTATCATTTAAGACCCGGAGTACCGGTTTCTGGGGGTGCCGCCTTATGGTGGCGTTATGCTGCTCAAGCTGGGTTACAGCAGAAGAAGATGTGGTAATTTTGTTTTGGAAATGCTAAGTAATCGACTATGATTATTTGAAAGTGACATCCAGCACTTAAAACTAAACATATGCAATGTTTATGTTATGAGTTTCAGTTGGTAACATTTAAGAGGAATGTCTGACAGAGTAGAGACTCATGTAAGCTGAATCCAATATTTTAAGGGACTGTATTTTATTTAAATCGGTATTGACTTAAAAAGTATAAATGTTTTATGGTCATAGGTATGTTTCCTCGTGTGTGTGTGCATGCATACTGGGATTAGGAGATGCTATGTAATTAATGCACAAGAAAAAAGATTTAACAATGTAGTATGGCAGTAAATTGAAAAACCTAGACTAAAAGTTTCAATCAAAGCATGTCTGGTTATGATGAAGGCTACTATAATAACTATGTCATGCAATAATAATAAAAGATATTGCCAGTATATTTGTGAAAATGAAATGACTTTATGAAATATTATTTATTTGAAAACTCAATGGTTGTTTGTTAGGGCATATATAACTCTAGAATCCAGTTTCAGTATTTTTATGTCCACGTAGATGTTAAGTACTCTAATTTTGGAACTTCCAGATTTCTTCTTGTGGTCACTGTTATAATGAATATATACTGGGAATACTAGTTAGTCATTCCGCACCTTCATGTTGTCATCTGATCTAATACTGCATTCAGTCAATATTCTGTTTTCCTAAAACTAATTTATCTTGTTTTATATTCCCGCAGTTACCGGTTCTCTTGGGAGCAAGTCCTGCATTTATGTCATCTTCGTAGACGATATGTGCAACTATATGCTGATTCTTTGCAGCGATTAAATGTAGATAATTCTGAGATAAGAGACATTGAAAAAGACCTGGATCCCAAAGTTATTTTACTATGGAGGTATGTTTATAAGTCTACTGAACATTAGATTTTACCACATCAATATGTTTAAAAATGTATAGAAGAAAAATATGATGGGTAGAGTGCTCTTCTAAATCCTCATATTGATCAGAGATATTGTTATATCCTCTATATTAAGTTTGGTCCAGAATGTTTTCTGCTTGCTTTTGTTTATTTCAACTGATGGGCTGGATACATCTGAGTTCTGTAGATTCAGTTTTGTTTGAACTTTTATGTTGGGTTTCCTTGGCTGGTTTTGGATGTTAACGCTCTTTTCTATCATTATCATTGTCAAGTTGTGTGATAATCTCTTCTCCTGATTGTTATTTAGGTTTCTTGCCCATGCAAAGGTTGAATCAGTAAAGTCGAAGGAAGCAGCTGAGCAGAGAATGCTCAGAAAAAGCAGCTGGTTTTCCTTGAGATGGTCTGTTCATTTTAGTGAATCGTTCTTTCATCTAGCAGTATTACCTCATTCTTGTACTTCCTTTTCGTGAGTTGTTAGGAGATGTTGTTTAATTTCTTCATATATTGTTAAAGCAACCGTAAGTACATTAGCTTCAGAAGTTATATGCATCACAAATCACATCTTAAATCTTGCTTATTTTTTGTCAATAGATGCTTTTAGAATTAATTGGCTCTTGTCAAGCAGGCGAAGCACTTCTGATGACGACTCTGCAATGGACACTTCGAATGTATCTCGGTCAGTGGAAGAGAGATTGACTAAGGAAGAATGGGAAGCGGTCAATAAGCTGCTAAGCTACCAGCCAGATGAGGATTTGGCTCACGCTGGGAAGGGTGTGCAAAACATGATACACTATATGATAGTTGTATCTATCAGTAAAGCAGCTGCCAGGATTGTTAATATTAATGATACTGAGATCGTTTGCGGTAGATTTGAAAATCTTAATGTTTCCACTAAGCTTAAACATCGGAGCACCCAATGTGATGTAACATTGCAGTATTATGGATTTTCTTCTCCTGAAGGATCTCTTGCCCAGGTTTGTCTTCTTGTACTTTTGTAATTGAGCTTTTGGCCATATCTCCTATGTGTTTCCGAAATCTGCAATGATTTTCTCCTTATTTGTGCTTCAGTAACCCACCAATACAATTGACATCCAAATTACATGTAGAATGTGACTTTTTATTATTTGGACACCCTTATTCCAAGAGTATGCAAGCCAGTTACATGAAATGCACCCAAACCAAAGGCATGGAGGGAAATAAATGAATTGTAAAGATCTTGGGCAAATTCAAACGAAGTTTTTCTGTACATCACTAAACATATCTGGATCCAAATGGGCTCGATACCCGACTAGCCGTAAAGCATATGCCAAAAATCTCATGTGTCCCAGCCACTTTGTAACAGTATCCCTGCATTTGTTCTGCGGGTACTCCGTTTTTATCTTTAGAAACTAGATTCTTAATTCAATTTGTAGATTGTATATCAATTTTTTTTATTTAGTCCGACGGGCGCCTAAAAGTATCCTTCACCGTTCTTTACTTGGGACTATGGTTGGAGTTCATTCAATTTTTGTCGGGTTTTTGCTGATTGCACTTTCGACCACAGAGTGTCTCCAATGAGCAGAAGGTGAATGCATTGCAAGCTAGTTTCGTTCATGCTCCAGTTGGAGAAAATGTAGATTGGCGGCTCTCAGCAACAATTTCGACTTGTCATGTTACGGTAGTTTGTTAAGTTTTTCTCTTGAATATATACTTTATCCTGTATCAATTTGTTATTTTATCACCTTCCTGCCTTTTGATACTTATTGTGATGTTGAACAATTTTTTGGACGGGTACTGAAAGCAGCACATGTGAACAGATTATTTGTTGGTTGCATCACAAAATGAAAATGAGGGATAAGCTTTTGCTGAAAATTTATGCGTGGTTCATATTAAGTTTTAATTGATTAGGTTTATTATGCCTCAGAGTTGAGACATTTTGTTCCCGCCTGAATACTGGAGATGTATGAATTATGTATCTGTGGCTATTCCCCGATTGATTATTTCTTGTGGTACCTTGTTGTTGTATTTATCGAGAAAGGAAATCCATTAATTCATCTATGCTGAAGTCTAATACAGAGTTCCATCCTTCATTATTCTTTACTGCAATTTTTTTTTTCATATTGTAATCTCTCTCTTCCCCTATTGGCACTCAATTTATAGGTTCTTGTGGAAAGTTATAATCGCTTTCTACATTTCGTGAAGAGAAGCAGTGCTGTTAGTCCTACTCTTGCGTTGGAAACTGCAACTGCTTTGCAGGTAATATCTTTCATAATTCACAA
This sequence comes from Sesamum angolense, assembly GCA_034509725.1. Lineage (NCBI taxonomy): Eukaryota > Viridiplantae > Streptophyta > Magnoliopsida > Lamiales > Pedaliaceae > Sesamum > Sesamum angolense. The sequence goes on from JACGWL010000003.1 coordinate 3,180,803, forward strand.
GCTTTGCTTTGAGGAACTTATCCTTTAGTAGACTGCTGGAAGCTAAATCTTGAATATTAATATAATGGACAGCATAAAATTGAAGAAGTGACCCGGAGAGCTCAGGAGCAATTTCAAATGGTCTTAGAAGAACAGAGCAGGTTAACTTCTCATGTTTATTAACTGGAAGAATCACCTTTGTTATTCATGTGATGCATTTTATGTGTAGCTCGAATTTATATAACTTCAATTAGTCTTTGTTATCTTTTTAAGCTTTATGGAAACGTTCCAAGTGTTACTCTGGTTGCATGAAGCACAGTACATTTATTAAAAAAAAATGATTTTGAAATGAACGTGGTTAATTGGCCAGAGCTTCACATACATTTTTGCTCATGCATTAGTTAGATCGTGTACTTGGGTTGGACTTCAACTTAGTAGATAGATTATTTTCTTCTACGGAACTTGCTGTATACCTTTCTTTTCTGGTATTATGCCATGGCATCAGAAGACATGTTTTAGTCCCCAGAAAATGCTTCTTGGCAATAAAGTTAATTACTTCTCTAGGATTGCAAATTCAGATAGTCACAGTTCCAGATCTATTGCCATAATTTTCCTTTTGAGGAAAGTAATTTAAGCTGATTCTTTTTTTTCCTTAAACTGCTTCGTACCCTGCATCTGTAATGTGGATAGACTATATGAATGAATTCAAATTTTTGTTCTTGTCCATGGGCCAGGTCTCTCTCTCTCTCTCTCTCTATATAATATATATATATATATATATATATAATATTATTCCTGTCAATTTTCTGGGTCTGCACAGATTGTTTGTTCCTTTTGTCACTTTTCTGGTGTGTTAAAAGATTGGATAGGCATAGTTCATGAGTTCTTGAAACTTCGTTAGGATGGTTTGGATTCTAGAGAAACTTGATGCTTTTTTCTTGATATCATCAGATTTGCTCTTGACATTGATCTTGATGCTCCCAAAGTTAGAGTTCCTATAAGATCTTCAACCTCCACTGGACATGACAGCCTTCTTCTATTAGATTTCGGTCATTTCACTCTAAAAACAAAGGTAGGTTAATTTCTATTCATTTCAGATTTGCTCATTTAACATGCTAGATTGGGTCAACTAATTTTATCCGCATAACAGGAGGATGTTCAATTTCATGACCATGGGCACAGTCTGTACTCTACTTTTCATATTACTGGAAGGGATATTGCGGCTTTCTTTGCAGCTTCTAGTTCTGAGAATCAGTCTTTCAATTGGGCATCCCAACCTCCCATTGCTGCCAATTCTGAAGTTGCTGACAAATTCTATTCTCTTATCGATAGGTGTGGAATGTCTGTAATTGTCGATCAGGTATATTTCATGAATTGTTTTATCATACTTTTTAAGTGTTTTTTGGGGTCTTAAATCATTATACTAATATATAATGTTTCTCCACTAAGATTAAGGTACCTCATCCAAGCCATCCATCAACGCGCATATCTGTCCAAATCCCAAGCCTTGGGATACACTTTTCTCCTGACAGATATTTCAGGCTTAATGAATTGCTGAATTTGTTCAATGGTGCAACACCTAATGATGAACAGCATACAATAGAAAACTTCCAAACTGGTGTTGTCCCCTGGAGTCCCCTAGATCTGGCAACTGAGGCCAGAATTCTTGTTTGGAAGGTATGTTAATACCTTGAAATCTATGTTATGCTAGTTGGTTGCTAGCGCTGTGAATCAGTCTGTTATATTATTTTTATGCAGGGAATTGGCTATTCAATTGCTGCTTGGCAACCATGTTTTCTTGTCTTATCTGGATTAATCCTTTATGTGTTGGAATCTGAATCTTCTCGAAGCTATCAACGTTGCTCAAGGTCCACCATTTCATTTCTCCATTCTTTTTGTCTATATTATTATGATTCCTCTTTCTTGAATAAAATTGGGTGAACCATCGGCACTTCCATGAGGTTTATAGTAATTTGATCTGATTGCATGTTTTCAGATTTGGAAAATGTTTGATCTAATATGATCCTTTTTTATCCTGTCCAATTCTGGTTACTGCAGCATGGCTAATAAACAAGTATATGATGTTCCTCCAACAAATGTTGGTGGTTCGCCCTTTTGTATTGCTTTGAGCACCAGAGGCATGGATACAAAAAGGTAGGTGATATCCATTGAGATTCGAGAAACTGAAGTTTTCCAACATCCTTAATCAATGATTGTCATTTAATCACACCTTATTAATTTTTTGCCTTAAAAAATGTGTAAATATTTTTAATCTTCTCAAGGGATTGACTGGTGGGGAGAGTACATGGATTCTAGCATTTTGTGGGAATTGTTGTACTGGGTTGTATGGTTGCTATGTTTTCTTTACTCATAGAGAAAGAGGTGAAGAGTCTGTAGTTATATAGCAGAAAAGAAGATTCTTATGCATGGAAGGTCAGTAGTAAGTAAAATTGTTATCACTTTCAAAGAAAAAAGACGAGAGCTAATCTGCTGGAAAGAATAACATGAGACTTTTAATGATCAAGACCAGGAGGAAATACTGTGATTTGCTAAAGCATGTAATGTTCAGGATGCGCATTTAGTTATTTTTTTATGTCTTGATGCACATGCTACGTCTATATATTCTTTTCCCCCACCTTTCCTTGAAAAAAGTTAGTGTTTCCTTTCCCTTGGGTGTGCAGCTTCATTTGTTAGTTCCTGAGAAATTGCTCTTAAGTATTCTGACTAACAAAGTTCTTGTATAAACTGTCTCTTTTAGAAGTCTTTTATACCCCTCATTGGTGAGTTTTGTTCATGTGTATGAGTTCTGTTGGTAGTGTGGTGCGGAATTGTGATAGGTTGCATCATATCATCCTTCCATTTTGTGAATGGGAGTTCCTTTTACTAAATTTAAGATTGAGAAGTACTCTTTTTTGTGTAATGAAAGATATTATGAATTGGAAATTTCTATTCTATATCTGTATCAGTATGATCCTTATATCATGTCTTTTGTTATGTTAAAACTTATAAAGCAAATAATATCCTCTCTTTTCTTATACTTTTTTTTCTTTTGCAAACAAGGCTCTGGGGTCTTTTAGTACTCTGATACTGGAGTTTCGAAGTGAGGAGGATAAGTCAACTTGGTTGAGAGCACTTGTACAAAGTACATACCGAGCTTCTGTAAGACGTCAAAATCATTGCCTTTATTAACTGAAATCTCTTCCCTGTCACAGAAGTACCCATTACGTAATATTACTGTCTGTTTATTTGGATGAAGGCCCCTCCTTCAGTTAATATACTTGATGAACTAAGAGATGATCAACTAGAGTTTGCTGAATCTCGGGGCAATAATGCAAGAGCAGCTGATCTTGTTGTCAATGGAACTGTGGTAGAAACTAAATTGTCATTATATGGGAAGGTCAGTGGGTATCCTAAATTGCTTGTTTTTAGATGTACTTATGCAACTTTACTGCCTTCCTAATTGCAAGTAGTTACTCTAGGCTTCTATTTCCTTGAGCTTGAATGTTGTTTTTTGTTTTGGCTGCCTGAGAATTGTCATTTTACCATAATTTCTTGCTATTTTCTTTTATTCTCTATTTTCAGTTTGGAGATGAGGAGCATGAGAGGACACATGAGAAGCTCATCCTTGAAGTTCTTGCTGGTGGAGGGAAGGTTTGTTTTGCGTAACACTAGAGCTGAATGTTGTTCAACCTGGAGCATGAATTTTACATGAAGCTTAAGCTGCGTGGCAGATTCTCATCAACTTACTGAAACTGTGTCTTCTTTAATGAGAAATATTGGAAATTAAGTAAGAGAAAAGGGATCTTTAATGTTTAAAGTACACAGCACATTGATACAGTACCAACTGAGTTGCCATCTGGAGATGATGCACTGTGCACGCTCTTCTGTAGCATTCACATGGCTTTCTTTCTGTAGAATGCACAGTTGATAATGAGTAAGATGATACTTGTCTTCATCAACAGTTGGTGCAGTGTTTTCATTAATGGGTCTGTTAAGCTATTTTCTAAAGCATTAACACTGGACTGAATCATCATTTTTTCATGAATGCATGATTTCTGATTAGCACTTGAAAGGACATTATGATTGTCCATTGACATACCTCCATATGCATGGAGGCTTCAAAATACTAATTTTGTTGATTGAAGCAACAACAATAATCACGTTAGGATATTGTATATTTCTAATTAGAATCATAAATTCCAGTTGATTTCTGTTTTCCACTTTAAGAAGCATCTCTTGTTGAAAATGTGTCTGTTTATGTATTAGCTCCTTGATTTTTGCATCATTTGACTCTTAGAAGTCCTATATGAAGTTAACTGTTTGGTAAATGCTGGTTGATTAAGTAATTTCTGTACTGTGTGCTGTGATCTAACCGACTCTGTTTGATTATCTTCACTCACAAGAAGATAAACTTTTGGTTTATCCTTTACATGCCAATCAGCATAGAACGGGGGTAACTGCCATGTCCATTGACTTCATATTTTTTCAAATCTACCAACTTCTTGGAAAATATCATGTTTCTTCTTCTTGTAGAGACATTTTTCATTCATGTGACGTGTCTTAATATCGTTCCCCCTGCAGGTCCATGTTTCTAGTTGTTCAAGTGATTTGACCTTAAAAATGAAGCTCAATTCTTTGAAAATTATGGATGAACTTCAGGGATCTGTGTCTACACACTCTCAGTATTTAGCTTGTTCAGTTTCCATGGATCACCATTCTCCTAGCTCTGCTAATATTTTAGAACCTCAAGAGAAGGACCTGTTTGAAGTAACAGTTGATGAGGATGATATCTTCAAAGATGCTTTGCCTGATTTCTTGACTTTGCATGACTCTGCTGAAATCCATGAGAAGGATCTGTCTAAGGGAAAAAGTATATCCAATGACATCTTCTATGAGGCAATGAGCTCTGATGATTCTGATTTTGTGTCTGTTACATTCTTGACAAGGAATCCTGGTTCCCCTGATTATGATGGTATAGATACACAGGTAACCATCTGAGGGAGAAATGTGGAAGAAAAGAATTACATACTTTGAAATTAAATCCTCTACATTTTGGTTTCTGACTTATGTTGTGAACTTTTCAGATGAGTATTCAGATGTCGAAATTGGAATTCTATTGCAACCGACCTACTCTTGTTTTTGATGAACTTTGGTTTTGACCTAAGCTCAGCAGATAGAGGGCTAGTGGTACAAATGAAAATCCTGATGAAGAACCTCCAGGAAACAAAGACAAGACTGAAGAACATGGACATGCCTCAGGCGTTACGGGATTACTGGGGTATGGGAAAGGTCGTGTCGTTTTTCATTTGAACATGAATGTTGATAGCGTTACCATGTTCCTTAATAAGGAGGATGGTGCTCAACTTGCCATGTTCGTGCAAGAAAGTTTTCTTTTGGACATTAAGGTACTAGAAATCCTTCTCTAAGTTTGGATGCATTAAGAGATCCTATAGCTGTGTGCTTGTATGTGTATATATGTTTAGTTATTTCTGAATGAGTTGTAATTATGCATATTTCAAATTGAGTTATTGTCCTTTGTCCAATATTTAGTTTCTGAGTCACCGATAATCATCATAAGCAAGTTTTACTTTATTCAGATTCATCCAAGTTCAATTTCGATCGAGGGTACTTTAGGAAACTTTAGGCTGCGTGATCTATCACTTGGGTCTGATCACTGTTGGGGTTGGCTTTGTGATTTGCGGAACCAAGAAGCTGAATCCCTAATACAGGTAATTAATAATTCTGCACAGAAAAACCATTTTGCTCTTACACTATTTCCAACTACTATCTGTTAACCTTTGGCCTTTCTCCAGTTTACATTCAATTCTTACAGCATTGAAGATGATGATTATGAAGGATATGACTACGGTTTGAGTGGCCGGCTTTCTGCTGTTCGCATTGTTTTTCTTTACAGATTCGTCCAGGAGGTACATTTTGGCTCTATATTGCTATATTGTTACTGTGTGGAAACAGTGTGTGCTGGTCTGTACAATTTCTTCGGTCATCCAAAGCTTTTTATAGTTGTTCCATGAGCTTGCAACATCAATGAACAGTATATAGCTGAAACTCATCCCGACAGTGCTTAATATTTTCCTTATGTTGTTCTTATTTTTGTTTTTGTCAGTAGCTCTGATTGCTTGATATTGGAGAGATTGGACTAATACAGTTGTTGTTTTCAAGAGAATAGTTGGGTACCAAGTGTAATTTTGGCTATCAATGTGCTATTCATTTATTGTTTCATGACAAGTGCGTTACTTAGTGTAATTTGACATGAATTCGTTGTGCATGTATATTAGTTGCTATATTACATTTATGCAATTATTTATCACAGACAAATGCCAAGAGATTGCTATACTTTGCTATTAAATAGAACATAAGTTAAAACCTAAACTAAATCAGGAGGTGGCATGAATTAGCACCTCTAAACAGGATTGGGTTGACCAACACCAAATGCTCAAGTTTTGCTGGGGGTATCAGTCACCAAGAAAACAAAAAGTTGTATATATTTGCCACATCTGCTACTCTTTTGAAATCTTATGCCTAATTTCTGTAGGGAAGTGGTTATGTACTTATGTTTATGTTTAGCTGAACAGATGTATGTTTAATCTATATATGAACCCCATCGCAGGATGTTGCTTGGTTCTCTCGAGTTAATGGGTAAAAAAGTTCGAAATACTTACCTCGTGCATTGTCTGCCTAAGGAGAGGGATCAAACCTTCCTATACACATGTCCCTCTATCGCTGTGAAGTCCAAAGAGGCTTAACTGCCAATGCTATGAACTATGCTCGTTTTACTAGTGTGAGTTTTGTTTAGTTGGTACTGATAAGTGTACAAAGTCACTATATTTCAGAGTGACAGCTGGTTTGCTTGTATAGCTTCCTTTCTTCCTCACCGAGGACAAATTGCATCTAAGAGTAAAAGCATTTGGATGGCAGTGTGTAACTAGTCCTAAATCTGTGGGAGAAAGTCATTCACCGTCAATTCCAAGATCAAGATTTGTAGTCCTACTTAGGCTACTTAAGTTTATACAGGATCTGCATTCTCTCTTTTATAATTTTAGAAAGTCTCCATTTTTTTCTGACTGACATAATTGTTATCAAGACTCGTGATATTCTTGGATGCATATTGTATACCAACAAAGCTACTAAATCTGCTGACATCTTTTTCCACTTAAACTTTGATTTTCTTATGATGAGAATGTTTTTTTCTAATAAATCTCAAATGTGGGGAATCTGCATCCTGCAGGTAAGCGCGTACTTCATGGAGCTTGCCACTCCACATACTGAAGAAGCAATTAAACTTGTTGATAAAGTTGGAGGAATAGAATGGCTGATCCAGAAATACGAGGTTGATGGGGCATCTGCTGTAAAACTCGACCTTTCACTGGACACTCCCATAATAGTAGTTCCACGAAATTCACTGAGCAATGAGTTAGTTCGTCCAACTGTTCTCCTTTTTATCTTTTTGACTTTAGCTGTATTTCGATTCTGTGAAGATAAATTGGACAATTCCAAATAAATAAAAAAGAAGATAAATTGGACAATTGCTGTGCATGACATGCTGTATCCTTCTGAGTTTCTTCTGCTTTTTGAACTGGAAATCATTTGGTGGTGATCCTGAGCATTAATTATTGTGGCTGGTTCCCATCAAGTTCGACTGGGTCTCTGATCTAGTGTGGTTATTGGCTTATTTAATTCCTTAAGAGTCTGGCTATTGGTAGCACTTTGGTCTAGTGTGGTTTACATTTAGCACTTATTCATAACTTAAGTTTGAAGTAACCCTTGCTCTAATGGAAGGCCTCACCTTCCTGGTCTTTGATGTACAAACTGGCCGTTATTTGTAGCACTTTGTTCTAGTTGGTTCTGGTAGTCCTATTTTACCCCTGATGTTTGTTGTAAACATTCTACTGATGAGTGAGCTAACCCATGTTCTGATGCACTATAAGGATTCCTAGTCTTTGGTTAACAAAATGGATCTTTGATGTTCGAAGTGTTCTCTTTTCTGCCTTTCTCTGCTCCTGCTTAACTGACTGCTCAAATTTCAAAATCCGTGTATTGAAACCAGTTAGTTTTTAGAAGTGTTTTGAGTTCTTAAAAGTACTTCCCCTTAGCTTTGAGATATGTCATGAAGTGTAGAAACCATTTTTCTCCATTTAATCTTTATTTTGCAACATAAACGGAGAGCTGGTCAAAATTTTCTCAATCTTACTCCTATCTTTACAGTTGTCTACTCTATCCGTTTTTCTTTAGATTGAAATACTACGGAAATCTGGTTGGAGAGGTTTTAAGTTGAACTTATTTTGTCTTTTCTTGTGAGATGTAAAATTGAGTTAAACTTTTCCTTTCAAGAAACCCCTGGTTTCTTAAGTAAAGTCTTATGTTATTGCATCTGTTCTACAGTTTCATGCAACTTGACCTGGGCCATCTACGGATCAGAAATGCATTCAGTTGGTATGGATGTCCAGAGAAGGATCCTTCAGCTGTTCATCTTGATGTTCTTGATGCAGAGGTTGTTATTTCTGTTTCTAGTTTTAGAATTGTGTATCAAGCTCAGTCTTTATACTGATTCTATCCGCATAAATGCAGATTTTGGGAATCAATTTGGCAGTTGGAATCAATGGCTCCATCGGTAAACCAATGATACGTGAAGGAAGAGAAGTTCATGTTTATGTTAGGCGCAGTTTAAGAGATGTCTTTCGCAAAGTCCCAACGCTCTCTTTGGAAGTTAAAGTAAATTTTATGTTACAATACTTCTCATTCTGCTTCTTTGCTGTTATTTATGTTTCTCCTCATATGCCTCCTGTTTTTTTCAGAGGCTGTTTGATCTTTAGCTTACTTATTCTGCCCATGTTCATTTAATTTCAGGCTCTGCCCTCTTCTTCACTCCCCATGTGGTCTATTGTTTTTTAGACGATACATCCTTTACTGTAATTAGCTTTATACCTCCACTACATCTATAGATCTAATGTAGTAGGGAAGGAGTCATTGAATCGGGTTTTTTACGGTTAATTTAAATGCTTTGCATATAAATCTAGTAGTTTAGGATGTTAAGCTTGGGGAGAGGGTAGCGATTTGGAGGTTGGGTAAGTTGGTGCAGTAGAACACTGCAGTGCGATTATGAAACTTTTAAGGTTTTGTTAAACCAATTACTACATACATTTATATATATATCAGTACTGGACTTGAAGCCAGTTTTTTTTTTCCTGTCCTTAATATATCATTTTGTTGTAGTAGCCGGTGATCTTGTTATCAACCATACATTTTATATACTTACCATGATTTTATGCATTGTCCTGTGGTACAGGTGGGTTTGTTGCATGCTGTGATGTCCGATAAGGAGTATAATGTGATTCTTGATTGTTTCTACATGAACTTGTGTGAACAACCAACTCTTCCTCCCAGTTTCCGCAGTAGCAAATCTTCTGCAAAAGATACCATAAGATTGCTGGCTGATAAGGTAAACATGAACAGTCAGGTGCTTTTGTCGCGCACTGTTACGATAGTGGCTGTTGAAGTTGACTATGCATTGCTAGAGCTGTGCTACGGGGCCGATCAGGATTTTCCTTTGGCTCATGTTATTGTGAGTAATTTGTGAATGTTGTTCGTGTGTGTGTGTATGTCTGTGCTTTATACAGAAGTAAGGATTCATGCTTGCTGCTGAATTGGTTTCTTGCAGCTTGAAGGTCTTTGGGTGAAATACCGGATGACATCATTGTCAGAAGCTGACTTGTATATTACAATACCTAAGTTCTCAATTTTAGACATTCGTCCCAATACAAAAGCCGAAATGAGGCTGATGCTTGGGTCATGTACTGATGTCCCAAAGCAGATGTCCTCTGAACAAAATTTAGATTTACCAAATTCAACAATGTTGTTAATGGATGGAAGATGGCGACTCTCATCACAGTCATTTGTAGTTCGAGTGCAGCAACCTCGTGTTCTTGTTGTTCCTGATTTTATTCTGGCTGTCTGTGAATTTTTTGTGCCAGCCTTGGGAACCATAACTGGCAGGGATGAAATGATGGATCCAAGAACGACCCAATTTCGAGGAAGAACAGCATAGTTCTTTCTGCTCCTCTATATGAACAAATAGAAGATGTAGTGCACTTATCTCCAAGTTGCCAACTCATAGCGGATGCTGTGGGGATTGATGAATACATATATGATGGCTGTGGTAAGACCATCTGTCTGTCCAATGAGAAAGATGTGAAAGAGTTGCATTCGTTGGTAGCGGGGCCCATCATTATCATAGGGCGGGGCAAGAGGTTGAGGTTTGTGAATGTAAAAATTCAGGTACTGTTACTATTTCTAACTGCTGCTTCCTCTCTCTCTCTCTCTTTTTTTTTTTCCCTTCTATTTTTAATTGTTTGCTACATATATTTATTTTGGGTAGAAGTATCTTCCCCTAATGTTACTAGCTTCCGGGATCTGTATTTGAAATATACAAAAGGCTCTGATAGCTATCTTTCGTACTATTTTGAATTTTTGTTGCATATATCTGTTTCATATATTTGGAATATATTGCTGACGAAAGGCTTTGAAAGCTATTTCTCGTTCTATTTTGAATTGTTTGTTACATATATTTATTCGGGATAGAAGTGTTTTCTCCTAATGTCCTAGCTTCCAGTATCTGTATTTGGAATATATTGCTGACAATAGGTTTTGAAAGCTATCTTTTGACAATTAGCATAACTCATGTTTTAGTAAAATGCTCTTCTGCTCTACATATGTTTTTTGTTCCTAACACCAATGACTTTGGATTGGTTTCAAATCTCAATGACTGTAGCTTAGAAAATCTGTGTGCTCTCAGTATGTCAGCTTTGGATGTCTTTAGACAAAAACCAACAGTCTTTTTCATTGCTTCTAGGAACTGACCTTACCTTCTTTTTGCTTTCTGTAGAATGGCTTACTTTTGAGGAAATATACATATTTGAGCTATGATAGTTGCTATTCAGTTTCCCCAGAAGATGGCGTTGAAATTTCTTTCCTGGATGATAATTATCTGAATAGAATCTGGAAAGACTCAGATCACTTGGAAGAAATGTCACACACTTCAGATGCTCCTGGCACAGTTCAATCTGAATCAAGTAAAATGCCAAGTTTCAGTTTTGAAGCCCAGGTAGATTATCTTCATCTCTGGAGATTTATTATTTGATACTAAGTAGACTGTCTTTATATTCTGTTCACTTGCTTTTATTTTCTCTTTCATTACTTGTAGCTTATTCTGCTTACTTCTATGCAGTTTCTTTTAGTGGATCAGTAAATTTTACTAATTACAGACAAAGGAAATGAATGCATAGTTCAGTTCTGATTTGTGTTTGATTTTTTGAATAACTGATGCCTCTGAGATGTAGGTTGGCTGCTAAGTGCAAGCCCTTATCCTGTTTTCTGCGTTCCTGCTTCTCAAAGTAACCACTCTGACATTATCTGAAGATGACAATTTTGAAGCATAAAAATTTGCTTTTCAGTTGGGAGCATACAAAACTTAATTGATAATAACTCCTAACCCGGTCAATAGCTTCAGAAAGATTATGTTTGCTCTATGTGTTACATAATGATGAGACTTGGCAAAATTGTACACCTGATGACCCTCATACAGGATAAGGTCTGTGGGAGACTTAAATTTGTTTATCATATTATGTTCAGTTCAAGCTTCGCCCTTTTGTCTACAATTTGAGTCTTTGTGTCGCGTCTTTGGGCTTGACTATTATCCTTCCTTGTAACAACTTGGCCTTCTGTTTCCAGTATGCATATAGATCTCATGCTGTTACAGTTTATTTCTTGTGTTATACGTCTCAGTTAGTTGCATACTGAATGCTGGAGTATTTCCAGTTTAATATTGTGTGCTATCGTGTGATCCTGCACCTAGCTTTTTTTTGCTTTTGAACCCAGGATGAAGCACCTGTATGGTGTTCACAGGATTTGCAGTTTCTTTGGCCCATATATGCCACTTAACTTCATTTTCGAGCGATTTGGCTATTAAGAATGAGGAAGAGCTTAGTAATTAATAGTTCTTGTGCTTTTATGTCTCTTAGAAACATCTGACTCTTTGTTCCTTACTCAAACTTATTAACATATGATGGTTTCCAACTTAATTTAATGGAGGATATCAAATTAATTCTTAGTGCATTTCATGAAGCTATTGGCATAACTTTAACAAGCTATTGAAATGTCTATACTGCACTCTCTGTTTGTTTCTTGGGAGAGGCTGGGTGTGTTCTGGGATTGAATTTTATCAAACTAAACTCACATTTTGCTTTCATTGAAATAGACTATGCTTATTATATATACTATTTTGTTATTTCACAATGTTTGAGTAATTAAATTTTCAGGAAGTTGCAGACAGGTTTAATACCTGCAGTTTGGAATATTGTTTGCTCTTTCAGTGTGTGAACATTAATTTGGTCATCAAGCTTCGTTTTATCTCTTCTGTTTGCTTACCTGGTTTATTTTTCTGTTATTAGGTTGTTTCTCCTGAATTCACCTTCTATGACAGCAGTAAGTCATTCCTGGATGATTCTATACAGGGTGAAAAGCTTCTGCGTGCAAAAACTGATTTCAGCTTCATGTGAGTCTTAGCTTTATGTATAGTGTGGTCTTCTTATTGCACTGTTGAAGAGAAGTTTTGATATGGTGGTATTCCATGCATTTCTGGAGTTCTATGATGGTAAAACTTTTTGAGTCACTACTTGAGGATAATAAGTTTTGGTTTCTTGATGAGTTCCCTGAGTTTGGATATATAAGGCAATAATTTCGGGAATGGTGTTTATTTTTTTTGGATTGATTTCTTTGTTTGCTGTGGAAATCGAAGGATATTCCAGTTTGAGAGATCCCTACACTGTAAAGATAGTGATCGTATTTGTTCCTTTCTATTTGATGCTGGAAAATAAGTTATACATCTTGTCTTTGATTTTCCAATAGGTATGCATCAAAAGAAGATGATAGATGGATACGGGGACTTCTCAAGGATCTAACTCTAGAGGCTGGTTCTGGTCTTGTTGTCCTTGACCCAGTGGATGTATCTGGGGGATATACTTCAGTGAAAGATAAAACAAACATATCACTTATGTCTACCGATATATATGCTCATCTTTCTTTGAGTGTTATTTCTCTTTTACTTAATCTTCAAAATCAGGCATCTACAGCACTGCAATTGGGAAATGCTGACCCCCTGTCGCCTTGTACAAATTTTGATCGAATATGGGTGTCTCCAAAAGGTGTCTGTTGTCTTCTCTGAGTTTTTCTTTGGGAACTTTTTGCCTCTTATGAGTATCTTCTCTGTACTTTCTGCACCCACTAGCTGCTGGAAAATGAAAAGAGATAAAACAGAAAAGTGAAAAGATCAAATTTTTCCCTTTAGTCAGACTAATGTTGGTTATTGATCTATTTGTTCACAGAGGATGAATGTCTCAACAACCTGACATTTTGGAGGCCTAGAGCTCCATCAAACTATGTCATTTTGGGTGATTGTGTAACTTCAAGGTAATTGGGAAATATAAATTGCATTATTGCTTGTGGTTATATGAAGTTTTGTTATTCAGGAGCATGTTGAGAGGTAGTCACTTTATGTCTTTTTTTGTGTGGTGACCTTGTACAAATATGTTCACTTCAGAGATGAATGGGATGAATAAAAGATATGTTGAGGGAGCAGGTGATTGACTGATTTTCCTGGTTTGGGCTTTTTCCTTCCCTGACGTCTAGGAAGTTATTTGTATTTTAAACTCAGTCTTGCTTCTCTCTCTCTGCCTGTATGTTAATCTCTTTTCCTTGCGTCTCGGTAGGACTTGCAGTTTTGCATGTACTCTCTAGCCTAACCACTCTGCAGTTGGGATAAGTTTTGTTATGATGTTTAGATTTTGTGACATTAAACTTTGTCACAATTTTATCTGTAAAACTCAAATACTGTATATCTGATTTCTTGTTTTCTTCCTGATTTTGCTTTGTTTAAATTGTTTTCCAATGACAGTCTCCTGTGTTACTTTAACTAATATATTCTTTTAGCTGTTACATCTTGCTGTTCATTGGCAGTGTTGATGTATGTATTGATTGGTTTGTTTTCATAATTCTCAGGCCAAATCCTCCTTCTCAGACAGTCCTGGCTGTGAGTAACACATATGGTCGTGTGCGGAAGCCTCTAGGTTTTAAGCTCATTGGTTCTTTTTCGAGTATTAAGGGACAACAGACTCAAGAAGTTGCTTCAGATAATGACAGTGATTGTGCTCTTTGGTTACCTGTTGCACCTCCTGGATACTTGGCATTAGGGTGTGTCGTGCATGTGGGAAGTCAACCACCTCCAAATCACGTTGTTCATTGTATTCGTTCTGACCTGGTGACATCCACAACATATTCAGAATGCCTACTACATACGTCGGCTAATCATTTATTTGAATCTGGATTTAGCATTTGGCGACTAGACAACTGTGTGAGGTCATTTTATGCCCATCCATCGGCTGGCTGCCCTTCCAAAGACTGTTGCTTTGACCTGAATCATCTTCTTCTTTGGAACTCTAGCCAGCGGCAATCTTTATTGGATGAATCTGTATTGGATTTTAACAGCGAACAGGAAAATGCATGCCCTCAGACAAGCAACCGGGATGCAACTTCATCTGGTTGGGATTTTTAAGATCAATTTCTAAAGCAAGCTCATTTTATATGTCAACCCCAAACTTTGAGAGAATCTGGTGGGACAGAGGTGGTGATATTCGCCGACCATTTTCAATATGGAGACCTATACCTCGCCTTGGATATGCCATACTGGGTGACTGCATAACTGAAGGGTTAGATCTTCTTCTATCTATGTAATCTTTGTCTGTGTTATGCATTTATTAGCTGCAATTTCCTCCGTTATTGTACTTATCTTTGTTTTCTGGTAATGCTGCACCCAGATTGGAACCTCCTCCATTAGGCGTCATTTTCAAGACTAATGACCCTGAAGTTTCTGCAAAACCTGTACAATTTACAAGAGTTGCGCATATTGTGAAGAAAGGCCCAGAGGAAGCGTTCTTCTGGTACCCTATTGCCCCTGCTGGTTATGCGTCTTTGGGATGTATAGTAAACAACACGATGAAGCACCTCCATTGGATTCTATTTGCTGCCCAAGAATGGATTTAGTTAGCCAAGCTAACATGGCTGAGATGCCTATCTCAAGATCATCAAGTTCAAAAGCATCTCATTCTTGGAGTATTTGGAAAGTTGAGAATCAGGTTAAGTTGTAGGAATTCAAAACAACTGTAGTTCTTTTATTCACCATTTCAGTTTCCAATTCTTTTTGTAAAAGCATATTTTGCTTGACCTTTAATGTGCTTCTTTATTTATGCAGGCTTGCACATTTCTTGCTCGTTCTGACCTGAAAAAGCCATCTAGCAAATTAGCATTTGCTATTGGTGATACAGTGAAGCCAAAGACACGGGATAACATAACAGCTGAGATGAAAATAAGATGCTTTTCTGACTATTTTGGACAGCTTGTGTGGAATGGTTTGCACCTTGCTGATTAATATTTGCCTTCTGAATGTCCAATATTTCTTGAGCTTGATTGATATCTTGATTTGTATCTGTGTTTTCTTTCCAGATGACTCCACTCTTTGATGCTACAATTACTAACATCAAGCTGGCCACACATGGTCGACTTGAGGCGATGAATGCAGTGTTGATTTCTTCCTTTGCTGCATCAACTTTTAATATTCATTTAGAAGCATGGGAGCCACTTGTTGAGCCATTTGATGGAATATTTAAGTAAGAACTTTAGGTGATTGAACACTTTTTCATTTTCTTATTTACTGGATAACAAATCCATTGGTGAGCTGACTGCACTAAATAATTACTCTTCTACTTGGAAGGCTTGAAACATATGATACCAACTTAAGCCAACCGGTAAGAGTAGCCAAAAGAATGCGAATTGCTGCTACCAGTATTTTGAATGTGAATCTGAGTGCTGCGAATGTTGATACCTTAGCACAAACCATAGATTCATGGAGAAAGCAGAGGGAACTTGAAGAAAAAGCAATGAGATTGTTTCAGGTTAAATGATGTGCTACTTTTTCCGTCATACTCTCTCCATGTTCTTATTCTTGTTAGCCCCTCTTCTTAACAACTTGTTAACTTCACAGGAAGCCTCAGGTCCTGATGCATGTGACCAAAATTCAACCCATCTGGCTTTGGATGAAGATGATTTTCAGACTGTGACAGTGGAAAATAAACTTGGGTGTGATATATACTTGAAGAAAACTCAGGATGATTTTGATACCGTCAATTCACTGCACCATGATGATTTTGCTGCCTTGTGGATACCACCTCCAAGGTATTCTGATAGATTAAATGTTTCGGATGACTCCAGGGAACCTCGATGTTACGTCGGAATTCAAATACTTGAAGCAAAGGTTGTTATTTGTAAACCTTCATTATCAACAGTTTTGTCACTCTTTTCTTGACGATATGTAAACGTATTGAAGTTCTAAATTGTTGTCCCATTTCTGTACAGGGTTTACCTCTTCTTGATGATGGAAACAGTCTTCGATTTTTCTGTGCTTTGCGCTTGCTTGTAGAGAATCAGGAAGCTAGTCCGCAGAAGCTTTTTCCTCAAAGTGCGAGAACAAAGTGTGTTAAACCATTGACTACTAAAGTAAATGATTCCAATGAAGGCACAGCGAAATGGAACGAACTTTTCATTTTTGAAGTTCCTCGTAAGGTATGGGATGCTATCAGGCCTTGTTTGGTATTGTTTTCATTCTCGGTTTTCAATTTTTAGTATTCCAAGTGAAGTTTTATTTTTGTATTGGGTTTTGTGTGAGAAATGTGAATATGTTTGGATAGTATGTTTTATGATAGATTTTATTATGAAAAGACGTGATAGAATGAAAACATTTTTGAATTAGGATGTTCTGTATTATTTTTTTCTATGAAAAGACGTGATGGAATGAAAACGTGTTTGGATTAGGATATTTTGTGATAGTTTTGCATGAAAAGACGTGATAGAATGAAACTGTGTTTGTATTGGGATGTTTGTGGTAGGTTTTTATGTATGAAAAAAACGTGATACTTTATAATAGTTTTATCAGTTTGTATTGTATTGTATGTTATCCTCACCTCTGGAATGTAATGTATAAATTCCCATGAATCCAAAACGAATACTTCAAATTCTGTATCTTTGTTTTCACCCTTATATAGTCTGACTAATTATATAAACTTTTTCTAGGCAAATAACCTATGGTATTATGATTGTCTCAAATGAGGTTTCTGTGTACTTGCTGTTAGGGAACGGCAAAGTTGGAGGTGGAAGTTACAAATCTTGCTGCAAAGGCTGGTAAAGGTATCAGCCAAATGGCCCATTGGCTGGCAAATCCACACTATTTCTTCTTTCTTTTGCCTCTTCAACTCAGTACCCGTGGAGTCTGACTTATTTTATCTGTTGGATATAAACAAACTTTTTGAGAATTTATAATTTTGTGCAGATAGCTTAACCTAATGGGATTTCAATTTTTTCCATAAATGTGTTACTAAAGTACAATTGAGGATATCCTATGTTACTTTAGCGTATGATGATCTGACACCTGCTGTTTGGTTTAATATTAGGTGAGGTTGTGGGTGCTTGTTCATTTTCTGTTGGACATGGGGCAAGCATGTTGAAAAAGATTGCTTCTGTTAAAATGATCCATCAAACGACCAATGTTAAGGTATTGCATCTTATCCCCTAAAAGGAAGGGTAGGTGGAAAGTGTTTTTCTATTTTTATCTTTTGGCTGATGTGTTTAATACCATAACTTTCTTGTGTCCTTACCATATTCTTTTTCAGGGGCAAGATATTGATGAAGTGAATTCTCGTTGTTGCCTTTTTGTCTCCACTTCTTACGTTGAGAAAAGCATGGTTACTGAGGTGGACAATAAACGGGGAGATGGAAATGATTTAGATGGGGATATGGGTTTCTGGGTAGCACTTGGCCCTGATGGTCCCTGGCATGGTTTCCGTTCATTACTCCCTCTGTCAGTCATTACAAGGAAACTGGAAGATGATTTTGTGGCTTTAGAGGTTTCAATGAAAAATGGCAAGAAGCATGCAGTTTTCAGGGGCTTTTCTACCACAACAAATGATTCAGATATTAAATTGGACATTTCTATATGCCATATCTCGGTGATTAATGGTAATGATGTTTCTTCTGGAATAAGCAGTAATAACATAGTCGTTGAAGAGATTTTCGAGAATCAACAATATCATCCAGCATCTGGTTGGGGTAAGAATGAATATGGTTCTCCTGATAAGGAGCCAGGGCGTTGGAGTACTAGGGATTTCTCATATTCATCTAATGTGAGTATTTTTTTTAAATGCTTAAAAGAACCTGGTTTTTCTCTTGCTTTTAAATTTGATAATATTTTGATTACCTTGTTCCTGCTTTTCTTAAAGGACTTCTTTGAACCTCCTCTTCCCCCTGGATGGACGTGGGCGTCAGCGTGGACAGTTGACAAATCTCAGTTTGTTGATACTGATGGTTGGGCTTATGGTCCTGACTATCAAAGCTTGAGATGGCCTCCAACTTCTCCAAAGTCAGGAACGAAGTCAGCTCGTGATGCTGTCCGTCGAAGGCGCTGGACGCGCACAAGGCAAGAGCTTGATCACTGGGCAAAAGCAAAGCAAAGTTTTCTTGACATTACTCTATTTCCAGGTTGCTCTACAGTTTTACCCTGGAGAAGCTTATCCAAGGACTCTAGACAGTGTTTACGAATTCGTCCATCCAGTGATAATTCTCAAACTTCGTATGCTTGGGGCCGTCCAGTTTCTGTCGAGAAGGACGCATTATCTGTAGACCAAGGTTTACTTGCTCGTCAAAGTAGCCTGAAGCATGAAAATAAGACCGCAATTTCTCCACTGAGGCTAGAT
Source organism: Sesamum angolense (assembly GCA_034509725.1). NCBI lineage: Eukaryota > Viridiplantae > Streptophyta > Magnoliopsida > Lamiales > Pedaliaceae > Sesamum > Sesamum angolense. The sequence continues at coordinate 3,199,651 of JACGWL010000003.1, forward strand.
CAGCTAGAGAAGAAGGATCTTCTTTGGTGTTGCCCTGGATCTAGTGGTAGATTATTTTGGCTCTCCATTGGCACAGATGCAACAGTTCTTCATACAGATCTTAATACCCCTGTATATGATTGGAAAATATCAGCCAGTTCCTCGCTGAGGTTGGAGAACAGACTTCCTTGTTCTGCAGAATTCAAAATCTGGGAAAGGCTGAAAGATGGTAAAAACGTAGAAAGACAGCATGGTCTTGTTTCATCCCGTGGGATTGTTCACATATACTCTGCTGACATACGGAATCCGATATATGTAATGTTATTTGTTCAGGGTGGTTGGGTCATGGAAAAGGTAATCTCTTTCAATTTGAGTATGCATGCGAGCATTCCCTTTATTGCTCAAGAAACCATTACAAAGGTTATTAATTGTTGATGTCATCTTTCTGTCGCTTGATAAAATCAGGACCCTGTTCTTATCTTGGATATGTCATGCGGTAATCATGTTTCCTCATTTTGGATGCTTCACCAGCAGAGGAAAAGGTAAATAGTCTTAGAATTCTTCATAAAATATCTCAATAATTTCTTCTTCTGGATGTATACTGTCCTTGTGCAGTTAGTTTTAGAAATTCCCCAATTGCGATCCTCCCACCTGGGGACTCGAACAATTCATACAGTTGGCTTGATTTGTCTTAATTCATCAAGTATTTAAAGCGAAATTGGGTATGCATGTCTGATTTCTGTCTCTTCCAATTGAGCAGAGAGGGGCCCTTAATGCATACTTATAATTTATAAGTTAAGAGCATCAATTGAGTAGTTATTACCGTGTGTTGTCTGCATTTGATTAAACAGAGACATCCTTTGATGGATTTCGGTATTCTTACCTTCAAAAAACCATCTTTTAAGCATAGTGTCCAACTATTTTGATTTGTACCAGGACTTCTGATGTTTCTTTATTTACTGATAATGCAGTTCTAGACTGTATACTATGTCAACTGAAATGACACTTTATTAGCTATGTATATGATTCATATATAAGATCTAATAATTGAAATAACTAATAAATTGTTACAAGAGAGCAAAATGTCAATGATAATTTAGTATTCGATTTTGGCCAGGAATCTGAGTGGATAGCAATCTTCTGTGATTCATTGTCCTGAGGGAGGGAGGGGGGGGGGGGTTAAAGGAAGAGAGAGATTGAAATGGTATATTAACTACTGCGACAGTGGCCGCATTTCAATTTTCTTCACAAAGTGATTGAACGAAAAGAAGGTGAACTAGCTGCCACCAACTGTCCAGTGGGCAGTGCTATTGCCAACAGTTTCTAATTGTGCCCAAGCAGAAGGGAGTGCACTCATGGTGGTATCCATTAGGCAATTAATGATAGATCTGGCTGTGCCACTGACGATGTCTAGGTCTTGTATGAAATTGAAGGAACCCCTTGATATAACGAGTTAGCTGTTTCAAATTGTGCACATGTTTGTTTTTTGGAAAACTATGCTGTGATTTATCACCCCTAATTTTTAGCTACCAGTTATCAGTGCCTAGGATGACGAGCATAGTCATGAATGTTTTTCATTCTTTATTGTGCCACAAAAATCTTTTCTTTCTGAAAAACCAAAAGGATAATATGCCTGCATCTAATTACTTCCCTTTTCATTTATTTATTCATGATTTGCAGGAGGTTAAGGGTTAGCATTGAGCGTGACTTGGGCGGATCTGCAGCTGCCCAGAAAACAATAAGGTTTTTTGTTCCTTACTGGATAGGTAATAATTCCTTCCTTCCATTGGCATATAGAGTGGTGGAAATTGAACCGCTGGAAGGTGCGGATGTGGATTCTCTTCTGATCTCCCAAGATGTTAAATCTGAAAAATCGGCCCTCCGATATCCTTCAACCTCAGTGGTCGGGAGACAGGTTGGTATGAGGAAAAACATTCAAGTATTGGAAGCTATTGAGGATACTAGTCCGATACCAAGTATGCTTCTCCACAAGACTACATTGGCCGTGGTGGTGTTATGCTGTTTTCATCTCGGAATGATACGTATCTGTCCCCAAGGTGGGTATTGCTGTTGCCATTCGGAATTCTGAGAATTTCAGTCCTGGAGTACCACTTCTTGAGCTGGAGAAAAGGTAAATGAATTTAACATGTAATCTTCACCATAATCTGAAAATTTTTAAATTCAGACAACTTTTTAGTATTATAAATACTTATTAAATTGACTCCTCAGCAAAGAGTTGATGTGAGGGCATTCCGCTCTGATGGAAATTACTACAAGCTTTCAGCTGTGCTGCAGATGACTTCAGACAGAACAAAGGTAAAAGTGTCGTTATCTGAATTAAGAGATATACCACATTTTGTAATTTTGTTTCATTTGTATTTCAAAATTTCCTTATCTTCTTGACTTCTCTGATTGGATTCTTTCTAGGGTCATGTAAATGTGCATTTAATATGTATGATACATTTCGATAAATATAAGGGGCCTCAATTGCAGTGCTGTCATCTAAACTTACATAGCCTCGCTTTTGGTTTTGGAAATTACTGATCAGTTCTATAGGAAATTATTGGACAGACTTTACAGAATGTGGCACCAGCAACAACAATGGAAGAAAAGTCCTATTTTGACCTTGCACTACTGTTTGCTAAATTTCTGGGGAATTTTCCCATGGAAACCACTATTTAGCTTAATTTGTGAATTCATGTGCTTGTAGTAATCTTTAAATTCAAAATGAGGTGTGTAAATATAACTGCTGTACAAAATTACAAATATATGGTCTTCAGTTAGGAACCTTTTAGCTGATATCATAAACTGAAATCTTCCAAGGATGGGATCTTTGGAGAAAAATTCTCATTTTCCTACATCTCGTGTATGAGAAACTCCTATCTAATATGTGCTTTTGTTTGCAAGATATCATAAGCATGTGTTTGAATCTCAATTCCTCTGTATGTCCAGGTGATACATTTCCAACCGCACACAATGTTTGTTAACAGAGTTGGGTGTAGCATATGCCTGCAGCAATGTGATACTCAATCCCTCGAATGGCTTCATCCTACTGAACCTCCCAAACATTTTGGATGGCAGTCTGGAAAAGCCGAGTTGCTTAAGGTCTGTGTAACCAGCCATATCCTCTATAAACATACTCCCTGAGATAAGTGACTGATCTTTATCTATCTTTATTGGTTAAGTTGCGGATGGACGGGTATCGGTGGAGCAAACCGTTCGCAATTGGTTCTGAAGGTCAAATGTCCATATGCTTGAGCAGTGAGTTAGGAAGTGATCAAATGAATCTTTCAGTTAGAGTAAGAGGTGGGACAAAGACCTCAGGCTATGAAGTTATATTCCGCCCTGATTCATTTTCGAGACCTTACAGGTGATAGTTGAATCATACATCTTTGAGAGTAACTCAATGATGTCACCTAGAAGTGATTCATCTCAATGTTGAATATTTGTGTTATCCATCTGTTTGTTTATTAGGTGCGAGGTTTATGTCTCTTCAGCTTGTTCCTATGTCAAACCATTTTGTCTGGTTACTGTGTGGCAACTAGTATATACTTCCTCTATCCTATTTTTAAGAGAATGATATTTAGATGAGAGCTGAAAAGGTGATATTTTTCTGTATGTTTACATTATTGCCTTAAAATTAGTGGATTAGAATAAGCTAGGTAATTTTGGAGGGGGAAAAAACATCCATTTCAGGGGATGGGGCCTTATATGGGAGATCCCAGAAAGGAAGTAGAAGTGGCCATGTTGTGGTGGTATGTAAGTACTAGGAACGAACCTTTTCTGTGTGCATGTTTTCTTATATCTTTATTCAGGAAGATGATCGATTTATAATTTTCTGGATTCATTAATTCATTTAACAGAATATGCTGTAGTGGTGGTGTGTCTGTTTTCTTCCTTTAATAATGCTGTCTCTACTCGTGGTAAACTTTCCAAACCACGGGCTAAAAACTCGGCAACTTTATGGCTAAAGTTTACATCTATGAATATCTTTTTTCCTAATTTTTGCTTCGGTGTTGTCTTATGAACTTTTATTAACCCTACTCGTGTGATGATGAAAAGTTCCATGTATCCTTCTGTTACTGCAAATTGTGGGTATAAACATAAATAGGATCTTTAATGATGTGTTGACTAATTGATGATATTTTATTGTCAACTAGAGTTACACATTGACAATAGGAAGTAACTTCTTATAACGGTTTATTTCTCCTTTGAAGTAGTTCATGTTTAGAAAGGTAAATAAAGGTTTCTGATTTGTTTGTCTGTCTGCCAAAGTCTGTTACCTAAACTGCGCATCAAGCTGAACTTCCCGTTCTTGTTACTCTACATTCTATATTTCTAATGTAACTCTTTTATAGGATTGAAAACCGCTCTTTCTTTCTTCCAATAAAATTTCGGCAAGTCGATGGTTCTGAGGACTCTTGGAAGTCTCTACTTCCAAATGCTGCTGCTTCTTTTTCATGGGAAGATCTTGGCAGAGAACGATATTTGGAACTATTAATAGATGGAAATGATCCCAAGACATCACAGAAGTACGATATTGATGAGATTAAAGATCATCAGCCCATCCAGGTTGCTGGAGGAGAACCTAAGAGGGGTCTACGAGTCACTGTCATCAGGGAAGAGAAAGTAAATGTTGTTAAAATCATCGATTGGACGCCAGAAACTGAAGTAACTCCACTTTTAGATCGAAGTCTTTCATCTGTACAACAAATCTTCGAAAGTAAGTCCCAGCTTCAGCCGTCAACGTCCGTCTCAGGTTGCGAATTTCATCTGATCCTTGAAGTTGCGGAGCTTGGGTTGTCCATTGTTGATCATACACCTGAAGAGATATTGTACTTGTCCCTGCGAAATTTTCTGCTATCATATTCCACAGGACTTGACTCTGGAATTAGTCGGTAAAATTCTTGGTCACAGACTAGGCTGGGCCCACTTTTACTTGTGTATTAGATTTTCTCTAACAATTAGCTTTAATTATAGTTTAGATTGTCTTTGTTTTTCCCTTTACATTTGATCATATTTTTTACTATATGCTTGTGCTAATACTGGATTTCATAAATCAGGTTTAAAATAAGAATGGGGGGAATTCAGTTGGATAATCAGTTGCCTCTAACTCCAATGCCAGTTCTCTTCCGGCCACAAAGAGTTGGGGAGGATACTGATTATATTTTGAAGCTTTCTGTCACTCAACAATCTAGTGGAGCTTTAGATTTGTTGATATATCCTTACATAGGTTTGCAAGTGAGTATGTGAAGTTTATTTTACTTAAACCTTTTATTTATGATGCTAAAAAATGCTTGAAAAATGTTATGTCAGGGACCTGAAAATACTGCCTTTTTGATTAATATTCACGAACCAATTATTTGGCGGCTTCATGCCCTGATCCAGCAGGCTAATATAAGCAGGATCTTTGATACTCAGAACACTTCTGTTTCAGTTGATCCCATTATTCAAATTGGGTATGTGAAGCCTTATCTTCTGCGATCATTTATATATGTGTTTCTGCATTTGCTTCTAAGAACATGGGTCGAATGATAGTACTTTTTATTGGCAGTGTTCTGAGTATCTCAGAAGTTCGTTTCAAAGTAACCATGGCTATGTCCCCAACTCAACGCCCAGTGGGTGTCCTTGGATTTTGGGCTAGCTTGATGACTGCTCTTGGGAATACTGAAAATATGCCAGTAAGCATGAGCTCCTTTTTTCTTCCGTAATGTAGATTTGACACTATTGTTGATGTATATTGTTACATCTGAAGGCTTTGAGCAACTAAATATTTTGGTCGGGCTCAGAAGGCATGTGTTAGCAAACCAGAGGAATGTCTAGTCCATTGATAATTTACATTCTCCCAAATGTCCTTGGTAGTTTATTAAGAAAAAATATAATAATCGTTGTACTGCAGTTACTTACTGCTCTCTTTCTAGCTATGCGTCAACCAAAATCTTGTATGCAAGTACCCTGATATTTTTCATATACTCAATAAATATTTCTACTCCTTCAATTCTCGTTCCTATTAGTTTAAGTTTCCTCTACATTAGGTGACGTCATTTGTAGTTTCAAAACATTATGCTTATATTAGCCATTAAATTATAGGAATCAAACTATTTCAGATCCAAATTGACTGATAAATAACAGATGGTCTTCTTTATGTTCATATCTTGGTGATGTTGAAGAAATGTTAATGTAGTATTTCTTATGCTGTTTTATCAGGTCCGTATAAATCAGAGATTTCAGGAAAATGTGTCTATGAGACATAGTGTTCTAGTCTGGAATGCTCTCTCAAACATAAAAAAGGACATTCTCAGTCAGCCCTTGCAGCTGCTTTCGGGTGTTGATATTTTGGGCAATGCAAGTAGTGCTCTTGGACATATGAGCAAAGGTGTCGCTGCGTTGTCCATGGACAAGAAATTCATACAAAGTCGGCAAAGACAGGTTAGAAAATTTTCCCATTCAACAAACATCCTTAGATATTTTGATCCTGACTGTCAGATCAGAAGTGTTGATAAACTCAATACTTTCATCTAACAAGATGCCTAGTTATGCTGCTAATAGAAAATTATTGGACATTTCAGATTATTGTTCTCCATTGTTTGTATGTCTGAGTGCTTTAGAACTTTGGACAACAGAATATACTTTAGATTTTCTCATTATCCATAGACCATAAAGGGTTTACTTGTTTACTGACCATGGAATTGAACTTTCCAGATAATATTCATGCTACTCTTTATTTTTGAACCATGAAGTGCCTGGCTTGTGTGGTGAAAGTACTAAAAGTTGCAGACTTAGAGCTTGTTTGGTTCGGCTCAAAATGAATGCATAAAAAAAATTAAAGTAAAAAAGATGTATAAGAAAAAGTCTCATGTTTGGTTAGGTAGAACAAAGGAAGGGGAAGTAAAACTACACCTCGAGAGCCTAAATTTGTTCCCGTTCAAAAGTGGGCGGAAAAGTGGAAGTATAGGACTAAAAAGATAAAAAAAGTACCCATATTATTTTTATTTACTATAGGTAATGTAGACATTATTTTACTAGTATAAAACTCCTTTTAGATGTTGGCATCGAAAAAATATTTCATTATTGTTATTGTTTGGTGCATATTTTTATTAACCAGTTTTCAGGTTTAATTTTTAATAATTTAAAATTATTTTAATGACTTGTTTATTTTCTAATACAAAATGATGGGAAAAGGATTAGTTGGTAAAAGTACATAAATTTAGTCTTTCCTTCTGTGAGTATTTGGTACACTAGAACTTGCCTTTCCATCATACCAAAAAGAAAATGATTATTCTTTGTCTCTCCCCCTTTCACTTCTCCTCCCCTTTTCACTTCCCATTTCCTGTCACTTAACCAAACAATGCCTCAGAATGGGTATCAAATAGAAGTAGCAGATAAGTTTAAGGGACATTTATTGATGGGTGATGATTTTGTCATAGTGTGTGCAGTCTCTCGATTTCTTTCCTTCTATGGGACAATTTGAGGTTTCTCTAGTTGAAGGCACAAAAAGGTATGCGGTGGGTACCTTTACCTGGGGCACTGTCTGGCCGCACCTTGACATGTTGATTGCTAATTAGCTGATTCTACCTAAATGCACGTTTCCCCTGGAGATGAATAAGTGAAGTTTTAATCTAGCTTCAAATGATGTTTTAGCATCCTTTGTTAGCTGCATGCTTGTTCACCTCTGATGATATCTTCACAATGACTAGGCAATAGTACATGCCCTTGGATATGTGATCCTAGCATGCAGTCTTCTTTTCTGTATGTCCATACAATATTTGTTGAATTATGCATCAAGTTTTCCTTCAACTTATGTTTACCTCTTTCTTGCAGGACAACAAAGGTGTGGAGGACTTCGGTGATGTCATTCGAGAAGGTGGGGGGGCCTTCGCTAAAGGCCTGTTCCGAGGAGTCACTGGCATTTTAACCAAGCCCCTTGAGGGTGCAAAAGCATCCGGCGTTGAGGGCTTTGTGCAGGGTGTTGGGAAGGGATTGATAGGCGCTGCCGCGCAACCTGTTAGCGGTGTTTTAGAACTTTTGTCAAAAACTACAGAAGGTGCTAATGCAATGAGAATGAAGATAGCATCAGCTATTGCTTCAGAAGATCAACTCCTCCGCCGGAGGCTACCCCGAGCTATTAGCGGTGATAACTTGCTTAGGCCGTATGATGAGTATAAAGCACAGGGACAGGTATACTCTCTTGTGCTCTATGCAATGCTTCCCAGAGAATTTCCCATCTTGGCTGGTCGAGGTGTGCTACCACCAGGATGATTGTGATTAGGATCAGCTGTATCGTCTGATGTCCATCTTGCATCAGATGCCTTATAACTCCTTTCTTCTGTTCTTAACTGAATCAGATTCTTTGTTCTTTGTGAAACTCTTACGTTTATCATGACATCAGGAATATCAAATCATCAACAACTAAGTAACCGACGAATCAGTCATTAACAACTATCAGCAATCAACTATGTAAAGTAGAAAATGCACAGAGTTTTGTTGGATTTAAAGCAAGACCTCATAGTCCCACATATGCTACCTCCTCTGAGAACTATAACGGGAAAAGCTATAAGGCCTGCATTTTATTGTCTGGTGTAATAAATAATTCTATTAGATTTTCGTTGTTGGGGTTTATCTACCTGTTTGTTTTAAGCTTTATTTTCCTTCATCCCCTGGATATCCTTACTAAAAGTTGATCCAATATGAAGCTTACACACCTTATTTGCCATGATGAAGGTGATGCTGCAATTAGCAGAATGCGGATCATTTTTTGTTCAGGTTGATCTTTTCAAAGTACGAGGGAAGTTTGCCTTAACAGATGCCTATGAGGACCATTTCCCACTTCCCAAAGGCAGAATCCTTGTGATTACTCATCGAAGAGTTATATTGTTGCAAGTGAGTTATGACTGCCAACCTGTGCTTCTGATTCCTTATTGAAAAGGATATATATCAAATTCTCTCTTCCTGTCAACCATTTACTGGTATTGAAACTCAGAATGTTGCAATATCTTGTTTCAGCAACCATCCAACCTCATTGGACAGAAAAAATTCAACCCTGCCAGAGATCCATGTTCAGTGCTCTGGGATGTCGTGTGGGATGACTTAGTTACAATGGAACTCGTTCATGGAAAGAAAGATCATCCTAATGCTCCACCTTCACGGGTTGTTCTATATTTACAGAGTAAATCATTAGATGCGAAGGATCAAACTCGCAAGATAAAGTGTGAACGTGATTCTGGTCAAGCATTTGAGGTTTATTCTTCTATCGAACAAGCAAGATCTACTTATGGGCCAACACAGTCAATGGTTCGGTTTTGTTTCTGATAATTCTTCCTTCACTTTATGCTTCTCTTGTTCTTCTGGTCTTTCTCCTATGTACTAAAATGAGCAGAATATAGATAATTGAGGTACTTAGATTTTCTAAACTTGAGAAGAGCTTTTTGGTGTAATTTCTTATAGATTTACTTTGGCTGTGTTGTTCCAGGGCTTGCTGAAGAGGAAAGTGAGGAAGCCCTATTCTCCTACTATTGATGCTGTAATTCCTAAAGGAGGATACATGTTATCGCCCACCCTACCAGATGCCTTTATCACTAAATTCAACTCTTGGTGCAGTGAATAATGATTGTTATGGCAAAGTACCTGCTGCTATAGAGCACGCTCAAAGGTCGCTAACAGGACAAGGGATATGTGATCTGATAGGTGAAGCCATCTGCAAGCTAAGATATCGACTGGCTCATTTTCTTCAACCTCAATTATCCCCACTTCAGTTTTGGAAAACAAAATGAGGAACAGTTTTTGTTATGGAATTACATCAGCTTTGCACAAGGATTTGACTCAAAAGAGTAGAAGTCAGAATACAGGCCAATGTTCGTGAGTATTGTGGTGCTATGCCTGCCCTTAGGTGCCAAGAAAGCCTAAATGAAAGACTTCAAGAAACACTGGACAGCTGTAAAGAATGGTGCTCATCTCGAGTCCTGTGGAGAAGGAAATCGTTGTTTCCTGAAATATATAGCGGCCAAGCATGTTGCATTCTGGCCCTGTGTTGATTTGATTCTCTTCATGCTTTTCTGCTGTGATGTAGAGTTGTCATCGAGCACCCTATGCTTCTTAAGACGATTCAAGAATCTATGTGCATTAGTGCATATCAAGCATCTCATGCTTTTTTGGAAAGGTGGAACATTCCTGTATATATTTAAGTGAAGTTTTCGTAAAATGTACTGTTGTTCGTCTCTTGTACATAATTATTAGAATATCAGTGGTATATATTCGTTTTGTTGCAGAGAATGTTGGTAGGCTTGGTTGGCCTTTCTGACCGCAGCTCCGATTTGGTAAATATATTTAGCAAACACAAACAGGAAAACTTCTCATGACAAATCTGAAATATATTGCCAATTATAGCTGGAACTGCTTTCTATTCTTTCTGCCAAATGGAAATTCCGTTTCACTTTTTCTTTTCCCTTTTTTGTTCTTTTCTGAATTCTGACTGAAATTAGGGTGGTTTTGTTAATATCAAATGCAGAGGCAGCAATACATTCAGCGAAGACCTCGCCACTGACTGAAAAATAGCTCTTACATGTTTGCTTACAGGATATATATCTGTATATTTGTGCAGCATAGCAATGATCACTATTTTGTATGTTGTTTTTACACATGGTAGTGTTGTCATTTCCTTTTTTTTTTAAATGTTTATATCTATACTATATATTAAGGGAGAGCATTTTTTTTGTGTCATTTTTATTTTTTGTATGTTATTTCTGTTTTTTTTACTAACTTCCACATTTTCCTTACTATAAAATTAATTTTTAAATACTCGTGTATTTTTAGTTAATATTTCTTTGCTCTTTCTCCTACTCTACATATTCTTTTTTTAAAAAAAATTATTTTTTTATCATAATTATTTTCATATCGACATTTCTCCTAGAATAATTTTTTTTATTAAATTATAATAATTTTTTTGTGCACAAGCATGGAATGCGCCAAAATTAGTTGGTTTTGTAGTAAGGATTTGGATGTGAACAGGCAACAAAGAACACAAACCAATGGGGGATGGGAATTGTAAGTGTAATGGGCAGTTGATTCTATGAATATATGGATCCAAACTTATTTCACACTTTTATTATAAACATAAATAATAATGTGATTCTTTTTAGTAGGTATGTATGAAGCGCAAACACTATCTCACAAGAGCAGGTAGTAGTAGTAGTAGTAGCAGCAGCAGCAGCAGTTGCCTTGGTTCGTCAGAGCTGATCCGCCATACAATGCATTAAGCCGAGATGCGTGGGACAAGCTCACGGTCATTGTTGTTTGCTTCACTACTCCAGAGAGAGAGAGAGAGAGAGCTGATCAACCATGCTGCATTCTTAATTATTCTTTGTACAGATTATTTTGGGAGATAAGAAAGATTTCATATTCAATCTGTTTGAAGGGGTTGAAGAGAATTTTGGTAGAGTGTAGTATTAATTTGTTGGTTGGATTCGGAGGTAAATATTGAAATTGGTGGTGTTGATAGGATTTGAGTGGTAGAGAGGTGAGTGGTCATCCAAATATGCAGTCTGCTCTTCTCAACCAAACATAGAAGAATTCAGAAAAATGATTTAGATATGTGAGGGACAAGTGAGGATGATGATGATGATGATGATTAATTCTATTTTTTATTAAATGAATGATTAATTAAAAGTTAAAATTGGCCTTCTCTATTTTCAACGGTCCAGATCGACGGCCCTGACGACGACAAGCACATAATAATCCACCTCCATTACTCAATCAAAACTCAACTCCACACCTAAATACAACAAACACTCTCAATTGTTATTATTATATATCATCTTCATCCCTCAATACCCAATTAACCATCTCTCCCTCTCCCTCTCCCTCTCCCTCTCTCATCAAATGGCTATGGCCAGTATCTCTCGGCGAAAAGCCACCGCTCTCTTCTCATCATCCTCCTACCATCTCCTCTCCCGCACTAATTACTCCCGGATTCTCTCCAGGGGTTTCGCTTCCGGATCCGATGACAACGACGTTGTCGTTATAGGCGGCGGTCCAGGTGGTTACGTCGCCGCCATCAAAGCCGCGCAGCTCGGCCTCAAGACTACGTGCATCGAGAAGCGCGGTACCCTCGGCGGCACCTGCCTCAACGTTGGTTGCATCCCTTCCAAGGTATCACCATATCGTCTTGAGGATTTATGAGCTGCTGTTTTGAGGATTTTTCATTACTTATTACATAATTGGTCCCGGCATTATGCCTCTTCTATTGAAATGCTTCTTATGGTTGTCAACGACCAATTTTCATTTGGTGAATAGTAAGTGAAAGTTTATTTTTTCCTTTTTGTGGTACCAATAAAGGGCATTTTTTACTGAAGAATTGCAGCTAGCTGGTGTTCCATTTGAGATAGTGAAATATTATATAAAGCTATTGGATATCATATATCTTTTGAGAAGGGTTGACCTTTAGATGCATCTTGCAAAATTTGGTTACTCTTGGTTTGTTATAGGGTGGGGATGTGGGGCAGGCAGTTGAACCGAGAAGGGAGAGGTACCATAAAACTTAATTAAGGTTTTTGTGGCATTATATATAGCCACATTTTCATAGAACTGACACTTAAAGCTCTTTCTCTACTTTGTTAGCTTGTCTCAGCTCATCTCCCTTGATAAACTTCTGGGTACTAGTTAGTGGTGTTCCATAAATTGTAACAAGATTGTTCTGTATCTCCTCCATCAACAGAGGTTCTCAGTGTTCACTTATGTAATAGGATAAATATAACAATAAGTAAAAAGAACAAGCAAATTGCATTTCCTGGTTTTTCTCTTTAACTTTTTGAAGTTCATTAAATATGTGGGACAGTCTGACTGCCACTCAATGTTACGTATAATATATATCTGCAAACTTGAGAGGTCTGTAATATAATGGAGTTCTAACTAATGGTCTTGCTTCCCTGGAATCTTTAACTTGTCGTCTTTTTTCAATATCTACTTCAATATTATAATAAAGACCCCTAAATCTCAATTTCTTCATTCTTATCCATTTTGTCAGGCATTGCTTCATTCCTCGCATATGTATCATGAAGCGAAGCATTCATTTGCCAATCATGGTATAAAGCTTTCTTCGGTTGAGGTTGATCTACCGGCCATGATGGGTCAAAAAGATAAAGCTGTGGGTAACTTGACTAAAGGTATTGAGGGTCTATTCAAGAAGAACAAAGTAAACTACGTCAAGGGGTACGGCAAGTTCCTTTCTCCTTCTGAAGTTTCAGTTGATACTTTGGAAGGAGGTAGCACAATTGTGAAAGGGAAGAATATCATTATTGCTACTGGCTCTGATGTAAAAAGTCTGCCTGGTATAACCATTGATGAAGAAAGAATAGTGTCATCTACTGGGGCTTTGGCGCTGAAAGAGGTTCCAAAGAGATTAGTTGTTATAGGTGCTGGCTATATTGGTCTTGAGATGGGTTCTGTCTGGGGTAGGCTAGGGTCAGAAGTTACTGTTGTTGAGTTTGGCCCAGACATTGTTCCAACCATGGATGGGGAAGTCCGGAAACAATTTCAACGTTCCCTGGAGAAGCAGAAGATGAAATTCATTCTTAAAACTAAGGTTGTGTCTGTCGACACCACGGGGAATGGCGTGAAGCTATCCCTTGAACCAGCAGCTGGCGGTGACCAGACCAGTCTTGAGGCTGATGTTGTTCTTGTTTCTGCCGGTAGAGTTCCATTTACTGCTGGACTTGAATTGGATAACATAGGTGTTCAAACTGACAAAGCTGGACGGATCTTGGTAAATGAACGGTTTGCCACAAATGTACCCAGCGTATATGCCATTGGTGATGTTATTCCCGGACCAATGTTGGCTCACAAGGCTGAGGAGGATGGTGTTGCATGCGTTGAATATATTGCTGGCAAGGAAGGCCATGTGGACTATGATTTGGTTCCTGGGGTTGTTTACACACACCCTGAGGTGGCATCTGTAGGCAAAACTGAGGAGCAGGTTAAAACACTTGGAGTTGATTATCGTGTGGGCAAGTTCCCTTTCTTGGCAAACAGCAGGGCAAAGGCAATCGATGATGCTGAGGGGGTGGTGAAGATACTAGCTGAGAAGGAGACTGACAAGATTTTGGGTGTCCACATAATGGCACCAAATGCAGGGGAGCTCATCCATGAGGCTGTTTTAGCTCTGCAATATGGAGCATCAAGTGAGGACATTGCTCGCACATGCCATGCTCATCCAACTATGAGTGAGGCAGTGAAGGAGGCTGCCATGGCTACATATGACAAGCCCATTCACATTTAGAAAATACCTTATATCTTGTTATTTAACGAGTTGGGATTAGTTTTTGAGAGTTTTTGACCAAAACCTAGCATAGTTTTTGCATCAAGTCCTGCCTTGCTCAAAATGATCGAGTGGTTGAACAAAGATTTCCCCTACTTTTTTTCCATTCCATTTGGGAAAATATTGCTGTACTTGAATGAAATGCTCTTCTCATGATAATGTGAGTAATAACATCATGAGCAGTATACATTGAGCTTTTATGTGACCTATGAGGATTGGCATTTGCACATCCCTATAAATGTTACTAATTAGGTTGTTACCAGAACTCTTGGGTGGTTTTGGTGTAGGCGGTCTTGAGTAGGCTATACCTATTGAATCTTGTTAATAATAAAGTTAATTATACTGTCCCTCCTTCATACTATGGAAATATACAAATTTCCTCTTTTTAGGATTAAAATTACAAATTGCTCGGTTTGATTAACAGGTCGATCAAATTTAACAGTAGGTGTTTGAATTGTCATTTTGCCCTCATTTATAATATTAGAGATAATACAATTTTATTTCTTTTTCCTTCTTTTCTTTGTTTGTTTTTTTTCCTTTCTCCATTTTTTCAATTAATTATTTTGCTTAGTATGAAATAATAGTGGTTAGAGACTCTGGCAATTATATATAGCTCCCTGCATTCAAAGGCATTGGCTATCGCGGGTCGCCGGAGCCAACATCATAGCCCTTATTTCTGATCGTTCAAACCAAAACAACTAAAACTTACTTACATACCAATGGTTCAGAAATGAAATATTATTCTCCCATTTTGCATTAATGTGATGAATATTGATAAAGGGGAAATAACTGTATAATATGTTTGCAAACTTCAGCTCATCAGTTTTTGGTCAAACTTCATAATAGCTATTTGCCAATCTTTGGATACGCAAAGCCAAACATTTCATAAGAGGACCAAAGCTTCAGAGTCAGAGTAGATGAAATCAAGATGGGATTGCCCTTTGCTCTAATTATGCCATTCTTCTTCTTCTTCATACTTTCCAATACAAAATTATTCCTGCGGGTCAGTGCAAAACATCAAATGACTTGATCTCTGATGTCTGCAAAAGAACAAGAACCCCGAGCCTGTGCTTGCACATTCTAAAATCAAATGGTAGAGCTCGTAAGGCCTCTTCTCCCCTTCAACTTGGGATAGTCTCAATGGACTTGAGCAAATCCAGTGCTAAAGCAACGAAAAACATGATACTCTTCTCGTCTCTAAGAACAAGAGATAAGGGACTGAAAGAACGATACAAATCATGTGCTGTGAATTACGACAGTGCCTTATATTATATTAACATTGCAAACCACTACTTGAAAGGTGGTGATTATGCAAGTGTAGGCAGATATGCAGCAGCCGCACTAAATGAGCCAATTTCTTGTCGACACAACTTTGCAACTGCTGAACCAGCAGGTCTGATAAAAGGGAACAACAGGTTGGAATGCCTTTGCAGTGTCGTGTTGGTTATTAGTAACCATTTATCTGGGAGACACTGCTCATTTCCTGCTGGCTAATATTTATCCACTGCTTCCTTCATTATTTGTGGAAAATGCGACTTGGAATAAAGAATTGCTATGTTTACAGGTTTGAAATCTGATAAAAGAAAAAGGTCAATTGCTCTTATCAGAGATCATAGAAGCGTACTATATCATAAATTTGGCTTGACATGTCATGATGGCATCAATGGTTGATAGTTAATGCAAAGTGGAAAAAGTTCTTTTATGGGAAAGAATTGTAAAGATTAGCCCCATTTTCCAGATAATGTCACTGCGAAATCTATTCAGATCATGAGTTTAATAAGCTTTTGTCCCCACTACAGCAATGGGAGACATCATGGAACACTACATAAGATGTGGCTACAAGCACCACACTTCACCTCAGGAGCAACTTTCAAAGTTTCAAGCAAGCAATATGAAAGTGTTCTTTGCTTGTACTTCTAAACAAAAATTTGTGCTTGTTTATTTTCTGATATCTATATTCTGCAGCAATATCATCACCTATCCAAAATTTATTGCAACTGCATCAAATGACATTATCAATGATATCTGCCAGGAAACGAAGAGTCCTCTGTGCTCAAAGATTCTGAAATCTGATCGTAGGGGTCGTCAAGCGACTTCTATTCGTGTACTAGGAGAAGTCACTTTGGACATGGCAATGGCCTGCACGGACTCAACCGCCATGCTGCTCCGATCACTTGAAAGAACAAGAAATCATCAGCTAAGAGAGAAGTTTGAGAATTGTTGGGTGTATTATGCATTTATCTATAATTACTTGGAAGAAGCAAAAGACAGCTTCAGCAGCAGCGATTTTGGTGGTGTAAGCAAATATGTAGGAGCTGTTCTAAAGGAACTATATTCTTGTCAACAGCAATTTCAGCAGCCACCTTTTGAAGCGAAGAAACTAAAACAAGAAAATGAAAAGTTGAAATGCCTTTGCAGCGTCTCTTTGGTTATATCACATCATTTGTCAGGGCAAAAGCAAACTTCTTAGATAACTGACTTCTCAAATATCCAATTTGAGAACCATACAAGTCGTGCAGTTGCTATTACAGATGTGTATAAATCGGCAACATTAAAAGGGGGAAAAAAGCAAAAGGGTTGGTTTGGTTTTCTGTCCATAACAAATTTGCAGCAGCACTACACCATTATATATGCACAAGCAAGATACGCACCAATGGCTTTGCTGTAATTGCAATATTTGTTGTGGCACATCTACCTAGAAATCAACGTTAAAATTAACTATATAACGTTGATTTCCAATCATACTACGGATGGACATCACTATTTTAGTAAAATGATAAATTTTAAATTAATGATTGCTTCAAAAATAACTTTGAAAAGGTTTGACTATGACTGTATATACCATAAATGTGGACTACACTATACTGCATGCTTCAATATATGAGCCCAACAGTACTGCCTATGTTGGATTCAGTTTTGTCCATTTCTATAAAGCACTCTCAATTCTGTTCTTTTTTTTTTTTTTCATACTTTATCTATGTATTTTTCTTGTTTTTGGATTTTCTATATATAATATGTATATATATACATACTTATATTATATATAAATATAATATAAAAAAGTCATGGTTTGATAATGAACAGTGATTTTTGTCTCCAAAAAACACAACAGTAAACATACAATATTTAAATAAGTAAATATAAGTGTTGTATGTTTGATGCTATGTTTTGGGAGACAAAAGTCACTACTCATTGCCAAATTATGTCTTATATATATATATATTATATATATATATATATATATATATATATATATATATATATATATATATATATATGTGTGTGTGTATATATAAATATTGTATGTTTAATGTTGTGTTTTTAGAAGACATAAATTATTGTTCATTGTCAAATCATATCTCTTTTATATATATTCATATGTGTGTATATATGTTATATATAAAAAAGTCAAAAACACACGGTTGAGGTGTAAAAAAAACAGGCAAATATTGAGTGTGTTTTGGACCATTTTCGAGATGGGCCAAAAACGAAACCAAACATTATGACTATTTCTCAGTTTTATCATTATTCTCAAATTGATATATACATGAATTTTCACATTACATGATCTAATTGAATGATGTTATTTTTAAACCACCACTTAATTTCTACCCAACTCAACTATAATGTTAAGTTTAGTTATTGAATTATGAATATTTATATATACTAAACTAATTGATTATTATCATTTTATCACTTAAATTTATTTATTCGTATATATGATGACTCAAATTCTTCTTCTAATTCATGTAATTATAAACTAGTACATTTGGCACACTCAAATGTGTGTGCATAATTAAATCAGATTCAAAGTAATAATATTATCTTAATAAATATATACTAATTAAATAAACATACTAATAAAAAAATATAAGAAAGTTATGAAAATTATTGCAAAAAATTAAAGAATAAAACAGGATGTGGAAGTTAAGAATTGAGAAAATGAAAAGTTGAGAAGAAATAAAAAGAGAGAGAAACTAGAAATTAATAAAATAATTAAAAAGTTGACTGACCAAATAATTGAAACACCAAAAGTATTCTTCAATTATATAAAGGTATAGATAACTCATTTTTATTTAAAATTAATATTTTTAAAATAAAAAATAATTATGTAGTTCCAAAAGGATGAGACATACATCACTATTTTACCCTAGTTTTTTTTTTCAAAAAAATGTAAACAAATATGAGGATGTGTGAAGTAAATTCTCATATGGCATATTAGCCATAAAATTCTTTTAGAAAAATTTGAAAGTATATGTAAAATTATAATTTATAATCTAATAGACATTTGGTCACTTTAGCAAAAAAGAAAACTAACGAAGAATAATAGAATGAGTTTGTTATTGACGTACTTTGAGATTAGTGTATTTATAATTCTTTATATAGTAACAAAGAATTTATAATTATATTAAATTTTAATAGATGTAGCTGTAATTTATGGGATATTCTAGTTCGAACCTGACTCGATCCAACCTGACCTGAACCAATCATATCATTGATATAGAGTTAAAAAAAAATAATAATTACAGAACATGTATGCTATGTAATTATTTGAATGAATTAAATTTGATTCGGATAAGAATTTTTCATTATTTACCTAAAATATAGATATATGCACTTTTATTCTATCTTTCAGAAAGCCCATCCCATGAAATTTGGAACCCAATAACTAATGCGCTATTCCATAGAATTGTTGGGCTTTTTGGCCCTTGTAATTATGGGCCAAAAAGTAAAGATAGGCCTTCTGGTCAAAAAACCCTACTGCCCCGAAGCTCCCAGGTTGCTTGCTTGCTTGCGCCTTACCCATCGTCTAGAGCCTTCATCATCCTCCAAAGATCTCTACTCCGTTGCTCCTATTCTCTATTACAACATCTGAATCTAATCTAGCACACTTTTTTGTTCGATTGTGATTTTGTGTTAATTTTACTAGCCATGTCGGAATTGGACCAGACTCTTCCTCGCCCGGGTCTTACACCGTTTCTCATTTTCCCCTTTGTTTTTTGGCATTATTTTCATGCGTCTTGGGTACTGAATTTGACTTCGTTTTGTTTTTTTATTTTTCTGAATTTTTAGATATTGAGGAGGATATCAAGGCCTTGCAGCTTGATTCATCTGGTATATAGTTCTTTGATTTAATTTTTCTATTTGGTGGTTATTTCTATTATAAGTATGACCTATCTTTAGGACAACAAGTTCTTTGTTATTAGCATTTTCTGTTTATTTGTTGTATTATGTATTATTATGTGTTCTTCTTTTTGTTCCTGGAATATAGTATCGTGATACTCGATATTTCTTGGTTGTGGGTTTCTATTGAATGATAGCTGAAGATGGTGTGACGGCTAATGCAGACGATGGGAAGCCTGACGTAGTTGTCAATTCTGATGAAACGGATGTAGGTGGGTAGCATACTTTCCAGCTTTTTTGTTTGAATTGTCTGCTAGGATACTTGGTTGATTGCCCCCTTGTGTTAAACCTTGTGACTTCACTGCAAATATGTTTTTCTTCTTAAGATACAACAGTAATCTGCTTGGGTTATGGTGTAATTTAATATTGGCTTCAAAGACCGGGTGTCTAAACTCTTAATGAAATTGCTCTGTCCTTTTTTATGCTGTTCTTTATGCCTTGTGCAGAACTCCTCTCATGGATTACTTCAATGCATACCAAATTAGCATGTTCCATGAACTACTCGAGTGCACACCAAAGTGCATACTACATTTTCCTCGTGAATGTTGAGAAAGGAAACATCTAAACATCCTAGCTTTACCTGAGTAATAATTGATGATGGTTGACTTGATAATTAGGTTAATAGATTGGTGTCTAGTGTTTACAACGCGTTGATCTAATCCAAGAAGGAATAGTACGTAAGCTTGAGATTTTGAGAGACCATTAAGCTGTATTGAGAAGGGGAACACATTGGTTAGGAGTAAAGATGCCTTTGTGTAACTTGAACGGAAGTTCTCTTGCGTCTACCATATTGCTTAGTGATTTAGTGCAATGTGAGTATTTTCACTCGCAAGTAGCAAAGAGAACATTGAAGCATCAGAGTGATACGAGAATGAAATTAACTTTCTAGTGCCTCCTTATGTGTAATATGGTGGCCTGTACTTTAGAGTTTGCTACTAGTGGGCCACTAGATTTATTTATCTATGTTGTTTTGTTCATCTTCTTCATTTAAATTTATTTTTACATTTTAAAGAAGATAGTTGTTGGAATGAAACAAGATCTGATCTCAACCATCTGCACTATTTTGATGAAGAAATACACAATAGTGTGGCTCGACGTAGTTATGGCCTTTTATATTTCTATTTCCTATGGCAAACCAAATAATGTTTAATATGATAATGCACTCGCTTCATAAAGTTGATAATTCTTAGTTATTAAGGAAATGAGAAAGGTTACGGCAGATGAGGCAGCTATATTATGATATCTTTTAGAATTCAAGATGTGCATTTCATACCTCTATGACAGCATGAGGACTTATTTTGCAAATATGTTGGGGCAAGGAATATGTTGATAAACTAAATGAAGAAATTACCTTAGATTTTGTATGAAAGTTTCTCCCTCACATCCTTGCTTTCTCCTTCATGCATGATTCACCTTCACTTATAATTGATTGAATTAGGTAATACATTTTTATCATATTAGTAAATTTATTTGTGCCAAGAGACATGGAAAAATGTTACCTTGCTGATGACTTTAGGTTTGACAGGTGTGGCACATCCTAACTCCAAACTAGTGCAAGACGAGCCAGAAGTTGTTGTGGAAGGTATGCCATTCCAAGGATAACTTCATCGAACATACAAAGTCATCAACTTTTTTGTCCTTAACTCTATGTGGCTAGAAGATAAATGATAAACTTCAATATTTTCTTTCTGTTTTTTATTATAATTATTTATTTTTACTTTATTCTTAGGTAATTGGGATTTTATTTTTTGGTGAGTTGAGGGATGGATTGGGATATTAAGAAATTGATCAACCTCTTCATATATATATATATATATATATTCCAGGTTGCTTATCGAATGTCTCTATCTCCAATAAGCTTGCGCTCATGGTTTTATATTTTTATCTTGTTTGTTCAGTCAAAGAAAAGGAAGCCCCTCCTCCAGATGATCTTGAAGATGAAGTAGAGGATCAAAAGAAGCGACACTTGAATGTTGTCTTTATTGGTCATGTTGGTAAGGGCATTTCCTAATCCCTCTATTTCTTTACCCTCTCTGTCCAAAATCGAGTGCCCCTTTGATTCGTGCTAAGTTTTATGGAAACTGGGATTTTTTTCAGTTATTAAATAATTTAAATTGGTGAGTCACATCATTTCTTTATATAATATTACATTTGGAAAGAAAATTTCTATTTTAGGAAAATAGGACGATATTTATGAACATTGAAAAAGGATACAGAAGACCAGATGCGCTGTAGGGAGTCTCTATCTCAGTTAATATTTCAGTTGGATATGATTGCGACTTTTGTGTTGCTGGATTTTAGCATGCCTAGTTAGTTGTTACCTTTGACATGCTCTATCTTATAAATACTGGATGCCCTTTTTTTTCATTTGTCATTCTTCCATAATCGTAGCCTTTTTCTTACTTTCCCGCTCTTAAAAGAGCATAATACAGTAAACGGGGAAATGGCATGATTAGAAGTTCACTCTGAAATGTTGCTGGTCAGGCTTTCTGACTTCAGAGACTGTTGATAGCATGTGGCAGTTTCTCACTTATAGGATTGTTCTTTATATGGTGTGCAGATGCCGGGAAGTCAACAATTGGAGGGCAAACATTATTTCTCAGTGGTCAGGTTGATGAGCGGACCATCCAAAAGTATGAAAAAGAAGCTAAAGATAAAAGTAGAGAGAGTTGGTGAGTGTTTCTTTTCATAGTATTTTAACCAGTAGTGAGGGGTTCATGTGAGCTTGATATTAGAATGTCTGCTAGGCATTAAAAAGCATTGCTTAGTGACATATGGCGTTCCATAACAGTGGGAATTTGTATCTTATAGTTGAAATTGTATTTATCATTTGTGAGTTCCATTTATCTTTTTATAGTCCTTGTCAGAATTACTCTAATAATTGAAAACTATTATGATACAAAAAGAGCTGTGCTTGGCTACATGCACTTTGGGTTATTATTATAAAGGTTACACACAATTCTCTTGTAGCTGCTAGTTTGATATCAATTACATGTACTTTGATACACCAACTTTTTTCAATCTGTTACCAAGTTATGAAAATAACCTCTTTTCTCTAGTTGGTTGGATGAGGGTTCAGATTTCATGTGTTGGAGAGGTATAGAACACTTGGATTCAAACATGTCGCTAGTTTGCAGCCTACCCTGTTGCTCTAGTCCCTGCTTCATTGCCTGATCAGTCTTTCGGTATCTACTTGATATTGTAGTTGAATTGATGTGATTTGTGACCTAGATTATGCAGGACAAAATATTTGAGCTCATTCTTTGCTGCTGTTTTCATCTCTGATGTTTGGATGCTGTCAATCTGTATTCAGTTTGAAGTATTAACTGTACTAAAATAAATTGCTTGGTCTAGCTCTAATAATACCGGCTTCCTACTTATCATTGTTTTGAAAACCTAGGTATATGGCTTATATCATGGACACAAATGAAGAGGAGAGGGCTAAGGTACTTATCCGTTTGTAGTTGTTTGGTTAATGGTTTGTGTTTTTGTCTTTAAATGCCTTTCTTTACAGGGTACGTGTATGAATCATATTGCAGGGAAAAACAGTTGAAGTAGGAAGAGCCCACTTTGAAACAGAAACGACCAGATTTACTATATTGGATGCCCCGGTAACCACTATTTATTTATTTAAAATTTTTCAGCTTCAATATTCTTTTGACCTATTTCATTTTTAATTCTTTTTAACATATTGCTTATTTGCATTCATCTTTTTGAATCAAAAGCTTAGTTTCCACAAACGATGAAGTCCTCTTTCCACTTTTTTCCCATTTCGTTTGTACTTTTCCAAAGCTTAGGGCCGGCTAGAACAGGGTCTGAGTTGATATGGTTTGGGGTAATAACTTTATTAGTCAAGTATAAAGTGCTGTTTACATTTTATTGTTGAGGTTGGGCTTTATCAGCAGATGTTTGACTTGCCGCTGAAGTTCTATGTTTATGCTGCTGCATGTTAACTCTTCTTTTTTGAGTGTCTTTGATCTTAGTTTGTAGTCTCTAACTTGGTGTTTTCTCTAGATTTGTACCCTGATATGGGCCGACTTGATTCTTCTGAATATTTGTGTTTGACTTTTTATGCTTGATGATACTCTTTGTCTTGAAGGCTGAAATCTGGTAGAGACTATAAAAGCACAAGTCTTGAAACTTGATAAGCTCTTCGATGTGATTTCTGTAACTGATTTGATTTTAATATCTTTATCACGGATCATTCTGAAGTCCTATAGCAGAATTTAAAATATCTGTGTTTGTTGGAGATGCGCATTGCATTAGTGATGAAATGAGATTAGTTGAACCCAAGCGAATGAAGTGTAGCCTTGTAGATTTCTTATGCGTTAATAGGCTTTATATAATAGATGTCATATTTTATACGCTATATTATTTAAGAACACTTAATATAAGTGTTTGTTATTTTCTCTTGTGTATTTTTAAGAATCATACATAAAGTTATACTCCTTTATCTGATAATAACATCCTTTTGTATTTTACATAAGTTGTTCCACTTCTTGTGTACATGCATTAGTATTTCTTTTACATACTTTTACCCAAGAAACTTGCAGAACAAAATTAAATTCTCAAGCACAAACATCAATTGTGCCAAAATAAGCTTGTAGCTGTATTCAAGCTTTTTGTTTGTTAGTTATGCATATACCAACTTTAAAGTTTGAGAAACACCTCTGAGAATATTCCTTTCTTTCCCTACTATTTACTCATTTAATCGAAGAAGATGCATTGATTAAGAATTAAGTTTCTAAAGCTTTACTGCATGGAATTACATAATTATTAAATTCCCTTTTCTTTTGCCCTATTGTTTTGATGGATCCATGTAGAATGTGCTCATGTTATTTGTCAATAATTCCTTTAAGTTCAGCTAATCTGCATACCCCCTTCTTATGGATTCCCATTCCTTGTTTTTGTGCCTTTGGCTTCTGATTTTCCAGGGTCACAAAAGCTATGTACCTAACATGATCAGTGGAGCATCACAAGCGGATATAGGTGTACTTGTAAGTACTACATCAATGTGTTGGTTAAAAGTGAATTTATGAATGTGAAATTTCTGATTATATGTTGTCCCATCACAAGTTTTATTCCCACTTTCAACTTTGTCCCAGGTAATTTCTGCTCGGAAGGGAGAATTTGAAACTGGTTATGAGAGAGGTGGACAGACACGTGAACATGTGCAACTAGCTAAGACATTGGGAGTCTCTAAGCTGCTGGTTGTTGTGAACAAAATGGATGAGCCAACTGTTAAATGGTCAAAAGAAAGGTGCTTTCCAATGTGATTTTTATGGGCATCCGTTTAATATGGATTTCATCTTCTCATTGTGTGGTGTCCGTCGAACAACTGCAGATTTGATGAGATTGAGTCGAAAATGGTATCATTTCTGAAGTCTTCAGGTTATAATGTGAAAAAAGGTAACTTCGTCTTTGAACATATTATTGACATGTTCAATGTTATTTCTGTTGTACTTTTGGATGTTTCTCACTTGGATTCATTCAGTTTATGTTACTTAATTGTTTGATATGAAGGATCATATGTCACTCTAGAGGCACTTAGGCGGAAATATATGTTTGACTCTCTCTCAACAAGCATATCCACAAAACAATTATGAACTTTTAGGAAATAAATTCTTTCTCGCGCTAGTTTGCTCTTGCTTAACACTAAGGTACACTCTTGATTTGTATTCTTCAGATCCTCATCCTCCTTTACCTGAATGGAAGCAGGAAAAAGTTACTTTGTGTAAAAAGTACGAAGAAATGTTAAATCCTAAATGGACAGTTTTTGTTAGAATACACGACAGTTTTGTATTTTTGTTATGTCTATTTGAACTTTTCCATAAGAAGCAAGTATGTGCATATTCAGGCTTTAAAGGTACTGTCTAATATGATCACACCCTTAGACAGTAGACACTGATGCAAATTTCTTGTTTTCTTAAATGAAACTTGTTATTTTCCTGTTGCGTTTCATGATGGAGTCTAAAGAAAGTTCCAATTATTTGTGTGTTTGCTGGTCATTTCTTGTCCTTATGTTTTTCTTTTTCTTTTCTTTTTCCCATCTTTGGCTTGCCGTGTGGGCATTATATCTTTTCAGATGTTCAATTTCTTCCGATATCTGGTCTTCTGGGGACAAATATGAAAACCAGAGTGGAGAAAAGTGTATGCCCATGGTGGAATGGTCCATGCCTTTTTGAAGCGCTTGATGCTATTGAAGTTCCAGTGCGTGATCCAAAAGGTCCATTCAGGTAGGGATCTTTATTTGGTCTGGTTTTGGCTTCTTTTATCTTGGTCACACTGGACAATTGTGCATACCATATATTCTAATAACTTTTTGTGATCTTTGCTGTCATGTATGACAGACCTTTGGACAGCAGGTCTATTTTCATACTGGTTATTGATGTATCAACTCATAGTTGTTTGGTGGTTGCTTACTTTGTTCTGGTTGCTTATGAAAAATGCAGTTTGCTGTGTAGCAATTATTTCGTCATTCTGTGGATGCAACACTGTTATTTGTATCTTCTTATCTCATTCATTATGATATGTAAAGTTGTCACTCTTTTCCTTGTTATCTGGAGTGCTGTATTTTTAAGACATTACTGGAACCTGTCAACTTTTGCTATTTGCCGAATTTAGTTAGTCTCTCTGCATAGTAGAAACCTTCTCTTAACTTTGTCAGTAAACTTGAGATTCTTTCCCCTCTTCTCGATTTACTTGGAAGTTTGATCAAGCCTAATTTATCTATTTGTTTTTGTAGAATGCCTATTATTGACAAGTTTAAAGACATGGGAACTGTTGTCATGGGAAAAATAGAATCTGGGAGTGTTCGTGAAGGTGATAGTTTGCTCATCATGCCAAATAAGGTGCTCTTTTGGTCCTTGTCAAGTCTAATTTACTATTTTATAATATGGCAGAGGTTAAATGCCACTTATGGTCCTTAAATTTGAGTTTTATATCACGTCAGGTCCTTTCTAATGGAAATTTAACTGTAAAAAGTTTATAAGTTATGAAATCATGTATTTAATTGGCAGGTAAGTATATAAATTTATACAATCAAGTACGCATAACAATGTTATAAGTTTTTTTAACAGACTGCTAATACCTTGTATTTATTACAGTAATTAATTTTTAAAAAGATATTATTTGAATAGTGTAAATATTTTGCAACTTGAGAATTATTCTGATGAGTTTTTTAGTTTAATAGCTTATTTCAATGGAATTTATAAAATAAAATATATGTAAAAGATTCTAGAGATCTTTTGAAAATTAACAATTCACATTGATCTACAGTAGAAGTCCTGAGATAAAAATTGAGACATTAAATTAGTTAAAGATACTCTGGAAGGTGATTTTGCAGTTTGGGTCAAGGTTGTAGTTCAACTCTGCTTTCAGAGTATTTTTTGACTAATTTACTGAATCAACTTTTCTCTTAGAAATCGTTGTGATTTACTATATGTTTCCATTGATTTAAAAATTTTCAGAACTTTTAATGTATATTTAGTGTTAAATTTTTTTTCAAAGTAATCTGATACGCCGCAGAGTGAATCTTGATAGGCTTTGGTTTTGGGAATTTTTTTATCATTTAAAAGATCTTTTTTACGTTTTATGATTTTGTTGTAATAAATTTATGATGTTTGAAGTTTTCTACATTTTTTATTCATAGTTTTATCATAAGTACTTAATTTTTCTAAAACTTCATGACTTGATGTCCGACTAAAATATTATATCTAATATTTTCTTAATGATGTATTCATCGTTTTACCCATTGGTTTTCATGATAATTTGACTTGAAGGGACAAAGTGAAACATAATTTGAAATTGATGTAGTGTAAAATCACAGAACATTAAAGACTTAAATGGTATAATACTTCTGACAGACTGTAAGGGAAGAGAGTAGGACTTCTTGTTTACAACTTTTCTTAGAAACACTAGGGAGTCAGTACTCCTCCCCGTTGTATTCTTGGTTTTTTTTTTTATTTAATATAGAAGGGACGGGGACCCTGAAAAGAGCCCCCCACCCGATAGGGTGTTTCTTTAAAAGTTATATATATATATATATATATATATATAAATTGGTACAATACATGAATTTAGGAACCATTTGTGGCATTTGGCTTTATAGCAGGTTTATGATTTTCTATTTAATCAGGTTCATTTATTTTCTGATAGTTTGTAAAAGGACATTGACATAAATATTACATTCTGCTAATATTCAGGTCCCCGTCAAGGTTCTTGGCATCTACTGTGATGAGGACAAAGTAAGGCGTGAAGGACCTGGTGAAAACTTGCGAGTAAGGGTGTCTGGGATTGAGGAGGAGGATATCATAGCTGGTTTTGTTATGTGTAGCGTTGGTAGGTATTTTGGGAGGAGCACCTTCATCTCTCTCCTTTAAAGAAAGTACTAGTGCCTATGAAGGTTTCTCTGTTGTTCTTATGCTGCATCCCTATGTTTGGTTTGTGTGGATTGGTTAATGTACTGGCACTTACAATGACTTACCGTCACTGGAAAGATAACGAAACTTTTAAATTAAAACTTTAATTTCTTTAAAGTTTCCGACTTGGCAATGTAAATTATATGACCTTACTATATGCGCTTTAATTTGAATTATAAGAAAAGGTTGGTGATTAGTTTTCAGGGTACATTAGAACTCGTCGCTTTGGCATGCTTAGTGTGTTGCATTGAAGAGGTGAGGAACTTACATAGTTAGGTTTTCCTTAATGGTGATTTGTGGCATTTAAGAGATACCAAGTTTTTAACTGCACGGGCATTCCAAAAGCATCTGGTGGCTGAATTCTATAATTGTTAGCTTGTTTCTACATTTCAAGTTTTGATAGTCTTGACCTAAAATGTTATTTCATGGTGCAGCAAAACCAATACATGCTGTTTCTGAGTTTGTTGCCCGCTTACAGATTCTGGACACAATCGATAATGTATGTTTTTTACTCTGATGGATTTCTGTTCGTTCATTGCTTGTTTTTGGCTACTCAATTGGGAAAAATGTTAATCAAGTCTGTTATCTTTTCAGGCAATCTTTTGTGCTGGTTACAAGGCTATTCTACACATCCATGCAGTTGTGGAGGAATGTGAAATTGTTGAATTGATGCTGCAGATTGATCCAAAAACCAAAAAAACTATGAAAAAGAAACCTCTCTTTGTTAAGAAAGGTGCTGTCGTTGTATGCCGTGTTCAGGTCAGTTAAATACACATTTTTTCTGTCTATGATTACATTCACTTTTCTATAAATCGCCCTACTGGAGTTGATCTTGTCAGTCTTTCTGTGTATGGATGAGTCATTGAAAACCATACAATTGAATAATTCTATGCAATTGCTCTAGATAATTATAATGTTAATCTGATGGAATGCTCATGATGTTAGTTCTTGTGAAATGCTTCACAGGTTAATAACTTGATATGCGTTGAGAAGTTCTCTGATTTGCACAGCTTGGACGATTCACTCTCGTACTGAAGGTTAGAATAACATTTACATGATTAATCATACTTAGTAGCTTGCAATTTTCTCAGCCTTCTAAATTAGATGCCACGACTTTCGTTTTTGCCAGGGAAAACTGTTGCTGTGGGAATGGTGACTGATCTCCTACTTCAAGTGAATAGTTTACAACAGTTTTGCCATGAGATGTGAGTTTTTTGACTTGGGTTCCATGTGAAATTTACGGTCTCCTCTGATTTCATGATTATTGATTCAGTGCATGGGGAGTTAAGATATTTCCTTTGTGTTAGAAGCTTGAACAATTCTACTTCTTTCAATAATCAAGATATTGCAGTATTGTCAATACCTTCTAGGCCAGTAGGTATATTCGATTGTTTTGTAGTTTACTAAGTACTTCTATTACACTTGTATGCTTTAAGGGTTTTGGACTTTGTATCTCAAGATAGACTGCCGAGCATGGCTGTGTGTTGCCTAACTCATGTGCTTCCTCTATCTTATCAGATTTGTGTAACTGCTTGTATAATTTGAGAGGACGTGTAAACTTTTTGTGTGTTCTAACTTTCGTTCTCTCTCTCTCTCTCTCTCCCCTGTGTCTTTTGTGAGCATGTAAGCACCGTCCTGCGATTGCATTAGATTTTGATTCCCTGTCAATCCTACAAACACATGATCAGGATAAATAATGTTGAAAAGGCCTTAAATTTATTTGACCTATGAGGAGCCAAATGGGGGTGAAAATCTCATGTAGCTCTGACTAGTGCAGAACATTTTATTTAAGATTTTGTTGGACGCTTGATCATGCTGCCCCCCCTAAAAAGTGTTTTCCGTAGCACACCAGTGTTACTTGTGTGCTTGAGACATAAAAGAGCATGTGGTATGTCCTACTGGACTGTTCAATTGTTTGATGCAATTGCTGACATATACTTTGCTGTTGCAGGTAAGGTGGGCAACTCATTCCAACGTTCTACACAGCAATCAAAATGAAAGCGTGAGCTCCTTTTATTGGAATGGCAGGTTGATCAGTATACAGAGTCGTGATTGTCATCATGTTGCCCTTACGGAGTAGTTTGCCATTATTTGTAGCTTTCTATATGAAGCTTTGTTGAGATTTTCCTAAGTCTTGTCAAATATGATGCGGTTCGTCCTTCTAAACTGAGGTGTATATGATTGAGAGGTGGTTATACCTGGTTGATATGCCTGCACAATTTATTTGTGATGGCAGGTGGTTGTTTTAGCAGAACAATATACAGTTGATGGATAGAAAAATGTGTTAACCTGGTAATTGTACTTGGCACAGAGTTGTTCCACCATTTTCTGTTTAATGGAAAGAAATCACTCAGAAGTACGTTGGTGGAAGGAAGCATTATTCACTGATACAGACTATGGTATGGCATGTTGTGTTGGTTTAATTGTAAAGCAACTATTTTTTCAGAGAAAATTGTTTGACAACTAGAGATAGTATTTAGAAATACAAATGAGAAGAGCACATAAATTTCAAATGCCGTTGATAAAATCGACAGCCACTGCAAAAAGAAGGGGAAATTGTGAAGTCCTAAAATTGGAAGGCTGTGGGGCTATAAACTATAAAGTAATTGTAATGTTAATGTGGCTATCAAATGAAACAAAAATAAATGAATAGTCTAAGTCTAGTGGGCCCCCGTCCTGTATCCAGACTAGCATACTACTATTTGTTTGTTCTAGGCTATTAGCCAAAGACAAACACACACTTCTCCGCTCTCGCGCTCTCTCTGTGGAGACCTCTGATTATCAGAATACGAAGATGGCATCGTTTGCCCAGCAATTTGGTGGGCTGAAGTGCCCACCACTGAATGACGATAAATTTTCCACCTCGAAGAAGAATCAAAATCATTATCCGCCGTCGCTGCCTAAAAAGACAAGTGTAATATCAGCAACTGCGGTTGCTATAGCAAATGCACAAACAAGAGAGAGAATGAAGCTTAAGGAGATGTTTGAGGAGGCATTCGAGAGGTGCCGCACAGCCCCTATGGAAGGCGTGGCCTTCACCGTTGAAGACTTTTATGCTGCTCTCGATAAATATGACTTCAACTCTGAACTTGGTACCAGGGTGAGCTAAGATGAACCTATTTATTTATGTGGAGTGTCCTTGTTGCAGCGTGTTCGTTTGCACTTTCTAGTTGGAATTTTGGGTATACAATTATTGTCTTGGCAGCCAAATTTGTGTAAACTACGTCGGTACTGGTAGTCTTATTTTTTCCTCTGGGGACGAGGGCCGGGGGCTGGGTGAATTATGTCGGCGAGCAATAAAAAGGTTTTTGTTTCCTGTGAAGGGGATAGTCTAAAGTCTCATGCTGTTTTGGGATTTCTTGCAGTATTCTTTCTGTTGGTGTTTTTGCTTGGGATTTTGGTATATTACGATCGGTTAATTATTATATGTTAAATGATGAATTGTTTCTTCGGGTTTTTTTTCTTTGTTCAGGCATGGCATATCTAGTGGAGTGTTTTGGCTGATGAGGTCGGTTACAGAGTCTTTTAGAGCAATTTGGCAGAATCATGAAAACATGGTTAAATTGAGAAACAGGAACTACTAGAAGAAGGGCTTCTTCCGTGTCAATAGACACAAAATATTGTGGTAGAACAACCTTAAGAATTTGTTCAAAGATTGAGGATCATTTCTTCAGTTTGTATGTGGAACTGAACACCAAAAGGATTTACTGTTGAGATGGAAGTTTCCTTTTGTGTTTCTTTTCTTAGCATGGAAGTCACTGCTTACTCATTATCAGCTGAAACTATATGTTTCAATGTGTTTGCTTTAACAATAGGATATTCATTTTTGGTGTCCGTGAAGTAGTTCTCCTTGGTCATGATATAGAAAAAGAGAGAGGAAGGTACTAACGTTACATGATCTCTCTTCATATTTCCTTTCTAGGTCAAAGGAACAGTTTTCTATACAGATGGTAATGGAGCACTAGTTGACATAAATGCAAAATCATCGGCATACTTGTCTCTAAGAGAGGCATCCATCCACAGTATCAAACATGTGGAAGAGGCTGGTATAGTTCCTGGTTTACGTGAAGAATTTGTAATTGTTGGGGAGAATGAAGCTGATGATAGTTTGAATGTGAGCCTGCGTTCAATCCAATATGACCTTGCCTGGGAACGGTGTAGACAACTTCAAGCTGAACGTCGTTGTCAAGGGTAAGGTAGGATTTGGTCAAACTAGATCTATTATTTTTGCCTAGTGTCCTAGCTGGGGCATAAATCATAATTTATTTGCTTCCATTTCCATAGAATGCCTATTTGCAAGTGTCTCTTCTAGGATATGCCTTCCTCCTTAGCAGCATGTATGTCTATTGTCTAATTTCAAATTTAAAGGTTCTTGTATTGAAATGTGATTTGACTTGAAAGTTTCTTTGTCATTACACAGATAGTTGGAGCAAACAAAGGTGGAGTGGTGGCCATGGTGGAGGGCCTTCGTGGTTTTGTACCATTTTCACAAATCTCGACGGTTGGTTCTGTGTCATGCCCATGAGTCTTCCTCTGATGCTAAATTATTCTAATGTTTAGGTTATGGTTCTAGAAGGATTCAGCGTGATACATGCACTGGTGCCATAGAGTTGCTTTAGAGCTTGGGTTTTTAACCCTTCTGATGTCTTCTATTTTACTGTCTCGTATTCATTGGAGAGAGTGTTTTGTCTCTCAATTATTTTCTGCTCAAGTTATAGTTAATTAGAAGGTTATCAAGAGGTCTAGTGAATTTGTTTCAGAAATCAACTGCAGAGGAGCTTCTGGAAAAAGAACTCCCTCTTAAATTTGTGGAGGTTGACGAGGAACAATCCAGACTAGTTCTCAGTAATCGCAAGGCCATGGCTGACTCTCAGGCACAGCTTGGAATTGGTTCTGTAGTAATTGGCACTGTTCAGAGCTTGAAACCATATGGTGCCTTTATTGACATTGGTGGAATTAATGGCCTTTTGCATGTCAGCCAGATCAGCCACGATCATGTCGCAGATATTGCCACAGTTCTTCAGCCTGGTGATACTTTAAAGGTGCATTTCCTCACAGTTATCTACTTGTGCTCAACCATCCAGAGAATTTGCACTCATATCTGCCAAATCTTGCTTTAGGTTATGATTTTAAGCCATGATCGTGAGAGAGGCCGAGTGAGCCTCTCTACTAAGAAGTTAGAGCCCACTCCTGGTGACATGATTCGGAATCCCAAGCTAGTTTTTGAAAAGGTAAGACATGGATGCATCTGAAAAATCATATTGCATTAATCATATTTTGTTTGAAGCTCAATTAAACCTGGTTTTGATTGTGCCTGTCAAAATAAAATAGATATTCTGTATGGATCATGATGCTGCCAGACCTTATGAATGACTATTGAAATGTTGCCTGATTTGTTACCCTTCTTCGTGTGCTTGTTAATCGCCTCTGTGTGTCACTAGTGTTCATATGACATTTGTGAATTTTCTTCTGACAGGCAGAAGAGATGGCTCAGACTTTCAGGCAAAGAATAGCTCAAGCAGAAGCCATGGCTCGTGCTGATATCTTAAGATTCCAACCTGAGGTAATTCTGCATTTTGATTAGTTTGAACAAAAATTTTTGCTATATTTATACCTTTTCCCCTCAATAATATAATAGTTCTCTAAAATTTGTGTAACTTTCTGTTAAAGGACTTGTCTGTAAAATGAGAAACAGACACGTCATGCTGCTCAGAAAGTGAGCGCCATGTACTCTTAACAGTGAGGGATGAGTTCAGCATAAGCGTTGGTCCAGCTTCACAATGTTGACATACTGCTTGCGTTGATCAGTTTTTTGAGACACTGAATTCCAGCAATACTCGCGAAGGATTATTCCAAATTCACTTTTAGTGGAATAGATTAGATTGGTTTCGTAGTCAATAGGAATGATTTGTTTAGTTAATGCATAGCGCAACTGATATTTCTGCCTTCTCTCTCCTCCTTCCAGAGTGGATTGACCCTGAGCTCAGAAGGGATCCTAGGACCCCTGACTTCTGACCTGCCAGCAGATGGTCTGGATTTAAGTGATTTCCCACCAGCTGAAGATTGAAGAAGCTGCATATTCTCTACTTCTGTGTCCCAGCGGTTTGCCAAGTGTTTTGGACCTTTCAGCTGTGTAGGAATTATCCTTAGTTTCTTCATGATGGATCTCTCAGCTCGACATCATTCATCTCAATGTCTATATCTGGTGCTTTTCTTTTCTTTTCTTTTACAACATCGTACGGAGGCTTTTTCCAGTCCAAGAAGACCAAAGAGAGAGCTTGATACATGAACTACATTAATATCACATCTCCGCAGTTTGTTTACATCTTTGTTTTACTAAAGTGAACAATTCATCTTTTTTCCTTTTTTGCAATTTATAGACAAAGCTTGAACCAAAGTACACAGAAAGTAGGAAACGAACAATACTGCATTCCTGAACTTAACACATCATCATTTGCCTAGATATAAATCGATTCGGCTTGCACAATAGAAAATATAACCGCAAGCCATTGAAGGACATACTGGAACATAAATTGAAAAGATTTTAGTAGTTTATGCTTGCAAATAAATGAACATTAAATTCAAAAGGTAAATGAACGGAATCAAGCAAACGAAATGATTACTTAAAGTGCCTGACTGTAACATCAAAAGTCTTTACGTAAAGCAAGAATCAATAATATCCCTGATCACTAACCAAAGTCAATTTATGCTATGATATGTTACTAACTTGGTGAATTATACAATATGAAGTTAATTACAACCAAAATAGTTAACAAACAAGACCACTTGCGTAGGCCCTGCTCGTTCTCGTCTACAGAGATAATATACAGAGATGCCCAGCATATATACAGCCAGTTTAGAAAGTATTTGTGTGATAATATCTACATGGACTTTCTTTATGGTGCACTCCGCCGGCTAATTTTTTACTCCTTCAAATGTTTCTAGTGAACACAAGAGTGCTTGATCGGGCCCTTAACACACCTGTTCTTAACAATTCATCACATTGAAAGCGAGGGAGTAAGGTTGAGTCGCTCCAGAAAAACTTGAAGGATAGGAATTGGCCTTCCAACTGGAACCAGAGCCTGGGAGTCAAGGAGGGTTTTGCTCCAGGCAGCACTTGAAAGCAATCTTTACTGGACAATAATTGGCCTTAATCAACTTAAGTCGAAACCAGCATCAGAATTTATGGCATACAGTAATTTCTGCTCCATTTGCTGTTTGCTGTATGAAAATGATACCAATCTCAGTAGTTACATTAGCATTGCTGAATAGCTCACATAATATAGCAATATGAAAGCATCAGAATATTATTTGTAATGGTAAATAATATGGAGGAGCTGAACACAACAATCTGGAAATACTACTCATTTTGGATGTATTGACCAGGAACAATTTCCTAAAATTAGAATCACCTACTTTGCAGATGGGTAGCTGAATTTGTACAAACCTTCGGTAAGGAGGTAGTTTAAGAAGATTCATGCAAGTGGCAGATGTTGGCAACCGGTCAAGAGCTTCTTCGGATGCATTACCAGCAGTCCTGTTAGACAAAGGGGAGTATTTGACTGATACCGGATACTGCTTGAATAAGATATACTAATTAGCATCAACTATTTGAAGCACCAGTTGCAGATTTACCTCTGGATGCAGAAAGTAGGTTCCAAGTACTTAAATCCTAGCAAAGGCCCACGAGAACATCCAGTTGCAAATCTGAGAGCAGAAATAAGAATATAACATGTTTATCAAAACTAAAATAATGGATAGAGGAGGTCAAAGTAATTGGCTTGTGTGTGCTTCCACGAGATTGACAGCATAACAAATGTGCTTCAATTTAGGATTCAGAGGTGTGATAAGATTCTTTTTCGGCTAGCAGACACCAACAATAAGAACTGTAATTAGTAAAACAATTATAGTATTTGGTTGTCCAAGAGAAACTTCCCAGCATTTTACCTCTAGCCAGCGTTAATCTTAAAATTTCGAACTTGAACACATATTTTTGGTAAAAAGTTCCAGGAACTAATAATACTTGATATTCCTTTCCATTACATCACTGGATTTTAGATCCTTAACTTTTATGTCCAAATCCTGGATCCAAACATGTAATTTGTACAAACTATGGCAAAAACTGGAACCAAAATGTAAACAGAAGAAGCTGATAGGGCTAGAGAAAAAATAGTACTAGAAACATCTGTACTATTATACATTTCAGGCTATTATACAAGAAGAAAACAGCTGAATATAAAAAGTTACTAATCCCAAAATGACTCACCAACTCCAGATTATTTAGACAAAGCAATAAGGACTGGCAAACACAGAAAGAAAGTTCAGATGATAACAAATTGTGCACTTGTGTGTTGGATTAAAAAAAAAAAGAATAAGTATAGATACAATACTGTGGCTAAGATTCAAAGGCAATAAGATAAGAGACAAGACCATGTTATGTTAATTAACCAACTTTGGTTGCTTCTGCAGAATATTGCCAAATAGCAGAACCCCAAAACTTAAATATAATTTAAAAGCAAAAGAGATTGTAAGGCATACTTCAAAAATTTCCTCTTGTTTTCCAAGCTAAGATTCTGAATAACTTCCCAGAACATCTCGATGACATAGTGATCCTGCCAAAATAATTCCTAGTGAGACATATGAATAGAAAAGAAACAAGTAAAAATGATAGGCACCAGAAAACATCCAGCATGCAGGACACCCATCTAAAAGAAATATTGATACTACAAGTTTACATCACTCGTTAGATAAAATCACATTTGACGTTCCACCAGAACCTTGAAGGGGAGTTAATCAAGCCAACCATACGTGCCCAAGTTGCAATTCAATCTGAAATTTCAGGTCGTGGTGGCTGTGGCTATTAAGCAAGGGGAGAACCATGAGAGAGAAAAAGAGTAACTTGTTTGTGTTTACTACATACTTCAAAAAATGGATTTGATTCAATTTACGAAGTAAAAGAAGAACCAAGTTTATCCAGTACAGTATATGGTAAGCGATGACTGAGACGCTAGAAAGGTCAGGTGACTGATAACCAGAAAACAAGCAAGTTATGAGTTGAGAATGGTAGGAGAATAAGTTTCTCTGGTACATGAATTGGAGATGAAACTGATTCTGATGCTTTACTAGATGCACCAACCCAAATCTTCACAAATATGAAAATGCAGAGTACAGAGACAAGAAACTGAAAAACAGGAAGAGATTGTTGTCAAATAAAGTAGACAAAAACAGACGTAATCATTTTTATGTTTTCCCAGTGGAAATGTTCAACGTAAACATAAGGTGAGAAACAAACTATTTGAGGCAAAATAATAAGAGCTCACCTCATGGTAGCCACCTGTATAATTAGTATGAGCACGAAGATCATCGACATCAAATCCATCCACACTGATCCAGATATTAGAAGCTAGGACGGGAGACAACAAGCAGTTTAGCAATAAACTATCGTTCAACCAAGGATACAGCTTTTAATCAATATGGCATAAAAAGATCTGTATATGGTTAAATACAATAAAGATGCATATCCAAGTCACTGCAGGGACAGATATACAGCTCAATCTTAATTTTGGTGCTATTCAGGTAAAGTTGAAACTTCTCGATTCATATCAAGTACCTCTTTTTTAGTTTATCTTTTACCTTGGTCAGTCATTCTACAAAATTCGGTAACTCCAATTTCATTACTTTCCCGAGAAAAACAATAAATAAACATGAAATAGTTTGTTATTTTATGTGGTCTTCATATGAACATATGAATACATCACAGAAATCAGGTTTGAGATATCACTAGCATTTTTCGTTATTTCCACCATGATTAATGTTCTAAAGATGTTCTCAATATTTGTTCTTTTTAAGTTGCTCCTAATGGAAAAAAAAATGTTATTGAAATGGCCAAACAACTCTCCTGGGATCCCTAAAGAGGTGTAGCCACTCAGGTCCACAGTTGCACAAGGGAAAGATATAGAAGCATTTGAGTCTTTAATAATGGATGTAACATGAGCTATCAACATTAAAAGCTTTATGTTCAGCATTGTTGTCCAAGGAACAAGTTTATCCAGATTTTTGCTAGCAGAAAGATAAATTAAAACAAAGCATAAAGTCAATCATAAACCCAAATTCCAAATAATATAGCCTCAAGTACCTGAAGTTCGTGCTCGTTAAACATGTCAATCCAATCTTTCTGAATCAACTGTTGAAACCCTCAAAAAGTGAGAACTTTGTTGACGTATCTGCATGTAAGCAATTAACTGTCAAGAATTACAAGAGCTAGAAACACATATCGTTAGATTGATCTTTATTTTTCTTGCAAGGATGACTTGGTTACGAATTTTGGTAACTCTGTTCCTCTTGGGTTGCTTGATGCAAGGGGATAGGATGGACTTGAAAAATTAGCCGACAACCAAATATGAGAAGGTTTTACTACCTGAAAGTTCAATCGATGGTTGGCAACCAAATGAATGAATGTAATGACATTCTCATTTGTGACTCGAATGTTTTTTCCTCCTGGAAGCAGCTCTTCTTCTGTTTGCTCCCCATATTCATTGTTAACAATTACGAAATACAGTTCTAACTCAGAAATGTCACCCCCATAATGCTGCAAGTCATCGCGCAGAAACCCATAAAATTAAAAGCAAATGTCAATTGGATAAACATTCAATTTGGGAGCAAAACAACAGGCATACACAAGTTTTATGAAATCTACAACTGCGGATGGTCATATAGTGTGAGTTCCCAGCTTCATTAATTATTAACCAAAAAAAGCATTATAATTCACCAATTAGGTTGCAGGCAACTTCCGAAAACCAAGGGAGATGACTCCCATTTCACATTTTGCATTCTAATAAAACTGACATTGAGCAACATGAAAATTCATACTTAACTTTTCAAGAGAATCAGCAGGTAATCTGTAAACATCGTAAGTAAACTTCTATTGTACTATCTGTTTAGTCAATAAATGATACAAGTAAATACAAGTACACCCCACATCGTTTAAACAGAATTTCCACTTCAATTAGCAAACCTGTCAACCAGTGAAAGACCACAAGGACCTTACCCCCTGTACCTTTGTTGCCATAATCTTATACTTAAGGAAGCCAGTATGGCTTCATAATTTCACATTTGCAGCATTGTCTTGAAATACTTAGTTCCAGAAAAAGAATATGACGAGCTTTCCATGTGATGGAGAAATATAATAGTCCGCAAATGGCCTTAACATTATCAAACTTGTGAAAGTAATGAACAGAGGGTGAAAAGATAAGCTGAACAAAGATCCAGTAGGTAAAACAAAAACAGAATATCTTTATTTTGTCTAGAAGAGCAAAGGAAACAAAAGTTTTTAACCATGGAGCAAATACATTAAGGTAAACATGAAGGAATCAAGAAAATGTACCTTTAGGAAAATCAGATGGCGATACAATTCTGGGTCCAAGGAGGGCAAGTCATTCAAGTAGTTATACTAAGCAGTATATATACAAATTGCCGCAGTTCGGTCAGGTGGGTAATGGCAGCCAATCAAAGTAAAAAGTAATACTATATAAAAAGAGAGCAACATAAAGAATCCAAATCTAAAGAAATGAATACAACACAATTCAGCAGGAATAAACAATTTAAGCACAATTTTTTAAGGGTAAGATCTACATTTATAGATTTTCAAGCTCAATTCAACATAGGCCCGATTTACAGAGTTGGCCTTACTAACAAACATATTCCCTTTTTTCATTAACAAAATCCTATTAGGCTAAATATAGGGGTCCATATGTTCCGAAATGTGCATTTCCTTCCTCCAAATAAGCCACATACAATTTTCATCTTGTGCTCAGAAAAGTCTCGTCCTCATATAAATGGAGGCTTCAATCTTGAGTGCTAAAAGAACGGGCAACAAGAGATTTACACCGTCCATATATACAACAGCCATACAACCCAAAAGGGATGGACTACCATCAGGCTGAGATTGAGAGCAAAGAGACTGTACATTTTCCTGGCAGAAACATAACATGCAGAGATTTTTCAAAAATTATAGTGCATAGTACATGATATTGAGGAGACACCAAGTTGCTTGGTCATACAGACCCAAATGTCAATTACAAATGTTCTATTTTACTTGAGTTTTCACTTTTCTTATACTTTGTGTGGAAAAACTGTCTCCTTATGCAATACAAATTGTCACAATTTTTAGAACTCAAATCTAGCTATTAAATTTTAAAACACAAGGACGCACCAACTTTATAGAACAAAAATAAGAAGACTGACTTACTTTTGCTTCAATTTGCTCAAGAAGAATGTTGCAAATGGAATCAACCAAAATCCTTCAAACATTGCCTACATAAACAAATTCCATGTTACTGAAACACTAAAACATAATGAGGGTTCAAAGTAAAGCACATAGAGCCATAAACTGTAAAGAAACTTGCATCCTTATGAGAATCGATGTGCAGTTTGTCATTCAGAAAGTGATTCTCCCATACAAAAAATGCAGAAATCATGGCCTTTGCAGGTTACAAAAGAAGAAGAAGAAAAATGCATCTCCATTGTGTTGCCAGGGAAACAAAGCAATGTAATTTGACATCACAAAAAGATCAACTGCAATCATTAGGTTTATTCAACTGTCAGCGACATCATAACTTAAGTGTGGTTATGCAACTACAAAGGACCTTTTGCTTATGACAAAAAAAGACTATAGCAACTAGTTATGTTATATGATTCAACTGAGCTACACATAAACAGATAAGTGCCAATCCAATCTCCACACAAACGACCTCGTCAAATGGGCCCAAAGGAAAAAAAAAAAAAAACACTCATCTCATTAAATGGGCATCAGTTCTACTCTTCTAATCGACAAAGCTATTTCATAAATTGCATGTTAAATGAAATATCAAAAACTGCTAAAATGGATTGAGCATATTTATAAATGAGGTAAATATCCACTCCGGAAAATGCAAATTCACAACCTTCATGATCAGGAAAACCCACTTTCGAGCTCACTTCTTAACTAAATGAAGGCTAAGAACGCAGTAACAGGCAATATTCAGAAAATACCAGACATTTTGTGAATAAATCAAGGATCAATACCTTTGCAAGAATAGTCCAAGAAAGTGAAAAAACTGAAGATGCTGTTCATGTATCAATCCAGATCCAGGGTTTGGATAGAGGAGGTGATCCGCAGTTTCCTAGACATGTAAAACCAGCCAATTGTGATAATAATTAGAAGATACCACTGAAAAACAGGAACTGTGCTGTTATACAATCAACATGATGAAAACTTGAGCAATCAAAGTAACAAAAAAGTACGCTGCAACTGGAATTGGTAAGTGAGACCTACTGGTTTGAAGCTTCCGTGCAGTCTATAGTTTTAATGAATACGAGTACAAAATCAGTAATCTTATTTATCATTTAGTTAATAATCTTGGTAGAGCAGAGGGATAGAACACACCACGTAACTAGTACAGAATTTTGGTGCTAGCCAGCGGTAGTAGATCCATTAGGCTTTGATGATTCAAATTGGACAGAGTTTTGCTTGAAATATATAGCCATAACATTTCTTAGACTGTTTATCTTGTTAATGTCGCAGACCTATAGCCGCTTTCTCATGCAATAAGTCTTTGCAAAGCCAGGAGAAGCATAGGCCTAATCTATTGAACTAGCAAGATACAGGATTGAACTTAAGATGGAGAAGAGGTTCACATCAAACTCTTAGTTCAAAGAAAAACATACTCTTAGGCTGCTGGTTTTGTTATAAGGTTATATTATTTAAGTAAAATGAATGTGTTCGAGCAATTGACAAATCAATAAGCATAAAGAGCACATCAAAGAAGATGCAATACGTGAAAGTGCATGTATTAACCATCATACATCACAACCTTAAATAGTCCATACTGGACATCAAATGCGGCTCGAGTAATGTTTTCCATGAAATCTTTGAAAATTCCTCCACCATCAATACCAGCCTCCTCAACTCCAAATTCATTAACAAAAGTTATGCGAATCTGGATACATTTAAGCAGACACAGCAAAATTAGATAGAACGATAGAAGCTTCTTCAAGTTAACATGGTTATATATATAAAAGCAAAGATTTTAGAAGTTCGAGCATACATTTGAAAAGAAAAAACAGTAAAAGATCAGAGAGAGAAATTCACCACTCCCGGAGATCTTCTTCAGCTAATGCATTCAGTTGACTGAAAGCATCCTCCAAAATGAGATCGCGTCTTATTTTGAATCTGTTTCTCGTAAAAATAGCATGAGCGCTATTTCTTTCTTTCATAGTTGCTAGCTGTGACTGCAAAGTCCAATTCTACTATTCACTAATGCGTTAAGAAAATTGCAAGTAACCAACATCCAGATTCAAATGGTTCACATACGATTTTACTACATTTCAGAATTAAGGTACTTGAAAGCTACCAAGAACATTTCAGTTTCACCAAGTTAAGCACTCACATAAATATTTTAGCTCTGCTTGTAAATGGAACCAAGAAAGGAGCTTGTTTTAGAATGTCATTTGCTCTTGTATTCTCTGTCATTGCCTGGCAAAGGTGAAATATTTTAATGGTCAATCACTAAATACTGGTTTTTCTGGAAGCCAACAGTGCAAACAGAACTATTACCTGTGACATAAATAAATCACTGGCACCATCAGCATTGAAGTCATTAGGGGAGGTAAATTCTCGTCTGTTATTCCAATCTTGCAACTATTAACAGTTTCCATGTTAGACCAAGAATGGAAACAAATGAAAATACTCAAAGAGCACATCTAGAGCACTTTCAGATGCATAGACCTTCTAGAACGTGACCTCATGTACCTGCGACATGAGCTCAGAAGCAACCACGCAAACCCTGTGCTGAAGAAATTCTATTGGGCGCCTCCTCATAGCAGAAGGACCATCTGCAGACTTTGAGAAATTAGGTGTTGCCACGGGATTGAGCCAAAGAATCTGCCACAAGGCCTACACAAAGATGCAAATATATGAGTTACATGGCATTCATAAAATAAGAATATTAAAGCACCAGAAATGACACAACCACCTGAACTGTACATGATTGGTTTTCCTAAGCTACTGCACACTGTTATTATTGCATTGACCTACTTCACATTTGTTGGATGTATAAGAGAGATTTGAGGGCTTCACGTAGAATAGAGGTAGACCATTCAGATGACTAAATGGACATTACAGCTTCCACTTGCAGAGATCACATCCTAATTCAACACCATATATTAGGTCTTTCATATTCATTTCTCCAGAAGCCTTCACCGAATTAGAAGAACAGCTAAGTTGCTGTTAGTCCCTCTTGCAAGGCTCACAGCATCTAGAATATGGAAGATGCTGCACTCATGGAGGTGTTTACCTCCTTTCTTATCTTCACAATATGCATTTGCAACTCTACATTGCGCCAAAATGAAGCAGTACATAAAGTTATGTCCTAGAGATTGTTGCTATATGTTGCTGTCTTTGGTCAGAAAATGACCACATTATCAGTAATACTTTAAGCTTCCATGCTAAACCTTCTCTTAAGCTTCAATTAAGTGTGAAAATATCAAAGGAATCACATAGTATATGATTACCTGTCTTAAAATGACAATCAACAATCTGATGTCCACCAGTGACAGTGGCTTCTCCTGTTCATAGAACTCCTCATTATCAACAATCATTAGCATGTGCCTGATCCAGGAAGAGCAAGACACACTCAACTTGAATTATGAGCCAGCTACCAGGCGTGAAAAGTACAAGACTTGGAAGGTACAAATTATCACAAAATTACTTACTTATAAACAGGGCAAAAA
Organism: Sesamum angolense; assembly: GCA_034509725.1. NCBI lineage: Eukaryota > Viridiplantae > Streptophyta > Magnoliopsida > Lamiales > Pedaliaceae > Sesamum > Sesamum angolense. The sequence goes on from JACGWL010000003.1 coordinate 3,243,310, forward strand.
ACTGATAATGGTAATAGCCAACCAGGAGTATCCACAGGCAGATGAGCTGATTGCCCAGACAAGGAAGACCACGTATCATTTTCATGGCATCTCTTCATAAAGTTCCATAGAATGGGAACTAGTTCTGTCCTATAAGCTAGTACGGTCATAATTCGCTCAAGAGGCAAAATGTTGAAAGTCACATGCAGAAAAGAACAAGCTGCACCAACAGCAGCCACTTCGTCATCATCAGGCTTGCCTTTATGTGAACCAACATTCGGCAAAATGCCCCCCAGTAGCACATTTGTCTGTTCAAGAAAAATAAAAAAGATTGTTTAGTAAAGGGAAATTTTGTTGCATTTTGACAATGCATAAGATGGAGCAAGACATCAGAAGGGTGCATACCAATTGTAGAAGAAAGCGTGGATCTAGGGCACTGAAAATCTGTTGTTCCAAATCCTATTTAAAACTATTTCTGTTAGCTCATCACCAACGAGCATTTCATCTTCACCCATTGTAGAATCTGATGTAGGTTGTATAGAAAAAACAGGATGAAAGAGACAGCTGACTTATAAAAAGTATCTAAACTAACTGAACAGCCCAACAAAGTAGAAGGGAGCTAAATTATTAAGAAGTACAAGTGAAATTGTAATATATAAATAGGACACACCTTTACCTCCTTGATTTGATGTTTGGAGAGGAGGAAGTGCTTGCAACAAGAATGTTGCAACAGTAGCAAAGTCCATAGCCTGATGAAATAGAAGTCACAAGTGACTATTGTCAGAACCAAATGACTAAGTTAATCCGAATTTTAGAAAACGAAATATGGTAAAACAATGAAAGGATATGATAGCAATCACCTAAAAAATGTAAATCAGGGGAACAGAATTCATAGCAGTTTGATCAGTACTATGGTTAGTTAAGAAGAGAATACAAATTCATTAGGATTGCCATCTGAGACATTCTACCGCTTTCAGGTTGCGGCCAACAACTCACAATTTATCAGCGATCAAGAGAAATCATTCAAACAAAGTCAAAGCATATAAGGAAATTCATAAGTCAGTTCCATGTGCATCGGGAAGAATATTTAGAATCCATCTAACCAAATAAATATTACAATAATTAGCGAGAATCAAATGCTGCCATTAGATAGTAGGCAACAGCATTTATAAACTGTGAAATATCTATAGACTGTGAGTATTGAGGTGGAACGGTAGGATTGCCCACAAAGTAGAAAGAAAGTTCCTTTACCCATGCAAATGAACCAGGCTGAGTGATAGCAACCCCAGCCACTTCCAATAGGTTTCCTAGAAGGCAGGCGTAACTCGGAAAACACTAGATATATCAGCAGGCAGAACATTGGTATGATCTTTCACACATAATGCCATCTGATGAACATAATGTTGACTCAACCGTGGTGCAGCAAATATCTGGATGTGAAATTAAAATAGTGAAACATTCATCATAAAATACAAGCATAGTGAATGTGATAAAAATTCGGCTGCAGCTATAGACAACACTATACAATGTTGGGTTTACAATCGCATACAGTCAGCAAACACCAACTATGTAGCTTAGATTGGACAGGGTTAGGTTCAGAAAAATCTGTTGTGGAGATTAACACGAGAACATATACACCTAAATTCCTGCCCTACCTGAATAAGGATAATAATGATGACTTATAACAGGAATTACAGGGAAAACTACCTCTTTCAGGTGTGGAAACAGCCGCCACAAGAAAGGAATTATAAGGATCTGGGATGAGAAGCTCGATCGCGGATTACTATTTGAACAAGTGCAAGATGTTTGATCCACATGAAAATAATAACAGCAAGAACGCGCTCCAATGAAGAGGTAGTCCCAACAGAACCTTGGAGATGTTTCTAGACAAATTAAAATATGTTATTTCTGTTCTTAACGATGAAGAAAACAAGGAAAATGTATGAAAAATAACTATCATTAGACTATAATGTCTCATTTGAGAACCACTGAATAAACTTAAACCTATTCATATTACGCTTATAAATTTCATACTATTCATATACAGATAGATCACAACACCAAGTATCTTAACATATCCATATGTCGTGATATGTGACTTTCTTATTTTGATCTCTATTCATACTGCATGGTCCCCACACGAGAAAAAACAGTCTAAAAATACGGAAACTGAGGGTGGATTTTGTACAACAAAGTAAAATTGAGTTCCAATTTCCCAGAGAAACTGTCAATGAGATGACACCATAGCATTCTCTGCCTACTGAAATGTGCACACTTTCATGGAAAGTAAGACTCTTAACAATTCAATCTGACTACTCTTTGTCTTAGATATAGATGAGATCCTTTTACTTCGAGAATGTCAACAAGACAATTTTCTCTACTGCAACTTCACTCTCATTAGAATTGAAGCAACTGCAACAGCAGCTTTAACAACTATTTACCTCCCATACAAGCCCAATTTCATATTACAATAAAATGAGCTAATAGAATATTTAGAAGGCCACCACTATTTTCAGTCCCAGAACATAAAATCCCTGAAAATGAGATCACCAAAGTATGGAAGGAATGGCCAAATTCACTCACAAATTTGTGCACTACGCATATACTATACAAGCAACTAGGACAAAATAGATTATAAGAAGCAAAACCATTAAGTAATAAGAGTTGTAATATAGGGAAGCAGTAATGACCAAAAAGGATATGCTAAAAGTCTCTGCATTACATGTAATCATATATAGGAGAGAATCAAAACTGGGTGGAAGAGTACCTTCCCCATCAAGATTATTTCTCTGAACATGGAGTACATATTCCTTTGTGACAAGTAGCAGACTGTGTTACAAGCCCAAGGAAGCTTTAGATCAATCAACAAAATTACTGCCTCTAGCAAGACATTTGCTGATCGATTGGACTTCTCAGGCGCCAAAAATAACTGATCTTTCAACTGATTCCTGTGAAAAGCAAAGCTAAACTGATTACTTAAAATTGATAAGCTTACAGTTGAACAGAAGAGTGGATTATCCTATTCTCGCTTATTCATCCCCATGGATGAGATTAACATTAAACAGCTCCAGTAGGAATATTAAATATATCTGGCAGAAAGCAGTACATTATCATGAGTTAAGTGAGATGATCAGCAGATGCAAATTGCTACTGGTTCCCACAAACATGTGTTTGATATCTATGCTGCTATTAAACCAAGTGTCAGAAACCAAGCATTTTCAGATTTCGATGGCCTCAAAGCAGTTCTTCTGTTGTTTACATTAGGCAAATTGATGACTCCTAACAGGAGGTCAAACGGTCAAAGACTCTGGAAGATCAATGAAAGAAAACTGAATCCAGCTAAATTATAGGAAGACAGTAATAAAAAGTCAAGGCAAACGGTGAGCAGAAACCAATACCACACTTTAGTTAGTACAAACATGGAACAAAAATTGAAGTTACTCCAGATTTTGGCAGCAAATTGAGCAAGACTATAGTCACTTCATTATATTTGTGCAACTCTCAATGAGGTGAAAGGATTCCAATTAATAAATCTCTCTCGAAAAACATGCATATATCTAAATTCCAGATGAAAACTTTGACCAACAGAATAACGAATTCATGGCACTCTTACCAGGATTGAACTATAAAAATAGATATAGCCCACAAAACTTAATAATATAAACAAGAAAGGGAAACAAACATTTAAGTAACAATGGTTAACCGCTAATTTTCTCAGCTAAGGCATGGACTCAGTTTCTATTTCTGAGGCAACTGGATGCCCATGGGAAAATTAAAAGAATATTATTCATGAAAACCTTTAGAGCTGTCCATGGGAATTCTTTGGATGGTCACACAAGAAATGAAAATGTGATTTTAAAATCACATGGCTGAAAGATTTCAACTAGAGGTTGGTTTCAGTAATAAATCATATAGAAGTATGGACAACTTCATGTACAAGTCTGACTTATATAATACTTCAGATAGAAGGATGAGAATTTGGGAGGCTGTTAGATCATGCAAAATAGAAAGAGTTGATGTGAAGTACTGTACAAAAGAATCAAAAGGCCCCTTAGAAGAAGACCTATTCTCATAGATCGCACGAACGCAAGCATACGCAAGATTCTTAATCCTATACTCCACCAGACCACGCTTGGATGAGTAATCCATGCCCGCAAAGAGGCTCACCACATCACCTGTTGCAAAGGTAGAGCAACCATGACAAAAGTCGTAACAAATCAAAGTCCAGGATGTTCATAACAAAAATCATGTATGCGATATGTCAGCAAAATAAAAACATTACAACTACATGTGACGGCAACCAAGGAAACTCACCATTATCATGAACGAATTCAAGAAGCAATCGACAGGTCTCAACAAGCGCAGAAAAATCAGCCACATATCTAGGGTTAAAGAAGAAAAGCAGCTGGTACAGAAAATCAGAATCTGGGCCAAAGCACTGCCTGAATAGGAGCATCATAAGGTGAAATTATGAGACAAATATGGGATGCATCCATCAGCGGAGCAAGAGATGGTAAATGATCAGGTGATGATAAAACTGAAAATAGAGAAGCAGGTGATACAGCGATAGGTAAAACCATATGCAGAACCTAAAATATAGGAAAAGTTCAGCTAACTCATAATAAATTCTGCACCTATTGACATCTTGACAATACTGCCCATAGGTCAAGAAAAACTTTTCACGAACTTTGCTGCGTTCAGCCTCCACAACCCTTCTTCCTCTGAAGCATTTCTGCAATGGTTAGTAATTAGTGAAGATGTATAGTTTAGAAGGAAATTTTATGTTTCAGCATCTCATAAACACATTTCAAAGAATAGTGACCTTCTACCAAACATATACCCAGATTGAAACCCGAGACAGAAGGATAAGATAAATAAGATAAACTCAACCATTAAACGAACAACATCCTCAATAGTCACAGAAAAGAACTTAAAAAATCCTGAACAGGATCTGTTTCATGGATGGGGACTCCACCAACAGAAGTCAGACTATGAAACCACAATGTTCACCAAATCGTAAAAAGAGGACGGAACAACCTATAGAATCATCAACAGAAAGACATGCATACATTATTGGTTATTTTCTCATGTCTGATCTTCGCATTCATAGTTTAATGTCGCAAAAATAAAATTAAAGAACATGACAGAACAACATTGAGTAGCTGCAACATATTTTCCTTATCCACCTTCTGTAATACATATGCGAATATCTCCATGTATTTTTTGAAGTATCTAGTATTTTGACAAAGATAACAGCTGACATCTGTATAAACTTATAATTGAACACACAAGCAGCTGGTAGCATACATTAGAAAGCAATAGCACAATTTTACTGCAGGTGACATGGTGAAAAATGAGTGCTCAGACAAGAACTTTAACCTTCATCTATTTTATACGTCAGCTGGTGTATATTCCTACAGAGATTTATTTAAAAATAGAAAGCAAAGTTAGGTCTAAGTTGTGTTATATCACATAATCGTAAGTCCTGTTTCTCATTAACCTATTATTTTTTTCAAAAAAAAAAAAAATGGGTAGGGCTTTACTAAAGTTAGAGGGAGGCCTCCAGAAATTCCCCAACAGCCAATACCCGTGCCAAACGAAACAGACACACCTTACTCGAACCCGCTGATTGCATCATGCCCCAAGCACACAAATATAGTCTTACCCAAAAATTACATCACTTGGTACTGCAATAATGGAACCTCCACCCTGGTAGCAAATGGTTGCTTGTAGCTAGAATATTTTATCAAACACACTGGGCAACAAAAACCTAGAACCTTTTGGGACACAGCTGCTTAGTAGTTCACGTATGTCATATTAGCCAGGAACAAAACAACTTTTAATGCCAAATGGAAGAGCCAAATGCACACGCCTGCCGATACATTAAAAACAATTTCCTGTAAGATATCAAAATGACTTACAGACCTTGCATCCACAGGCGATCAACAATTTTCTTTATATAGTGTGTCTGGCTTCAAGAGATTGAGGTTATGGAAATGCAGCGGATTGAAACTTCATTTAAGTTAGAATGATATGTTTTTCAAGTCACGTGTGAAGTCCCAAATTTCTTGAGAACAACAGTATGTAATAGTTGCTTAAGGTCTGCTTCAAATTAAAGTACTTGAGAACAATGCAAAAACTATATTTAACCTAACAACTCCTTGTTCCACTCTTGTCTTTGGCTTCAGCACAAAGCAATGAAGAGCGAACAGCTAAACAGCTGCTTTGAGTATAAAGATCAACATTTCTCAGCACTTTGTCATTTTGCTCATTAATTTTTCCTCTGGCATACTGCATTGAACTTGATGATTGGCTAAGCAGCTCCACATTACTTGAAAAATAAAAGAAGTCGAAGATGCTTAAATCCAAACCCCAGTTCAAGGCTATCACAGTAATATGGACAGTACATTTCATGAAATTAACATCTTCTTCCACTCATTTCTTCCTTCTTTTTTTATTTTTCCCCTTCAACCCCGTGTGGTCAAGACTGGCTTCTAATATTATACCAATTAATTAATGGAAAGGATCAAAATACGACATTCTCCCACAAAATTGACCAAAGAAAAGACATTAACAACTCGTGCTGATATTCAACTTAAACATCCATAAAAATAAAATAAAAAATGAATCAAATTCATAAACAGAAAATTCAGGAAGAAGACGAAGAAGAAACCTGAATCTTGAGAGCAGCGGCGTTCTGCTGACGCAACCAGAGGCGTCGGTTCCTTTCCAATCGGGTCTGCTCAAGAAGCTTCTGGCGGTCTCGCTCTTTGGAGCTGCGACCACCTAAATCCACCCGTTTACGGGTGGATGGATCACCGGTGAAAAACATGTCGTTTGTATTTGATTGGGAATGAATTGAGAAGGCAAACGGAGGAAGAAGAAACAGTTGGAGAAGAAATTTGGACGAGAAAGGAAATGAGGGGAGAAAGTGTTTTAACAGTGGGAACTCACATATATATATATATTTATACACATTACACACAACACAAACCCGCATACGTACGTACATACATACATATTGGTCGTGGTTACTTCGTGTGATTTGATTAGTATTGATATTAATATTGAGTTTTATCTTATTAATTACAATATATGATATAATAAATCACATTTATTTAAATAATATAAGTAATCATATAAATTAATATTAGTTTTTTTTCTAATTTACCCCTTCTCTCCTCGTCTCCGCTCTCTCCCCTCTTCCTTCCATTCACCTTTTTTGTTAGGAAAAGTTGCATAATACCCCCTATATTATTTGAATATTGCTAAAATATCATTTATTAATTGAATATATTTTGAAATTATATTTATTTTTCCTTTTTGTTATTTGTGAAGCATGTGCATGACTAAAAAAATATATTTTAAATTATAAAAAATAGTAAAAAATATTTTGGACATTTGAAAAATATTTGAGTTTTTATCATTAATTACATAATACGTGTTTCGAACTTCAACTTTATATAAATATAGCACAAAAAAAGAAATATTTCACAAATTAAATTTATTCTAAGCAATTGCATTTCAATAAGTAATTTAGAGGTTTTATTTAAAAAAATATATATATAAATACCTTAAAAATGGATAGTCTTTATTCATTCAACCACGTTATAATCATCTCAAGAAAACACCATATATTTATTATTAAATGAAATATTTCACATGCAATACCTCAAATCAAACATGATATAATGCAAAATTGGGTTAATAATCATTCAATTTTCCATCTTATCTAATTCTATAATGAAGGAACTCAACGAGCCCATGATATGTTATAATAACTATACTAATATTTCTCTTTTCTTCCTTAATGAAATTGAAAAGGAGAAGATTTATACGTGTTGTAGTATGAATGAATTATGAATATAAATGGAAAGACTTGAAATGTGTTGTTTTGTGTTTGTGCTGATGAAAATGATGTGATGAGAAGAAGAATGAGGAGTGGAGTTTTAGGCGGTCTTCAGCATCTAGAGATAGATGGGAGGGGGTTGGGGATAAAAGCCCAGACCATCCAATCCATAATAAAGCCCAGACCAGCCCATTCACTATAAAGAATAGTAGTAGTTTGATGAGTTGAGGGAGGGAGAGCATCTCTTCCGATTATTATTATTATTATCCTATATATAGTCCCAAATAAATGGCATTAAATATGAATTATGCAACCACTTCCATTTATTAAGAAGGATGCATACAGATTCAATTTTGATATACATATTTATGAATATTTGAATTATATTAGGTACAAAATGGAATGGAAGTCCAATATAATGAATGAAAGAAATGTTTGACATTGTTGAAATTGAATAGTATTATTGTATGATAATGGGTTGTTGTATGATTTTTATGGGTGGGTGGGTGGGTTGGTTGGTAGGTGTTGAGATTCATACTCTCCGACTCATCATCATCATCTCTACATCTTCAAACTCATCAAACCACTTGCCCTCAATTACTTGCGCTTCAATTCCCTTTTTCAATAACCAAATCTACATCCATCTATTTATATACCATTACCATTACCATCCATCAAAATGACAAATATATATAGGTAGCTAGTTTTTCAACAGCAAAATGAAATGATTATAATGGTTTATACAATGAAACGCATGCAAAATGCAATTATGAATCAGCTACTTAACATGAATGCATGTTTGGGCTTTTGCCAACAGATTGTGAACAAACTTAATTGCTTTTCGTTACTTAAACATTTCAATTAATTAATTAAGCCTATCATCTTTAATTAATAATCTGCCATTCTATTTAATTAACTCCCGCCGCTTTCTTTCAACATATAAACTTAATTATTATTCACAACCTTTAATTAATTAGCTATTTCTCTCATCAAATTTAACAATATATAATAATACCATGTGCTTAATTACCACTTGTTTTCATTCATTCCAATTTCCATGCATGCTAGTAATAAAAATCCGATACATTTTTTTATTTTTTTGAAGAAAGAAATTAAAAAAAAATGCTGATTCACCTAATTAACACTATAAGTAGGCCCTGCCTACAGCTGCATGTAGTGTTGAAGCCTATAGTATAGGGGGCTCATGAAATTGAACCTACTCTTCCACATGGTAACAAAACTTTGACTTGCCTCATCTATATATATATATATATATATGTATGTACGATTGAGTAGATGTGGGGAATTTTCTTACATATATATTATAAAGCTAGAGGTCACCATGCATGCATATATACTACAAAATTGAATTCATATATATTCTAGCTACTTGTTATCCTCTCTCAATTAATTACAACATTGCTTTCTAGTTCTATTAACCAAATACTACTGATGATCTTAATTATAAAATGTTAATTCCAATTAATAATTACTGTGATAAGTAAATAGGGGAGGAAAGAACATTTGATTTGCAGTGTTTAATGAGACGTGGACTTCACATCTCAATCTGAGTATATATATATATGTCCAATGAATCTGGATCCTTTGCCTCTCTTTCAACTTCAAATTTCTTCATTCTTCCATCTCCATCATGCAACATCTCTCTTTCTTCTGCTTTTTCCTAATTACTGTTTTAGCTCAATCACTACCTATCACGTGTCCATCAATTTTAGTTTTGTACTATACTATCACAATCTCATGTAATTAAACTTTTGTATTATATACATACATCCATCATAATACAACATTCTCATAAAAATAAAAAGTTGGACTATCATACTTGTTTATCGTGGTTTATTAATATTACCCCACTACTACAGTTTTACCCTAGAAAGTTTATTTGAAAATCAGGAAATATCATATTACCAACCAGTACTAGCTAATAATAAAGTAATTAAGATAAGACATTAATCAATCATATACATCACGTGTGTTAGTCATATATAATGTCCGAACCTCTCATTGAACTAATATTGTTGTCGTTGAACTGTAAGTCGTCGTCTTCATCGATATGATGACATCCGACCACACACCCATACATATTAATAACGACATCATACACACACACATATATATAGGTGCATAATTACTAGAAAAAGATGGATAAATTCAAATGGTGGAAGCAAAGTGAAGATACGTGATGAGGAGTGGCTTACTGGTCCCCTCTTCCTCTCTTAATTCCAAATGTCGAAAAGATGAGCTTTGGCTAATGCAAATCATCAATATCTAAATATAGACCATAATATTTTTTATTAATTGGTATGCGCATTTATTTACATTACTAATTAAAAACGTTGCTTAGTTATTTTCAGCTACGTACTTACATACATTAATCTCTATGATCTACTAGCAAGAAACCAATTACGTACCATTGAGCTTATAACTGCATCTGCTCAATTTTTATTGGCTTAATTCGAGTAGTTTGAAGTTTACTTTTAGTTCATGTATATAAAATTGGTAGTAATTAACTAAATTGTGGTTGGATCGATGATTTAAGAAAAGAAAAAGAAAAAGGTGGTAAAAAGTATCCAAACATATATTAATTATGTAGAGGGGTAAATTGAATAGTGATGCGGAATGATGAAAGTAAGGATCGTAGTAGGAGGCCAACATGGTTACGCATAAATTATATAGACATAATAAACTTAAAATTAAAGCAAGATATATATGAAGCAAATAATAATAATAATATTTTTGGTGTATGCTTTTGAGGAATGTTTTTTTTTCAGACATTGCTGCTGCGGAAATGAAAGGGTCATAATTGAGGGAAAGTAGTATTAATTTAGTTTAAAAAATTGGTTGCAAACAACAATTAGCTAGTTCATACATACATACATGCACGTTCATCAAAAGCAGAGCCAAATGGTTGTAATTTAATTTAATAAATTAAATTGTTGAAATGAAAACCCAAAGAAGCTTTCTGCTTTTTCTTAGTGAGAAGTTTCTTTCCTTGTGAAATTTCTTACACATGAAAATAATATAATATGTACATAGGCAAGAATATTAGAGAAGTTGAAAGAAAAAATTGGTGAGGCGTCCACGTACGTACAGGAACATATATATATACGTCTGAGAAATTTGACTAATTTGTGTATGAAATTTTGAATTAAAGAGTTGGGTAAATATTCACAGAAACAGAGGCTAGTGTATGTAGAAGAATATATAGTAATTAGGAGAGTTAGATGGGATGGTGGTGATTAAGATGGATATTGGAGAGATACTGATACACATACACACCCTCACCCCACTACAAATTTATTTGTATACCTAACGATACTACACAATAACAACAATTTATAATTATAATAATGAATGGAACTAACTACGTACAATTAATCATCTACATATATATATATACGCATGCGTTTCGCAGTAAAAAATACTATATAGCTACCTATAGTATTTTTTATATATTCAATAAGATATATACAGCAATAATGCAGCTAGCTAGGTAGCAGTCTAAGTTTGGGTCAAAGACGCTACATAGGATAGGATAGGAGAATGAACTCAAGAATATTAATTAATTACTTAATTCTATGGAGGTAGTAGTGTAGTGTTAAAATATTTTTCACTTATATTAATTAAATTAACTTTGATACTTGAAAATTGCTTTTTAAGAAGAACAATTCAAACTTATCTTGAGACGAGCTAGATTACCACATACATACATACATACGCACGTGATAATTTAATCAGTTTGAATTAAGAAATGAATGTGTGTGTATATAAGTGATAATAGTTTTTTTTTTTAATTTTTGGAGAGGTGTGAAGGGGGTTGATGATAGGGCTTAAGGAATTGTCCAGATTGGGGAAATGTGAAAAGCCCAAACAAGCCTTCCTCTTTTTGACAAACACACACACACATGAATCATCAACTATATATATGCATTGTCCCTCCTTCTCAACAAATGTATTTAATTTAATGATGATGGGCAGTTTTTAATTTATTTAATTGGAAGAAGCCGTCTGGACTAAGTGACAAAATGAAGTCTGCTTGAAATTTGATGATAAGAGGTGGGGTTGGGGTTGGGGTTGGGGTCTTCAATTCTTCTACCTACATCCTATTAATTAATGTCTAATACTGTTAATGATGTTACTCATTTTGCAAGAATTTTTATTCCTCATCTCTCTCACTCACTCAATCATTATTACCCTCCAATTCCATTTATATCATTTTCAACTCATCTTCTTTTAATTAAAATCCATTTGAGTTGGACGGATCACAATTACTGAATTCAATACTAACTCCAAATGAATAATTAATAAGAATTAAAATGGGATTTGGATGAAAATATGAGCACAAAGTCAAAATGTAAAATTGTTAACAGTAGAAATTAAGAAATAAGGGGTAGGGGTAGAGGTAGAGGTAGGTTTGATAGGGTGCCAGATAATGAAAATAGACGAATTAGAGAGAAGAGTGATGATGAATGGAGGGATGAGAGTTTGAGTCTGGGAAGAAAAGGATTATTAGTTGAGTTGAGATGGTGGCACGTGTACATCCCCATATTTATATATATATGTTTTATTGTGTTGCTTTTCACCCTCCAAGTCTCCTTTTGGGGAGTAACCATTCATTTTATTATTTAAATATTTAATTCATCATATACACATACATACATATGTGTGTGTGTGTGTGTGTGGAAATTAGAATCCCTCTAGAAAAACCATCATCATTCTAATTCTTTTTGCTTTTTGGTTATCAAGTAATTAATCTCTTTTCACACTGTCTAGGTGCGTGCTCCTATATATTCTTCATCATCATCATCCTCCTGTATACATATACATGATTCTAATCTTTGATTAATAGGTTGATCGATGTTTTAATTAAATGCAATGTATAGTAATCTTTCCATATATATATAAAGAGACATATGTGCATTTAGTGAGACTAAAACAAAATTAACATAAAGTGAGAATTTTAATCATACATATTCAATTTTGGAGGAGTTGGATTTAATGAATAATAATTTATACTATAATAATGATCGAAGAGGGCTTATATACTCAAAGTGGTAATTTTGATACCACAATACCAAATTATTATAATGCTAAAAATGCCCTTCAAATTCTCAAATCATGTTACATTAACTACTTAATAAAGGTCCTTTGAAAAATGAATTCCATGCAATCACATGTATTGAAAACTTAATTTACTCTCATTTGGTTTAAGTTTATTATTAATTCAAATTGAAATGACATGTTAGTATTTATTTTGCATGTATATATAATCATCACTATCAATATAGTATATATTCTACAAAGTGTCAATTTTTAAGTTAATTTGAGTAAAATATGTATTGATAATTTGCATTAAAAAAAGTTACCAAATAATTTTTATATATAATATTATAAGATAATGATAAATTTTAATATATAGAAAAAATTATGGGCTTTAATAAAATAAAAGTATTACTAAAAATTATGTGCGACCATATCTAGTAAATTTAAGTTAGAGGGATAAACTATCATTAATTAAAATAAATTGATTAAAATCATTCATATCGGATATCAATGTCTAATAAAGACTCTTACAAAAAGTGTACTATGATCAATAATATCAATAATAACAGCATCTACTATTCAGTAGAAAACAATACAATTAATATTTAGTAGATACAACATCATTTGCATAAGGCGGGATTTGAACCTTAGTTTCTCCAATTGAGCTAAATTTCATTGGCATCCAGTATTTTATAATTAAAGATGGAATATTGGTACTTGGGTTGATTCTTATTGACAATTACGAGGAAATATATTCTCCTTATCTGTCTTACATATATCTCAATTATTATTTATGTCAAAATCATTTAATAATTCACAATTTTGAATCATTAATGAATGAAAGAAATTGTTTCTTTATTTTAAGTATGGTTTGCTGCGTGGCGAATATCTATAAAATTGGGCATCTAAATCGAATTGCACTACTTACTTTCTATCAAAATTTAATTAATATCTAGTACTATATATATGGGTTATTGTGTGCATCCAACATAGATGAAGTAGGGGAAGATACTAACAAAAAGGAAAAGAATTGAAAGAATATGAATCTAATTGGAATGACTTTAGAGATAATAATGATTGAAGGAATGTAATCCAAATGAATATTATAAATTATAGGTAAGTATCTATGTATATATTCCTTTTTTCTATTTGCTTAATGTTCACGACTCAATCTTACTAATTTTAAATCTTTTTCGTCTACCTATTTTTTTGCCTCACATCATTAAAGTTGTTTCTGCAAATCTTTCATATTCACATATATATATATATATATATATATATATAATATATATATATATATAAATTAACACACATGTAATTATATTAAAATAAAATGGAGAAAATAGTCTAAAATCAAAATGAATACTCCCTCTAAAAACTTGCAACAATTTCATTATGTGTTAAGTCCAAAAATTAACATGAAGCTACCACTTTATATATTCCATGAGAGATAATATTTAGGTGACTCAATAAAAAGAGATAGAAAAGATAATATTTAGGTGACTCATACATACATATGATGATATGAGTAATTAATATAATATATATTGAGATTAGCGTACCATGACTATATTAATAAATAATTCACTAAAAAGTTGGAGCACATGAATATTAAAGAATAATTAGTAGTTAAGCACGTGAAATTTTTATTGCATATATCTTTTAATATACATTAACTCGATCAAGCTTATAAACATAATATTGATTAATACATATATATATATATATATATATATCTTAATTGGGCCACTTGAAAAAGGCTATATATATAAATATAAGAATATGTGTTAGCACAAATTAATAAAGAATTATCATTAAATAGCATGAAAACTTCAACCCAATAGTAATTCTATCTACTTTATAGGCACAGATTCTAAAATTGTAGCTGGAATTAATTTTTAAAATTAAACTTCAACCCATTATATAAATGTTGCAGTTTCTTTGTTTAATTCAAGGATGATGTAGTAGTAGTTGCGCCTATATGCAAATATACCTTTTGTTTAATTTCACCCTTTCCGCTATTGCTCAACGAATAAATATTAATTAATACCCTAAAAAGGGGCTTCTGTATGAAAATAAAATTCTACAACCCTAATTAACCACACCAATAATCTTAATATGTCACAGATTATTATACATAAATTAATGATTATTCATCATGTTCCATTTCATTATGTCACATATATATATTTGTAATTAATAATATTTTTCATTACATTACATTAAATAAACTATAGCGGATTAAGAGAAATTGTTCAAGTTAATATCCTTGTTCAAAATAAAGAAGAAACTATTACTATATTCTTTTCTTACTATTACTATTAATATGTATATATAATTAAGTTAATTTATAAATGAAATGGAGGGCATTGTCTACAATTAATTGTGTTAATATAGTTATCCCCTCCCTCATACATTATATGTAGCTTAGTACGTAGTCCAAGTTTATATATATATACTTTCTTACCAAATATATAATTTCAAGATTTTATTTTATTTGAATACTTAATAAATTAATTCACCATATCTTATATATATAAATTCTTTAAATAAATTTACAAAATCATTTAATTTGTTAATTCGGTGCATTCTAAAGGAGTTTTGCAACACAATACTGTAACAAGGACAAAATTGCACTTTTAGTCCATAGGATAAGAGACTTGACACTTTTAGTTCTCTACAAAATTTTCATAATGATAAAACTTTGAGAAACTCGACATATTTAATCATATAATTAATGTGATTTATGGGACAAAAAATGTGTCGAGTTTTCTTAATTTTGAGATTATTTTGAAAATCTTGTAAAGTACAGGATTAAATGTGTTGAATTTTCTCAATTTTTAAACTATCTTAAAAATTCCATAGAATGGAGAAATAAAAAATTTGAATTTCTTATTAGATGGGAGTAAAATTATAATTTCAGGCCATAACAAGTGACTAAGTCAAAATTCCAAGACAAGTTGATTGAAAAAAAAGGAGGAGGAGGAAGTGATATATAAATAGTAAAAAGAAAAAACAATTTGGGAGGGAGAGAAGTAAGCCAAGTCAAAGTGTCAAAGTTGAAGCCCTCACTCGTTTAACTATAATATATAATATTAATATTGTAATAGTTAAGTTTAATAAGCGTGTGTGTGTGTGGGGGGAGCTTAATTAATTAAGAATTAAGAGCAAATAATTAAGTGAGAGTATTGCGGCTTAGTGCCACTTCCCCTCTCTCACATTCCATCTTTTTATTATTTTTCTACCACTTTGAAGTCCCTCTTAATAATTTGCATCTATATAAAGCCCCTCCTTCTTTATCCTCTTGTACTAATAATCCAACCCCACCCCCACAACGCCCTCTAAACATCCTTTCCTTTCATCTCTCTCTCATTCCCCACTCAAAAACAATATCTCCAATCCATCCATCCATCCATCCATCCATCTCCGTCCTGTCAATCAATCACAGCTTTCCTTCTTCTTCTTCTTCTTCTTCTTTTCTTATTTAAGGTGTTGTAGCAGAATTACAAAAGGAGAAAGAAAAATAGAGAGATGGATTCTAATAACAAAGTTTCAAGAATGAATTACAGTGATGATCAAGACGAGGAATTGACGGACCTCAGAAGAGGCCCCTGGACTGTTGATGAAGACTTCACCCTCATCAACTACATAGCTCATCATGGAGAAGGTCGCTGGAACTCTCTTGCTCGATCTGCTGGTACCCCTACCTTACTAATTACTTATTCCTTTTTTATTTATTAACAATTACTCCTGCAGATGATATCAATATTGAAAGATTTCATTCATCTCTACGTAATCTGTATGTAATGAATTCCTTCTTTCTTTCTTTCTTTCTTTCCGAGATAGATAGATAAATACATACATATAATTAAGATGATGTGGTTCAGTGTCCGTACAAGAAAAGAATACAATAGTCATCTGATAAAAGCAAAAAGTATGTATGAAAGAAAAGTCGAGGAATTTACGTGTGAAACTTTACCAATTAAAACCCCACTTCTTCCTTTT
Organism: Sesamum angolense; assembly: GCA_034509725.1. Lineage (NCBI taxonomy): Eukaryota > Viridiplantae > Streptophyta > Magnoliopsida > Lamiales > Pedaliaceae > Sesamum > Sesamum angolense. Next base: position 3,260,204 of record JACGWL010000003.1, read on the forward strand.
TCCTGCACCAGCACTTGCAATTAATATATAGTTGTGGGCGTGATGAATTGATTACAGGCTCATGATGATCAAACATGTTGTATGTATGCACAGGCCTAAAGCGAACTGGGAAGAGCTGCAGATTGAGATGGCTGAACTATTTGCGTCCGGACGTTCGTCGTGGAAATATCACTCTTGAAGAACAGCTCTTGATTCTTGAACTCCATGCTCGTTGGGGCAATAGGTAATTCATTACAAATTTATACCACTTGTGAAAATTAATATTCATCAATTCATATTATCATCATACCAGCTTATAAATGTTGATGAAGAGTTATATATTTATTTGTTAGGTGGTCGAAAATAGCTCAACATTTGCCCGGTAGAACTGACAATGAGATCAAGAATTACTGGCGGACCCGGGTCCAAAAGCATGCTAAGCAGCTCAAATGTGACGTCAACAGCAAGCAATTCAAGGACACCATGCGTTACCTTTGGATGCCAAGATTAGTTGAGAGAATCCAAGCTGCCGCCGCCTCCTCTGGTGGAGCTACCACGGCACTGCCCTCCTCTTCCACCAACACTAGTGCTTACCTTTTCAACAATCAGAACAGCACAACTACTGTTGACATGGGCTCATCTACAATTAATACACTGCCGCCGGGAAACTCAAGCGCCGCCGCATCCTCGGACTCTTTCGGGACGCCGGTTTCGGACCTGACGGACTGTTACAACAACTATCCAGTAGTTAACAACAATCAAGATTATTATCCAGGGAATCAGAATATGTCTTATAGTTATGGTGATCAATCTTTAACCAGCCCCACTGCAGGCTACTTTAGCCAAGGGTTGGATTTCATGGAGCAAAACAGCCAGTGGACGGACGGTGCGGATCATGTATTGGACAGCTTGTGGAACGTTGATGACATGTGGTTCTTACAGCAGCAGCAGCAATTCAACAGCAATGCTTAGATGATTTTATATTAATGAACATAATTAAATTAATAATAATATGACCAAGAACATAAAAAACCCTAGCTAGCTAGCTTGCTAGAAATATAGTCTTTTAAATTTTTCTTCAGGTTTTTTAATTATAATTGGTAGAATTTGTGGAGAGGGACAGATTTTTAAGTCTTGATATTTAATTTTATGGTTGTATTCATTTTCTTTTTGTTTCCATAATTTGTAGTTTGAGGGAGAGGATTAAATTAAACAAGAATTGTAATTTGATCATCTTATTCTTTGGAATTCACTACTCCAACTTTCTAACTAGCTAGTCTCTATTTTTTTTCTTCTTCTTATTTGTGTACTATATATATATATATATATACACTACTAATTTCAGCAATCTACTTACATTATTATTTCATTAAAGTCTACAGTGTATAATCAATAAAGAACAACAAAAAATAAAATAAAACCATTTAATTAATATTTTTGATCGATGGAATGCACATGATGAGTCCCAATTAATTTTTGGAAGATATTAATTATATGATTATTATAAATTCACTTGAAAAAAAATTGATAAATTAAAATTAGTAAAGAATGAAGAGTGTTGGATAATTGGTAGTGAGTTTGCATAATTGATTCCACTATATGTATATGTTTACTTGAACGTCATTGTTGCTTGTTATTTTAATGTTTTGTGTATGAGTTGTGGAATTTTGGTAACAAAGAAGCAGATGAAACCCACTCCCACCCAATCTTCTAATTACTTTCTACATACAATTACCCCCAAAAAAATATATAATAATAATAAAAAAGTAATAGAGCTGCAATGATATTAATTAGCGGCTGGAGAGATGGAATATTAATTCTGAATTTTATAATATACAAATTTAATTAATTAATTAATCTCCATTCCATTGATCTTATCATCATCATCATCATCATCATCATCGTGATGTTATATATATTGAAGTGCCACGTGATGAGTGCCTTACAACTTCATCCTATTTAATTACACATTTAACATATTACTTATCCCTTAATTAAACACCACCTATCTATCCAAAAACGCCTTTTTTGTTTTCTATTCTCTCTAATTATTTGTACGGATCCCATTCACTTGTCCAACTATACAATTTCCTTTTCTCTTCCTTTCTACAACATTGGATTAATTTTACATATATATGCTTCAAAAGATATAATATAATACATAATTCGCTTGGGTGTGAGACCCTATATATATAACAAATACCTTGATCAAGGGATCCTATATATATATATATATATATATATATATATATATAATCATTCAATAGTTCTTTAAATTGGAATATATATCATAGATGATCTAAATTCAACCAATTACATATACTTGATTTGGGTCAGTATTTCAAAATTTATATTTACGTACTATATTAAAATTATGCCTCTAACAATTTAGACCAGCATCAATGATGTCTTGCTTGGTTGGCGAAATTGATGCCCTATAATTTTAAAGGTTATAGGTTTGAATTATATCTTATGGAGGGAATTTGTTATACTAGAATAAGAGGTGTTGTTTCTATTATGATAGTAGGTGTTGTGTTTTATTAGGTTTTATTTATTTGATATTATTAATTAGAGCTTGATTGTTTGATATTTGATATTCGACATATAAATAATTGTAATCAATTTATTTTAATTAATAATAGTTTTATTATCTTAATTACTTAAAAAAATAAAAAAATGTACGTGGACTAGTAGGGAGAGTTAATAAAGAAGAGGAAATTGAAGGGTTGACAAATAATGTTTAATTCTCAAGATTTAACAAAAATTAAAGTGAAATAGTATACTTTTGATTTATTGAGTGGGACTATAAAACCCTACCCTAAAAACAACGAAATTTGTTAAAGGATGACCCATTGTTAAGAGGTCTTCAGTTATAGTTAAATTTAATAATAATAAAAAAAAAATATTCGTACAAAAAAAAATGCGTAACTCAATTATTATGAGTAATTGTATTATTATAGGAGAATGGTATGAGGAGGATAAGAATAAAAAACGTGGTGAAATGCATAAAAATAGAGATATAAGTGTGGAGTGTAGTGGTGTAGAATGAATGAAGATAGATATATAGTGAGAGAGAAAAGAGGAGGTGGCGGCGGGAATCTTGGTAGAAACGAAAGCAGGAGAAGTGGGGCCAAAGAAAGAGGTGTTGAGGAGCGTCCACGTGTACACCCAAACTTGTTAATTAATGGAAAATATGAAGTTAGGGATTCCTCAAAGCTCAGCTCAGCTTATTAGAATTAGAGCATTCAACACAAATTCCTCCTCTTCAAATTCATAAACCTTTTCATTCTTCCTCTTCCTCTTCTAAATTTGATCCAACCCACTAATATCCCCTACCATTATTCATTTCATCCAAATTTTCCTTCAAAATTCTTAACTTTACATTATTCAATTACAACAGGATTGGGACATTCAACTCCAATCAAGTCTCAATGTTGATCACCTAAAATATATTTTTATAGCTCGATATATTATAAGTACATAACACCCGAAAACTCATGTGAGGTGAATTAAAACACACAAAAATATGCATCCAAATTATTATGCATCTTTTTATTTTTTAACAATAAAACTGCCGGTATCAACAATGATAAAAAAAAAAAAAAAAAAGAGAGAGAAAGGTAATGAAGTATGAGGATTGAGAAAGTCAAAAATATGAGAAGAATAGCCTCTACTAATCCGCCACTCCTTACGAATTAATCATGACATATACAAAACGTATACATACACGTAAGGAATTAGTGGCGATGTATGTATGAATTATGATGTGTATGTTATGTATCCATCAACACAATGTACCAACCAATGATGTTATATGTAGGGTACAACTGGATTTCCACCAACACAACTAGAGAGAGAGAGAGAGAGAGAGAGTTGATTTTTCTTTGTTGCAACATTTTCTTGTGTTTCTTCTTCAAGTCCTCATTTACGGTATTGGTATTGGTAGGGTTGGAGAATAGAGAAATGGAGTATGGCATTTTCAATGAATTTCAGCAGCCCTTGAGACTTCTCAACAGTGACACGTGGGGCTCCACCAATGGATCGCAGCAGATTAATGGACCCCAACCCCAACAATTTGACCACATCCACATCTGAAAAGTGGATGGTTACTGTCAATCAAATCCTTGAAAATACATGCAGACTTCCTGCTAATGCCAACTGGTAAGGTCCTCCCCTCCCCCTACTCTGCCCTCTCATTCATTTTAAGGGACCCCCAACTCAATGTCCACCTGCCCTCTCTCCTCAAATCCAAACTTCTTATCCACTCCCAACATATTCAATATAAATAAATTACATTTGCTTTTTTTTTATAAAAATAATAATAATATAATTATAATTATTTGTTTTAGTTTAAATACTCTTGATATTAACCATCATCTAATAAATACCCTTTCTCGACAGTCCATTGTATATGAGATATTTGTTAGATAGTCGTTAATTTTACAAGATATTTGTTTTTTTTTTTTTTTAACAATGAAGACGTATTTATAATTATAACAAATTTCAAGAAAAACTTGTTGTAATTCTCTCTCTATTAAATAATTATCAACTGCATATATCAATTCTAATATTTAAAATATATATAATTCATTTTTTTACTGTACGTTTTAATATCCAATTTGTATAATTATTTTCTGTATCAAGAAAATACAAGTTCAATACTGTAGATAATTGACTAGTTTCTCTCGGGAAAAAAAGAAAAAAAAAACTTGTTTAACTATTCCAATCAATTAATTACATAGTGTTACTATTTGAGGGTAAATGGAGACAGGTAAGGAGTCTAATCAATTACATTTTCAGTATGAATGTTGATAGTTCATTGATGATCATATCTTTTATCTTCAATAATAATTTACATCCTTTTTCTACCTAAACACGCATTTGCTTTACGTGATGAAAATGAGGGTGCAAATATGGACTCAAATCAAAATTCCTTAAACGAAAAAAATGAAATTACTTAAGACTCTAGCTATTAAATGGGGATAGTATGCATGAGAAATTTCAAATAATAACATTATAAAGAAGATGAAATAATGTAGCGACCAATTCGGTTATACTAGTGCCAATGAAATTTAATTCAATTAGCAAAATTGAGACTCCACAATTTTAGAGATTATGGGTTCGAGGTCTGTCTATTGAATAATAGATGTATTGTTTCTACTGATTATAATCAATATATATTAATTAATAATAATTCATTATTTTTATTTAAATAAAAGTCCTGTCCGGCAATAACAACTTGCAAGGTGGTTTTAGTGGTGGGATGCCCAACCGTCGTGAATTAGTTTAGGAAGATTTGAACTACGAAAGTATATATATATGGTAAAATAGCTAAATAATTTGGGAAGGTGCATTATAATTAAGTTAAACATGGATTGACTTGATATGGTGGTCAGAAATCAGTGGTCTTGATTCCTAGGCTTCAAAATGTAGTACGAGAACTTGTTTAGTCGTTGAGGTCAAAGATTTGTCAAAGGACAAATAAAGAGAGAGGGGGAGTCAACTTACGGATCCAGCCCAAACAGATGGTGGTCTGCATTTGAAAGTCTTAAAAAATGAAGGTCAAAGGGCCATGATATATAGAGAGAGTCAATAGTTTTGCTTAATTAGTGGATGGTTCAACAGCAAACAACTAGAAGAAAATCTAGGATTTGTTTCTAATCACGAATCTAATTATTAATTAATGGACGCGGTAGCTAGGAACATGATTTTGACATTCCAGAACACGATTAGTATGTATTAGCAGCCTAATTAATATGTTGACTGTTTCTTTTTTTAAATATAGAATGAATATGTTGAGTGGAGATGAGATTTTGGAAATGATTAAATATAATTAATTAAAGACAAAAGGCAGGGGAGGGGTGTTATTATGATGATGATTATTGTGAAGAAGTGAGATTAGTAGTTAAGTAATATGGATAAGGGAGGAAATAAGTTAGAAAAGTAGTATTTTAATTTTGGGTTTGGCAGCGCAGAAATCAAAATGAAAATGCATTAGAGAGGAATAGGAATAGGATCATAGTTGATAGTTGATGATACTACCACTACTACTACTACTACATATACAAAACTTCATCACTACTACTACTACTAGTTTACTACTACTACTTTAGGCGGCAGCAGCGGCAGCAGGAGAAAAGGAAAAACAGACAACAGCAACAACTGCACTGCTACCTACTGCATCACTACTAGTACTAATCTTCTTGGAGGGGGGGAGGCGGAGGCATAATTTTGAAATGATTAAGACGGGCAGTAACATCCCCTAATCTACATGTATATGTAGCCTTCTTGTATTCACCCCAAGTAAAGCTTCTATATATTGGGGATTGGGATGTTATTTTGGCATCCAACGGTGGAGCTGCAAAGTATGCCATTGAGGTTCTTGCCTTGTACGACTTCACCACCACTCTGTGTTTTACGCTCACAAACCTCTCATCAGTCATTACCTGATCATCACCATCACAAATATGGATCAATGATCATCATAATTCATAATTCATAATTCAATGGAGTGAATCATCACATCCACCTCTCAAAACTCTCTCTGAATTCAATGATAGATAGATATTACGTTTCACTTGCAGTTTTCAGTTTTCAGTTTCAGCATATATTCATCTCTGTCACTCAACCCCATCCCCATCTTTTTAAAAGAAACCGGGTACCGGGTACCGGGTCACGTGCTTTACCTTCAACACGTCACCCACGTTTACACAGAAGGCTGACTCCGGGTGTGGGTTCACTGGGACCCACACCCCTTCCTCCAACGATATTTGTAATCCCTCTACCCCGTTGGATCTCAGCAGCGTCAGCATCTGAGGGTCTGTGTGCTCCCCAAACCCAATCTTGTTGCACGCATCACTGGGTGGGTAGTGATTTAGCCTCAGCACACAGTCGCTCTCCACCTCCCTGATTAGCCTAGTGAAGAGGGAGGGAGGGTATGCCCCACCCAACCCTTCTCCAATCAAATCCAGAACTTCACATGCCAACTCCCTAACTGCTTCCACATAACCAATCACTGCACACCTGCCATCACCATCAATCAATCAATCAATCAACAACCATCCATCTTTTTTTTATTTTGCTTTTAATCTTATATATGAAACATGGATATATGGTATGGTCTTTTATTCATTACTAACTAAGTGTATGAGAATGAGCACGCCATAATCAAATATTAATTAGTTCATTACACTGATCATAATGCCATTGCCATGCACTTTGATATTAATTGTTGAATTCAAAGCTATACTCAATGGAAGGAGAGTGTAGAGTTGATAGATGGGAAGGGGAGTGCAATGTGCAGAGTGCAGAATGCAGTGTGCTTGTTTTGGTAAAAAATGTGACAATTGGTTATCCCCCACATCTGGCCAGTTTTTTTCTGTAAATCTTTTGATTTGATTGCTCCTCTCTCTCTCTCTCTCACGGCATCCTCATATATATATCTATCTAACTATCCATATCCATCTTTCACTGAATTCTCAATTGAATCCAAAGGGGAGCACGTACGTACCTTCTCTCATACACCCCTACGCCACTTTCCTCTTTCCTCTTTCCCAATGTATACATCATCCTACGTACCTACACTTTTTTGTGAATATCTAATTATCCTCCAGGAAATTAATATCATCCAACGTCCCTTAGCTACCTTACGAGTGGGTGGGAACTACACAATTCATCCAACTTCTAGTTGGGGTTTGAGAAAAACTTTGAACTATAATATTCTAATATTTTTTGAAATATGAATAGAAAACACACACACACCCCTCCTCCATCCCTAGCTAGGTTGAAATTGACAAGGATATATATGTGGAGGATCAAAATGAGAAATACAAGGAAATGGAATTGACAAAAATGAGTCCAACATATCAAGGGAGGAGTGCAAACCTGGATTTCTGAATCAATCCTTCCTACCCCTGCACCCACTGTCTGTCCAACAATTTCATTATCATCTGTCTAATGTATCTGTATATTACATACATACCAACCATAACATATCTATATATATATATATATATATATATATATATATATATATATATATCACCCTGCATTCAAATTTTAGTATCATATAAGAAAGTGGGCGCCCCGTTAATTAGAGAGGAAAAACACATGCCTGCACTATCTCTATCCTTATAGCTTGGGTCCCTGTGTATACACGAGTTTGTCCAAACCCCTACATGCAAATTATTGATTATACATATATTTCAAAACCTTAGTTTGTATACTACCCAACAAAATTCCTCATCATTCCGTCCGTCAATAACTAATTGAGAAGAGAGACAGAAGCAAGACCATATGGACCAAGCTTGCCATAAATACTAAAAGCTGATTTGCATCCTACAATAAGTAGGTACCCTGCGTTCAATATATATATATATATATTACTCTATGTACATCTCTATCATATCATATGCACATTTATTATATACATATGATGATATATATGTATTGAAAGGTGCGTAGGTGATCGAGGATGGATAGAGGTGGAGAATATATATATATATATATATTAATGAGCGATGACAAGTGTGTGAGTGTGTACCTGAAGTTGTTTGTATCTTGAGAAATATATTTATTAGAGTTGTGCAGTAGAGAAGTGATGAAGTGAGGGTTTGTCTGCAGAAGAAGATATTCGACTTCTCCCACGTCACCCTTCAACCCTATATTCTTGCACCCATAACCATAAGGGTTGGCCGGCCCCGCCCGCTGCTTTTCCGACACGGGTTTGGAGAAAAACTTGTGGGCTTCTTCTTCCATCTGCCTAATAATCTCCTGTGGGACGCCATGGTTGATCACTTTGAAGAATCCATATTCTTCGCATGCTTTTACAATCTGTTTTGAGGTTTCTGAGCGGTTTGATTTTGATGAGAGAAGGTCTATTATTGGGTTGAATGTCTTCTCTTATTTTCTCCATGCTCAAACTCACATTAACCATATCTATGCTTGCTTTTAATTATTTCTCTCTCTCTCTTTTTTGTTTTGTATTTGAAGACAGGTAGCTCTGCTAGCTAGCTATATATATACAGAGAGAGAGAGAGAGAAAAGAGTAGAGAAGGGAGGTGCGTTTGAAAAACAAAAAAGGGATTAACCAAGTAATGGAAATATATAGAGGGAAAAAGAGACCAACAAGTATCCATGAATTTATGTCATAGTTACTTTTTTTTTTTTTTTGGTGGGGTGGGTTGAGGAGTTGCAAAGTAGCAAGTTTATGTCATCAGTCAAGCAGGTTGACTTTTTGTATGTCATGTTCCATCCTGCTTCTGGTTTAGTGATTGCTAACCACCACCTTCTTATCTTACCATAATTAATTTTATTTATCTCATCTCCACTTTCAATTTCATTTAATTTTAGTTCTAAATTCTGAATTCTCACGCTATATATGATGTTGATTTGTGATAAAAAGAATATCGAAAATGATACAAGTACCTATTTTTTTGAACAATTTTAAATGCATCATATATATGTTTTATACGGAAAGAAATACAAAAATAAGAAATAATCCGATCGAAATACACAATACTATTTTTAGATTCAAAGTACAATCCCTAACAACAAATTTATTATTATTATGAATGACACATCTACAGCTTTTTCTGAACCATTCCTTCACATGACTTAAATTGAAATTAAAATTAAAAATATATTTGATTACTAAATTCTTTCATATGAATCAATCATTGGGGCTTGTTATATGCATGTAGCATCAATCAAGTTAATCAATAATTGATGACATGCGATGTATCATATAATTAATTAATCTATGCTTTCATATAATTAACAGCCCCCCAGCATTCCAATGTTTTAATTTGCATTTCCCTCATATCTACCTAATTACATAATCTAATATTGTTATTATTTCTAAATTATATTAAATTGCTCGATCATATATATAATCTGGGATTAGGACAACATATATGATGTGGACCAATTTGAATAAAATTAACTTTGTTAATTAAATGCGATACTAATTAATTAAGATGAAAGTTCCTGAAATTAATATGTTTAGATCAGCCATCACAATCAACATAATTTTTTATGATTTTAGCATTTGTGTACGTATATATAACTATATAGGGGGGGCCGGGAGGAGTTGGTAGTGTCGAGTGTGAGTGTCATTGTCATTAAGTAGAAGTGGATATATATAGAGTTAAATTTATTTTGATCCCTTGTTATATGAAATATTGTTAAAAAGTTTTCTATAAAAATTTAAATATAAAAAATCAGTCATATTTTACGATCAATGACTCACACAACCTCCTGATCAATTTGGTCTTAAAGAATTTTTTTAATATTTTTTTATCATATAAAATGTAATTAATACTTTATTTTTCTCAAAATTTTATTTGAATATTTCTAATATTACCGAAAGGGTCCTTGGATTTTTGGCCATATATATATATATATATGGTGGAAAAGAATTTGTTGCTGAAATAAATTAGCAAGTAGTAAAGTAATGGAAGAAAAGAGGAGAAATGGAGAAACGGGGTCCTCACCCCAAATGCCTTAATACTCCAACAGTTGTAAATCAATCCATTCTACAAACAATCAGCCCCGCCCATCCCATGCATACCCCTTTCTCTTTTTTTTTTTTTTTTTTGGTTTTTTTTGTAGGGTATAAGGAAGAAAGAAAGAAAGAAAGAAAACAAAAATCTAGTTGGCTCCTTCAACTGTCAACATCCATCGTTCCATTGTCTCTCAATTATGGACTGAATATTTCTTGACGTTTTTCAAACAAATGTTAAAGAAAAAAAAGATGATGTAGATGTGAAAAGTTGGGAAATCAATAATTGGAGATATGGTGAATGAATGGTGGATGAAATAAAGAAAGATTTTGAATGTACGTAGGTAGGTAGTGTCCGTGTCCCATGTTTCTTTGGTAATAATTAAGGCAGAATTGTTGGTAGTGATTCAATACCTTAATTTGAATGCCCACAACTCATAATTCTCCACTGCCACCTCTACAACTACAACACCTCAAATTCAACCCTAATATCTATCTATTAATTCTCATTCTCCTTTTACTTTGCGGAATATTGTTCAATCAATATTTCAGGACATATTCTTCACATAATTTATATAATTTCTTTATGTTATGTCTATCGGCCTCCATCCGTTTATTCATTGATTAAGTCCATGACTTGTAACAATTATTATTTAATCCTATGTTCAAAGTAATTACCAACAATTTCCACTTATATCAAAGACTAAGATAGCTATGTCTCAAATTAACATCATTTTCAAGATACATATATAGTGTTTGCTCGTGATGATTCATTTCATTATTTTCAACAAATAGTACTCTACAGTTAGATCGATCGATTCTATATATCAAATTTAAATTTTGTGGGACTAGCTAGCTAGCTTTCAATAATTGAATGCAAAAATATCTATGCTAAGATATATGATTTATATATATTTCTTTTCTTTTTAATATTGGATCATTCATATAGATATCACTAATATAAACAATCAACAACTAAAACAATCAATATATATGTACATATATATATATTATAGTTATATAACTAGTAAAACTTATAATTATTATTAAAATAGAGAAAAATATTTAAAATATATTAAAAGTTAATAAATGTGGAGGAGGGTAATGATGGGATTGGAGTCCATAAAAATTCATAATTATATATGCTAAATATATGCCTCAATATATACATTATAAGAGAGCACTAGGCATTGACTATATATATGTGTGTGTGTGTGTGTGAGAGATGACATAATGATTCTACCTATTAACTTTTAGAAAATGACATTCACTAATAGCGAGCGGTTGTAGGGTAATAAAATCCTACCTAGCTTAATTATGCTAATATATATATATATATACACTCCTAACTTGGAGTAAAATTTACACCATTATATTTAATTAGCGGATCTTAAAATTTAAAATTTACCACTTCGACACACTTTCTTTTTTTTTTTTTTTTTGGTTATAAATGGTTGATGGCATACCAAAAATTTGACCATACATAAGGGTCGAAGAATTAAAAAAAAAAATTAAGATTATCGAAGGACTAGCCCTGCAAAATAGAGATTAGCATTCTAATATTTAAGTTGATAACAAATTAAATAGAAAATAAAAGAAAAAAACGTAAATGAAAGTGAGTTGGATAAGTATTGGCTGAAATAAGTGAGGTGGACAAAACTCTGCCGAATATGCCTATTTTTTCAGGAATTGATTATTTGCAATCTTTCCAGCTTATTTTGCCTCCGATTTACCTGGAACAATTTGGAGATATTTTAGATGATGTGTCCAGATAAAATGAGCTTATTTCTTGGCCTGCCAATTCAGTAAAGCATCAGGTAAGCTTGTGGACCTTTCTTCCCTGTTGGTGAACTTTATCCGTCCTGGTGGGGGGCCCTTATCCATCCTGCTGATGAGCTAATTAAGCTCTTAGCCGACTGGGCTAGTATATCTCGTTTGTGGGCTTGGCCTAATAATTTTAAGGGGCATCAATGATATATATATATATTATATATTATATATATATGTGTGTGTGTGTGTGTGTGTGTGTGTAACCATCTAATATCTTTTTCAAAGATGACTATAAATGTTAGATTTTCCAGAAATCATATATATGCTTCTATAATAAGAAATGATAATAGAATTATCATCTTAAATTTTTATAAATATAAATGATGAAATGAAAAGAAATTAGTCATATGTATATATATATAAAGTAGGTCGTAGATTTCCATTTAATTATCTTTCCATCTCATTGTCATTGTTCCAAACCATGAATGAATTACTTGCAAACATATGATGATGAAAAGCTTTTGATGAATAGGAGCGATCCTCTGACATGGATGCATTATTAAAAAGCATCCTATGACTAATGCAAATCCCTAACTTAATTTATTCTCAAGAATTGTAAAACGATACTCCCAATCATTTCAATCCCACCTTTCTTTAAATAAAAAGTAGGCCCTCTCCACCTATTCATTTGCATTACATTAATCTTTATTTATCTATATGTAAAAGTGTAATTACAATATAATTAATACGATGGAGGTAGGTAGGTAGAATGTGTTTTACACGTATGTAATTTGATGTGATCCTATATATATATGTATATGTTTGTTAAATGTTTCATTCTATGGATATATATTGTTATTTAAAAAAAGAAAAAATAGTATTGTATACGTAATTATAGTATTAATATTTGAAGGCGACAGGTTTATGATTATTATTATAATTGATATGTAATTAGAGATGTATAGAATGGTGTCACATCTCTTAGAATACTAATAATTATGTTTGTTGCATTATGTAAAAGTGTGTAAAAAAATAATCCAATGTGTCTTTTCATGACAGAAACACTCCCAACCCAATTCTTAACAAAAGTAGTCCCATCCATCCATTAAGATTCAAGAATAATAAAAAAAAAACATTATTAGATTTTGTAACTGAGTTGGGCTATCAATTAATTAAATTCATGGTTTTAGTTTTGGGCTAAAGGAAGTCCATAAAAGTGGTTGAGCAGAAGGCCCATTTCTTTGTTAGCCCATTCAGAGGACCCCCACCCCACCCCATCCCATGTTACTACTATGTTATACCCCTTGCCCCATCTTATTACTACTTACTCTTACATAACCTTCAACCACTCACCCAAATCAAATCAAATCATCACCCTCTTCATTATTATATAACACACACACACACACACTTTGTTATTTAATATAATGCAAATAAATTTATCTTTACAATTTTAAAATCCACTATAATAAAATGTATTTATCTTAAAAAATCATTATACATTAAAATTGTTACTCAATATATAATATTTAGTTTTAATGATATTGAAAAAATATTTTTGATTTATATTATCTAAATCAAGCTTAATCCATAATTTATTATATTTTGATTTTTTTTTTTTGCAAATAAGTATTTAATATAATGCATATGAATTTTATCGTCACAATTTCAATCCTTTACGATAAAATACATTTATTCTCTATACATTAAATTTATAGTCCACATATCATATTTTAGTTTTAAATGATAATAAAATATGGTATTTAAAAATAAGTTTAATCAATAATTTAATAAGTTTTTGTATTTTATATAAATAAATATTTTATATAGTGCATATGAATTTTATCGCTACTTTAAATAAGTTTAATCAATAATTTAATAAGTTTTTGTATTTTTATATAAATAAATATTTTATATAGTGCATATGAATTTTATCGCTACATATAATTTCAATATTCACTGCACTAAAATGCATGTATTTAAAATTCCTCATGAATTTAAATTTTTAGCCAATATTCATATTTTAGTTTTAGATATTACAATATGATATTTGGTTTATATTATCTAAAAATAGATTTAATCAATAATTTAGTACAATAAATACATTTATTTTTTAGTTATCTTATATAAATAATATATTGATTATCTCTATATTTATTAAACAATAAATCAATCAAGTAACTTATTATAATTAAAATCAAAAATAGAAAAAGGGGGGGGGGGGGGGGGGTATGATGAGTCTAGAGATGTAAATAGGTAAGGTGGGAATTGAGTCAATTGACTTTGAGAACTCTTTTAGTCTTTCTAAATCTCTCTCGTGGTCGTGAGCTCGAGCACTAAATCATGTGCGAGTTTGCCAAGTTCGAGTTTAAATTTTTGAGCGAGCTCGACTTGTTTGCACCCCTAATTCTATCTGTTGAACCTATCCCAATTGAAATAAATAAAATCAGTTTCTTATATCATTATTTTATTGCAACTTAAATTGACGGAACAAAAAGAAAGAAAGAAAGAATTGATTTGGAGATGTAAAATTATAGTGTATTTATGAGTTTTGAGTAATGTGTGAATGCTTTAAAAGTAAAAAAGTCATAATAGAGTCTAAGATGATGCATGTTATAAAATTATGGAACCAATATTGAAAATAAAAATGAGTGGTTGAATACATACATACATACAATTGTACACATAAAGAGAGAGTTGTCTAAGCTTGCAACTCGGAATTGGAGACATCATCATTAACCCACTCTCCCTTCAAATATTATATTTACCATCGCTACTTAAATATTCTCCATTAATTCAAAAAAAAATCTTAAATCAGTAACAAAAATAACAACAACAAGGGTTACCTGCTCTGAATTTTTTAAATAACTAAGCTGTAATTTATTTCAGAATTGAAACCGACGGAGAGGTAATAATAATTATAGTAATAATGTAATACAAACTCTAACATTAACAGTAACAGGTCCCCCCACTATTTTCAGAAACACCTTTTCATCTCAGTCTTCAGACAAGCTCATTTTTGGGTACAATTTATTGACCCTGTTTTTCTGGAGTTCAACTCTACCCCTTTGTCCTTTCCACTTTTTATTTATTCCAAATATATATACAATATGCTTCTCTCTTTCTTATTGGATTTTTCTTTTTCTTTTGTTTTCCCCCAACTCTGTCACATCAAATACCACAAACTGGGAAATAATGTACTATCTATGCTGCATCATTGTGTTTTCTAATTATCAATTTCTATTTAATTACCATTTCTTTCTTTCTCTCTTTCAAATTAACACTACCCTACCTAACTTATATTTTCATTTCACCAACAAAGTTTAATTTAATTGTGAGTAATCAAACCCTTTAATTAAAGGATTAGTAGTCCAAAGGAGGTTAATTAAATGGTCATCAAATCTTATTTCCTAAGTAAAAAAAAAAAAAAATCCCATTTGTCATGTTCAAGATTGTAAACCACATATTACATACTTTTTGCAGGACAAGCTTAATTAGTAGCTAGTTAAAAGCTTTAATTAATAAGCTGAAAGCCACATGAAATAAGCCTCATTCCATGCCACTAATTGTGTCCAATCAAAAGGATTTTAACTAAAAGTGCTTGCAAAGGAAAGAAAAATAATGATGAGTTGTTAGTTTCTGATTCTGCATCCAAGTTACAGACAAGAGAGCTAGGTAGCCTGAGTTTCACTCTCATGGTCAGAAATAAAGTTACAGATGAAAAAGCTGAAGATGATTGTTAGTTTGAATATTAATGGTGGCCAGAGAAGATGCATGGAGGAAGAGGAAGATGGATCCACATCCAATAATACAGTGGTATAAGGTTGGTTGTACATGGAAGCAGTCACGAGATCAAAATAAAATAAACTCTTTGCACATGTACATCACTGCAAGAATATTTATTCTCATACTACTTTTCAGCCCAACAACATATAAAACAACGAAACTGAGGGACTGAACCCCCACACCATCTCTATATTTGGCTATCTGCCCATCTCATACAATTCAAACTCATGGCCCTACCACAAGAATATACACTGTGCAACATTTACTCAAACACATGTAATATATATCCAATTACAAACACCACCTTTATTACATCTCTAACACTAACCTTGTTATTAATAAAAACAAAACAAAGAGTCAAGTTTCCAAAAGGTGTTTCTTGATGGCAATACTCATCCAACATAGAAACACTCTTAATCATTCTAAATTTGAATAGCTCAGGAGGGATAGACAAGGAAGGAGAACATGAGTTGCACGGGAACGAAGAAAAAGGTAGATAAGACCGCCACCAGAATACTCCGGTGTGGCATCCAAAACGAAATGAGAAATAGGAAAATACTACAACAAACGGGGTCTTACAAGGTCAAGAAAAGGTCTTACAAGGTCAAGAAGACACGAAAAGGGAGAAAAATAAAAGGCAACAAGTCAAAAAATAAAATAACAAGATAAAAATAAAGCTCAGGTTGGATAGCACCCAATGAACTAGGGTGAAGATGCATAGACAATTGCAGGGGGGCAACATTCATCACAGAAATGATTATATGAACCAAGATTTTCTCCTCTTGATCAAGGCTTGCTCCTTTTGTAAGCCGGATGCACCCATGAGTGGTATCATCAAACTCATAGCCTGCAGCGTCCATGAATACGCTTTTGGTTTATAAATGAGATGAATATGAACCCACCAACCCTAACTCAAAATATAAATCAAGCTAATAATGCATATATACATAAGAGTTGGTGCAAAGAAAAGGTGTGATGGATAGACGAAAGTGTTGCAAAAACATAAGAAACGGAACACTACTAGCTAGTAAATATGGAAGCAAATATATCCTCTGCGAGTGTGTGTGTGTGCATACCTAGTAGTTGTGAAAATTCCTGTAGGGTTACTTTCTGCTTTGCAATCTTTTCTCTCTCTACCATGGGAAAGGGAGAGAGAGAGAGAGAGGAATATTGATGAAGGTGTAAGATAGAGAAAAAGGAATTATGAAGAAAGGTAAGGAGGGGAGAGAAGGGGGGGATTTTATGGACAGGCACAGTCACAGGCAGTGGGGTGTCCTTATGGACGGACCTGACTCTCACAGCTACAATATGAAGGCCCAGAAAGAATGTTAATACCTACGTACTAACCACGTGGACGCCCACTAGTAAAAACCAACTCTTTTAATTCTCCAATTCTTTCTAATTTATATTAAGATTTTCTTTCTCCTTAAAAATATATAATTTTAATAAAATTCATCACAAACAAACAAAAAAAAAAAGATTTTTAGCATGCAGTAGTATATAATAAATTAATAATTACAATGGTGGAAGTGGAAGTGGAAGTGTAGATATTTTATATTAATGGTGATGTATGTTAATTAAGCATGGAGTGTGTGCTGACTGACATGCTAGGAACAAGGCAACAAAATTTGTGAATTCCATGAGAAGGGGCAATATTGTGAAAAATGAATGATTCGTGAGAAATTTGTCCCTGAGAAATAATGAAGTAATTTAGGTAGGGAAGTGAAAACAATATGATAGTGAATAATGTAGGGGTAGGTAAGTAGTGTGAGTAATTGGGGGACGTTAATTAATGGTTGAGCTAATTTATGAGTGAATGATTTGGTTTGTACTTTGTAGTGGGACAGTAAAACTATAATACATATGTATATGTATATATTGGGGAGAGGGGGAGAGAGAGAGAGAGAGAGAGGTGAGGGAATTAAGGGTAGTGTTGTGGGAAATGTCACCGGGAGTGATGCTCATTTTCATTTTCATTTTCACATTTTCCTAAGACTCTCTACTAGTACTCGGTCAAACTTTACTTGTGGGCCCGGCCGGCTACCCTTAAATTTATTTTTGTATTGTATTGGGTTTTGAACGCCGGCCATTACCATTACCATTACCATTGTCCCTATCCTCCTCCTATACCCATCCGTATTCCAATTATCAATAATTATCATTATTTTATTATTAATTTATTATTTTCATATTTAGAAAAAAAAACCATCAATTAATTAATTTAGTGTTGCCATCGTCTTAATTTGTTTTATCAAGTATTATTGGAAAATAAATAGTGATTGATGATGAAATTAGAAGAGGGAGCGAGGATGGGGTACAAATGGAATATGAATAATGAATTAATGTGGTGGGGTAGGGGGTAGGGGGTTTTTAATGTGAAAGGGGCCTCTCATTAGGATCTTTTTGTCTCTCCCTCCTCATCAATGCCCCCTCTTCTCTCTTCAATACCCCCATTCATTCAAACTCTTCTCAATACTAATTTCAACCGCAATTACCCTTTTCCTCTGCTTCCTTTCAATTTTTTTTATACACGTGTATGACTTCATTTTTTATTTACTTTTTCTACATATCAATTACGAATTTGTGTGTATATATAATCCATGCTCAAATTTAAGTAGGTAGGTAGGTGTAGGAGATGGTGTTTTCACGGCTTTCAAAGTTATGCCTTAATTATATATATTAATTAATTGGAGAGATCATGAATTACAGTCGTGTGTTCGTGTGTGTGTGTGTGTGTGGTCCTCCAATTCCTATCCATTCATCTGATCCTACCCGCTTCAGAGTTCAGACTATACACAGTTGCTCATGAACAAAACAAACAATACCATATATATATTACATTAATATTGTGGTTTTTAACTTCCCAATTCTCGCACACTCCACACCCACTAACCCTAATTGCCTTCATTCATATTAATGGCTGCTTCCCAATAAAATTGACAACTCCACACCTTCTCCAACTCTAACTCCCTTGCAAACCCAATTTCCAAAATTTCCCTAATTAACAATACCAATATACGTACATATACTTATATTATTTATGTGTTTTATCTATGTACACATATTATTGTAAAGATAGTAAATATATGGCAAGTTTAGTTCAGTGAACAAAGTTGGAATCCCATCATTTTAGAATTCCGTTAAGTTTGTTTGCTGCCTAACATGAATTAATTTACTATATAATATGAATCATTATCTATGGTAATAATAGGAATCTACTGACTTTTTCACGTGAAGTAAATCAGAATATAAAAATTGGCAATGAATTAACAGGAGGGGCATTAAATGGAAGCAGAAGAAGAGACGAAAATGTAAAATGGAAGCAGACGATGATGATGATGATGAGGGAAGGGATGGGATCTTGAAAGGCGACTTAAATGCCCCCCGGCCCCCACTCCCTCCCTCCGTCCAGGCTCCAACCCCAATTGAAATTTGGTTCTCCAGGAGCAGGAGCAGGACCAGAATTTATTCTGAAAATGATATATCACTGCTACCTCTTCACTCCTACTACTCTTCTCCCCTTCCCCTTCATTATTTTCAACTCCTTACCACCCCCCCCCACCTCTTTCCTCTTTTCTCTCCTTTTTAATAACTACTCATTTCTCCTACACTCTCTCTACCCACACATATTCTAAAATATAATATTTACTTTTTAATATTAAATATATAAAAAATCATAATAAACTAAGATTAAATTTATAACAATACTGTGCCAAAAAATAACTATAAAAAAATATGGAGAAATGAAAATTTCGACCAATAAATAAAAAATTAAATTAATATTAAAAGAACAAATAAAACAAAAATTAAATTTATTTCACTACACCGCCCCCCATTTGGCCCATTGTTTTGGGCCCAACTGTATTTCCAGCCGAAAATGGGACTACATACATACTTGGTCTGGGCCTTTCTCCTTTTTATTTTTGGGCTTCTTGTGAACCCAACCCCAATTACAATTACGCACTCTTTTTATTATTTCCTAAGATTTTATTATATCATTCATCACTCATACTCAACCTGCCCAACTCAAATTCCCACATGTCTTATACCTCATGCTCTAAGTTTTGTACCCTCAATCTCAGGATTACTATTAATCAGCTTACGACTGCCTGTCGTCCACGTGGCCGCTCTCGTCACCTCAATATCCATCCCACGCTACCCCTTCTCATTCTGCTCCACTCCCAAAATATTCACAATAATGACATTGGCGACCTTATTACTTACCGCCACCAAACTCGCCGGAGCTCTCTTCTCCGTCACCCTCGCCGCCAATGCTTTCTCCTTCTCACGCTATAAACGGAAGAATTTGTCCCCCTTTAAATCTCCAATCCACGAGTCTGCTGATATTCTTGCTGAATTCAACGTCAGTCCTACTTCAGGTATGCTTAACTTTACGTGTACGTTTCCCGGTTTTTCTTTTCCTTTACTGTCTTTTTTCAAATATTTGGGAATTTCGTCCACATGTGTTCCTTGTGTATTTGTTTCTGCCATTAGCTTGTCAACTCTACAACCATTTGATTAGTTGAAATTACTTGAATCATACTGTTAATAACTCGTTAATAATGGGATATTTGAATAGGGATAGGCGCAGTCTATGATTGAATGTTATTTTGAGCAAACTGTTGTTGGTTTTGGCACTTGAGCTGGCTATGGTGAAATTTCATGGTAAACGGAATCAGCTGTAACTTTTAATAGTAGCTTGAGTTGAAGGTGGCACTGCTCGTAAAGATTTGGGTGATACAATGAGAAATACATTACAGATAGCCTGATAGCCATATGATTTTCCGTAGGTTCATCTGATCGTGAATAAGTGCAGTTTATGAGTGTAATGAAGCTGGAAATAGTACAACATAAATTATACTTCAGCTTGAACTTATACGCCCTTGTCCCTGCGGAACATGAACTTCATCCACATTCATGTGATTTGATCCATTTGTGATTTCCTGTAGAAGGAGAAAAAGGGTTCTTTTTTGGATTAGCAACAGCACCAGCACATGTCGAGGACCGGCTCAATGATGCCTGGCTTCAGTTTGCAGAACAAAATCCCTGTGATCAACCAGAGTCTCAGAGAGGAACTCAACCAGCTGATGCAGTTATGGCTTCGGCTGCAGGGGACGGTGGCTCTCAGCTGGCCAGAATGCCAGATAAAGAAGCCAATAAGAGCATGAAGAGAAAGAAACAACTCAGGATAGCCATGGAAGCAAAAATCCGAGGATTTGAGAAATATGAAGAAATTGAAGAACCAAACACGGGTGAAGAATGCCATCATACAGTTGCCTCCTGGCATAATGTTCCACACCCGTAAGAACAAACATGCATATCTGGAAGCCATTTTAGAATTATAAGTGCTGAATGTAGTTTCACAGGGGATGTATAATTCTAGCTTTATGGAGCCAGTAAAAGCCTTCTCCTCAGATATTGGATAAGGATGAAATCTCTGGGTTTTAAGAATGTTGTCATGAACCTGTTTTTTTCTTCTGGAAAATGCAATCTAAGAGCAAATGCATTTTAATACATTTTCAGGGAGGAGAGGTTGAGATTTTGGTCTGATCCTGATACAGAGCTCAAATTGGCTAAAGATACTGGTATTCAAGTCTTTCGCATGGGAATAGATTGGACAAGGGTCATGCCTGAGGAGCCCATAAGTGGTCCTAGTGCAGCTGTAAGTCTGGATTTTGGAATTAGTGGAACTCTGCCCACATGATTCTGTGTAGACTTGACTAGAGAATACTTGCCAACATCATAAAACATCAATTATGATGTCTGATAATGTACTTTGCTCGTGTGTATAAAAGCCGTATGCCATACGGAGGTTTAGCAATTTGAATTTTGGCGAGATTAGCAGATGCTTTCAATGTGATATCTACACATCTTCACAACTTGCAGAACTGATTTATCCATCTATTTTCCCTAGGTCAACTTTGCAGCATTGGAACGATACAAATGGATCATCAACAGAGTTCACTCTTATGGGATGAAAGTATTGCTGACACTGTTCCATCATTCTTTGCCTCCATGGGCAGCAGAATATGGAGGATGGAAGCTGGAGAAGACTGTGGAATATTTTATGGAATTTACCAGGTTCAGCTTTGTTAAGTCATTTGCATTTGGCTTTATCACTAATTCACTAGTTATAATGAGTGCTTCTGATTACATAACAATTTTTAATTGGTTTGGTGCACCTCTAAATCCTAGTCCAGTAAAGGTAGATCAACAGGGGCCATCAAGTTGAGACTCAAGTAGACTCTTGGCAAACGATGTCATTAATTTAAGTGCATAAGGTTTAGTTTTTAAGACACCAGCACTTAGATGAATCTCTGTGTTTGGCACATGTATCTTATTAGATGTAACATAGGGTAGTCCTGTTGCAGTTCCTGTATTTTCCAGATTTCTTATTACTTAAATGGTGTCGGTATAAGTGTATTTCAAAGAGCAGGAGCAGGATTTGGTTTGCCATTTTGTCAAAATTAAAATTATTTTTTACACCCCTCTTCTATTCTGCAGGGTTGTTGTCGACTGTGTATCTGATTTGGTGGATTACTGGGTAACTTTTAATGAACCTCATGTCTTTTGTATGCTTACTTACTGTGCTGGTGCTTGGCCTGGTGGTAATCCTGACATGCTCGAGGCTGCCACTTCTGCTCTGCCCACTGGTGTCTTCAATCAGGCTATGCATTTGATGGCAATAGCACATTCAAAGGCTTATGATTATATCCATGAGAAAAGGTTATCTTTTATGTAATACTTTCTGTGTGTTCGCATTTGGATGTGACTGAAAAATGCCAATTGCATGATCGAGGGTTTTAGGTCATGTCATGTATTCCTGCGAAAGTATGTGATCTTCACGATCCAATACCAAAATCTTTATTCATTGTTGAGTTATGACTAAAACAAGATTTTCTTTATTTCATAACTTATGAGTGGAGTTATTAGTTTGCCTTATTTTGGTTTTGTTTCAGTGCAATCTCAAGTGCAATTGTTGGAGTTGCACACCATGTCTCTTTCATGCGGCCATATGGACTTTTTGACGTTGCTGCCGTATCAATAGCTAATTCGTTGACACTATTTCCATTTATGGATAGTATTTCTGACAAATTGGACTACATTGGAATAAACTACTATGGACAGGTTATCTACTCTTTTAATCAAAATAAAAAGGAAAAAACGGTTTGTTAATCTTGGCTGATCTTGACAATTATTTTGTTTAAATTTCAATTATTTGCACAGGAAGTGGTTTCTGGTGCCGGATTGAAGCTGGTGGATACTGATGAGTATAGTGAATCTGGTCGTGGGGTTTATCCTGATGGCTTGTACCGTGTACTACTACATTTTCATGAAAGATACAAACATCTAGGCATACCATTTATAATTACTGAAAATGGTGTATCCGATGAGACAGACCTGATCAGGCGCCCATACATGTTGGAACATCTATTGGCAACTTATGCAGCAATGACCATGGTTTTGAGCTAAACTTATATATATATATATAGATAATTTTAATTTTTCATTCAAGAGCTAAGATAGACCTGCCTTTTCATGGAATTTAGGGTGTTCCCATCCTTGGTTACCTGTTCTGGACCATATCTGATAACTGGGAATGGGCCGATGGATATGGTCCAAAGTTTGGATTGGTAGCAGTTGACCGTTCAAAAAATCTTGCACGAATTCCACGCCCGTCATATCATTTGTTTAAAAAGGTAAACAATTATTTGCTGCTTCTTTTTCATGAGGATAATCGATAATTGTGTTATTGTAAGCAATGAAGTCACTGATATGCTACTTACAGGTTGTAACATCAGGTAAAATAACACGGATAGATAGAGCACGAGCATGGAATGAACTTCACACGGCTGCTAAAGAGGGAAAAACACGGCCATTTTACAGGGCAGTTAACAAACATGGTCTGATGTATGCTGGTAATACTCGGCCCCGACTTTTCCAGTTCACCATTGTTTACTCTTTTCTCCCACCAAAGCATAGGGAATGAATGTTTATGAAATGCCTCTCTCAGCTTTGTCCTTAGATTTTGCGCAAGTCATGTATATCATTTCATGCTTGTTGTCACATTCATTTTTCCTAAAAATTCTCCTTTCTTCAGGAGGCCTTGACAAACCAATACTGCGACCTTATGTTGTACGAGACTGGCGGTTTGGACACTATGAAATGGAAGGCTTGCAGGACCCATTGAATCGGTTCTCACGATATCTACTCCGTCCTTTCTTCCTTAGAAAGAAAACAAATCCCAATACAGATTCCGATGATTTGGTTCTTGAGCCTCTTATGTCAAGCGTTTGATTCTAGATACAAAAAGATTCACAACGTAATCTTGTCGGCTTGTGTAACTTCTTCCCACTCTTTCCCAACATTTGGAATTACACCTTCATTTGTTTCCTGCTGCTGTTTTCAATTATCATCATATGTAACTATTACTTTTCTAAAGAGTATCAGCCTGAAATGCAGATTTTGTCTTCCAGGATACACAGTTTCTCATCAACTCGGAATCAAGTTGTTAATATAGCATATTTGCAGTACCGGAGCAAGTGGTTTTTCATCCACCTCATTGGACTCACTGCAACTATGTTGCTATCCCAAATGTCATCCAATTCTCTCTTTTTTTTTTTAATATCAATTTTACTTGTCATACTTGATTCTCTTGGCTTATGTAAATATTTGGACTGTTAAACTGAGACATCTATTGTAAAACTCAATTCATAGCTTGGACTAGGAAAAGGAACGGTGGCGTTCCTGTGGTTTTGTCCTGCTGCTGGTGTCGGTCCTCTGGAAATGGTCGTATCAATTGAAACTCTTCATTTAACCAGAGTTGGACAACCAAAAATAGAAGAGAAGATACTAAAATGAGTGCAAATGCCATGAAAGGGGAATCAAATGAAGGCTTTTTGGACTAACAACTTTGATGCTTCCTTGGTTTAGAAACAAAAAGTCGCAATTTGCTGTTTGCAGGTTGGTTTTCACGGGGAGATGGTTGTGAAGATTAAATTGTAGAAAGTACAATGACCAGAAGACAAGAAGAAAAAGAGACTAAAAGTAAAAGACAAACAATTAGTTTTTACTTTGTTTTCATTATCGTAATCAATTTATTTATTAAATTCTTGAATGGATGAAATGTGTTGAGACTTGTATCATTGAATCAAGGATCCATCCCTGTTATCCATTAATTGGTTGCATCATGACCAACTTATTTAACATCCACCAAGAAAACAACAAACCTGTTTCTTTCATTGAGAGATAAATAAATGTCACAAGACAAGTGAAGTGATGGTACTAGAGATCACGGTAGGCTCGTCGTCCACCAATAATTATTATTTTAACACAACCCCATCACTGTTCGGGATAAGCCTTTTGAATTCTGCATCCAAGCTTTTCATATTCATCTTTCTCCAATAGTGTTTTGAAATGAATGTTAAGGGATGGACTGCCTACAACATATTATGTAAACAACGTTAATAAATTCGTTAAGAACTTAACGTCAACAAAAATATAAAATAATAATAATAATAATACAATTAATAGTAATTTAAGAATTTGGTATTAGTTTGCACCCAAAATTTGTGTATGCATAAAAAAAATTAAAGAAGTGAGAAACAAAGTCCCAATAATATATTTTATCTTCATTTGTTTCCCCAAAACAGTAGCTTTGTAGCATGAGTCATCTCCATGTTCTTTTCTGAAAAAAAGTAGCCCAAGAACAGCTTATACTCTGCAATTCCTCTGCTTATATCACATGATTCACATCAAGCCTTACTCTTATCTTTTTACACACACACACACACACACTGTCCCACACTGAAAACCACTGATAAAGTGAAGTAGAAAAAACATGGCAGCTGAAAGTCTACTTCCAAAGAAAATCTTGTTATTTATATTTTATTTTGTTGTAGCATTGAATACAAGCATTAATGCAGCAGCAAATCTGAAACGCTCTGAGGAATATGAAAATGATAGAATAATGAAACTACCTGACCAACCATCCACACCAACTATATCACAATTCTCAGGATACATCACAGTTAATGAAGCTCATGGGAGGGCCCTCTTCTATTGGTTCTTTCAGGCCCAATCTCAACCAAATAAGAAGCCTCTACTCCTTTGGCTCAATGGAGGTATATATTCATATTCACTTTTTTTTCATAGTGTTGTAACAAAGTTCCTTCTTTCCCTTCTTTTTTGGGTTTCATGTTGAGTTCTGTTTTTGGGGTGTGTTGATTGAAGGGCCTGGTTGCTCATCAATTGGATATGGAGCAGCTGTGGAGTTGGGCCCTCTGAGAGTTGCTAAAAAGGGGGCTGCTCTTGAATTTAATCAGCATTCTTGGAATAAAGGTCTCATCTTTTTTCCTGAATCTGATTTTAAGATCTGTTTTAGTTTGGTTAATGCAACAGATGAAATGGAAGTATATAATCAAGAGAACAGAAAGAATGACAAGTATTTAATGATCACTATGTTAATTTTCAAGAATTTGTCCTGCAGAGGCAAATTTGCTGTTTGTTGAATCTCCAATTGGTGTTGGATTCTCATACACCAACACATCTTCTGATTTTGCCGATATAGACGATAGATTTGTAGGTAATTCCATAG
This sequence comes from Sesamum angolense, assembly GCA_034509725.1. Lineage (NCBI taxonomy): Eukaryota > Viridiplantae > Streptophyta > Magnoliopsida > Lamiales > Pedaliaceae > Sesamum > Sesamum angolense. The sequence continues at coordinate 3,286,837 of JACGWL010000003.1, forward strand.
AAGTGCGGATCTTTCTATTTACTACTACTAATATATAATTCCTTGTATCTTCTATTTATTTTAGCTTTACTTTTTTCCAGCTGAGGATACCTACAACTTCTTGGTAAGATGGCTGAAAAGGTTCCCACAATTCAAGGATCATGAATTTTTCATTTCTGGAGAAAGCTATGCAGGTTATCAGAGCTTCAACTAGACTATTTTCTTGCACAAACCATTCTTCTGTTCATTTTCTTAATCTGTCATCTCAATAGGAGCAGGGAATATCTGTTGCTTGTAGGTCATTATGTGCCTCAGCTGGCTGAACTTGTGCATGAAAGGAATAAGAAGAGAGACAAGTATCCATATATTAATCTCAAAGGGTTCATAGTAAGTTTTTACCAACTAGTGACTTGAACTATTAATTACATATAACTAAATAATCATTTAAATGGTTTACAGGTGGGAAATCCTGAGACGAACGATTATTTTGATTATAAAGGATTACTTGAGTATGCTTGGAGCCATTCAGTTATATCAGATCAAGACTACGATAAGGCCAGGAGAGCATGTAATTTCAAGCTCGAGAACTGGTCCACTGGATGTGTTGATGCCATGACAACAGTGTTTGATCGATACAAGGAGATTGACATCTATAACATCTATGCCCCTTCATGTCTTCTTAAGAATACTTCTGATGGTGTTGCCAGTGAAAATGATTTGTCAAACACCAAGGCACTCCCTATACCAAGAACAACTTCTTTTTTTCGCATTTTCCTTTTCTTTTACCACATTGTTAAACATATTTCTTTTTTTAAAAAAAAAATAGGCACAAAGTCATGGGTTCAGAAGAATGAAACTGGTTCCGGGAGGATATGATCCCTGCTACTCGACATATGCTGAAGGTTATTTCAACAGGATGGATGTTCAGAAAGCCTTACATATAAACTCTAGAGGGCTAAGTGAAACTGTAAAATGGACAGTCTGCAAGTGAGCTGTTAGATTATATTTCATTTGCAATCGCAATATAATCTCTCGAATATTATAATTGTCTGATAATTAACTTTCTTGTCTGTCTAAATTTATTTTTGCAGTGATTCAGTATTTAGATCATACAGTTATACTGTCTTCTCCGTCTTGCCAATATACAGAAAACTCATCAAAGGAGGCCTAAAGATTTGGATGTATAGGTACCATCTTCAATTTTCTTTTCACATAATTCAATTACTTTGTAGGCCATCTTGTATGAAATTATAGAAAGTTACAGACAATCAGTCTGTAGGGAAATGTCTGTATCTCAAACTTTGATGTTTCTCAAAGAAATATAGTTGTTCACAAAAGTTTCACTAGTCCCAGTTTCTGTTAATATTCTGTGCTGTAATGATTCTGTATTTAGCATTTTCCTTTGTGCTAATTGTTCTGGAATGTATGCGTAACAGCGGAGATGCAGACGGTAGAGTCCCGGTCATTGGTTCAAGATACTGCGCTGAAGCTCTTGAACTGCCTCTCAAGACTCCATGGACATCTTGGTACTACAAGAATCAGGTTAATTAGTCACCTCTCTAAACTAACCAACCTCATGAATATGAGTTGTAGAGTTACTTAACCATGAACACCCCTGAAATTTAGGCATGTAACAAGAACCGCTTCAGATTTTGAAAAATCACGGGCCGCTGCTCTTCCAATCACATAAAAATAAAAATAAAAATAAAAATGCATAATGCAGTTTCTTGTGAAGTTGCAGGTAGGAGGGAGGCTAGTGGAGTATGAAGGATTGACATTGGTGACGGTGAGAGGGGCAGGTCACCTTGTGCCCCTCAACAAGCCTAATGAGGCATTAGCCCTCATCCATTCGTACTTGTCTGGTGAACCTCTTCCTACCCACAGATGAAGAAGCTCTTGTTGTTATTGCTTCTGAGAAACACAAGATTTAAACACAGAATCACATGAAACATACAAATATGTTGTTTTTCCCTTTGGAAGAATAAGGTTTTTGAGGATCAAATAAGTCATATCTTTCTCCACTAGTACTACTACTTCTCTTTGTTATTTTCTTGGCTTCATGTATCCATCATACTCTTTACTTCTTTTAGTGCTTAAATATTTAATGTCCTTTTTTTGGAAAATTGTATGTCGTCTCTGCATAATACAATCATGGCTAAAATTATTCTTTCAAAAATTTTAAATGATGTGAGAGTTAGTTAAAAAAGATTTAAAATTTAAAATTGGATCGATAATATAAAATTATTTTTTTCTTAAAAATACTGCATTTAAGACCTAATGAATGTTATAAGTAGAGTTGTATCACCAAAAATAGTAAAGCCCAAAGCGGCTCAAACGGAGTGGTTAGGGGAAATAAAAATAAAAATGGTTCCGGTTTTCCTTTTAACCCCAAACCCATCACTTCCTCTGCAATTCTCTCCAATTTCACTGACCCTCGCATTTTTTTATTTACACATAAAAAAACCACTATTTTCACCGTACACTGTCAGTACGGGCACCACCACCTTCTCCCGCCATTGCCACCTCTCTCTCTCTCTCTCTCTAGGGCTCACTCGTCCTTGCATTCCCTCACATAACACACACAGACGCAGGCTTACAATGCCGCAAAAGTTACTCAAAAAAGGCGAAAAAATCGAGGTGAGGAGACAAAATGGCGACCTTGTATGGTACCCCTCCACCTTCCTCCACTCCTCCCTCAATCAAACTTACGTACAATTCGACACCTTAAGCGAGACTGAGGACTCAATCTCACCGTTGAGGAGGGAATACGTCAGCCCCGTTGACGTCAGGCCGGCACCGCCACCGGAGCTGCACAGGTACTTTAAGGTTGGGGAGATTGTGGAGGGTTTTTGTAAAGAGAAGAAGGGGTGGAGAAAGGCCACAGTTGTGGCGATATTAGAGAAGTCGAGGTATGCTGTGTCGTTTGAGGGCGAGGGGCGAAAGGGTTCTCTTGCTGAAATGGAGCAGTGGGAGTTGAGAGCGGTTAGGGAGTGGGCTGATGGTTCGTGGTCCCCGCCTTTTCGACTTGAAGAAGTGCTACAGGTGTGTGTCGATTTTAAGTTCTTGTTTGGTTATAACTGGTTTATTTTATTGACTAAATGTAGATGTTTTTATCTACTCATCGGAACTCGGAAGCTGGAGCAAAATGTAATTTAAATGTTGGTCTTTTCATCTGCATGTGTATGTTTATTTACCGCAATCACTGTTGCACGATTATGCCCTGATAATATTATAAACAACAGGAAGAAACATTTGTCTAATCTTAAAGACAAAAAGCAAAAGAGAGATGCTTTCAACATTTTATACGATGTTCTTGTTTGAGCATCTTGATTAATTAGCAAACAACTTAACTGATAATTCCAAGAGTTGTTTATGTGAACAAATACGCTCGTGGTCATGGCACTTTAATTTATAGCAAGACATTTCTCAAATTTTTTCTCAACCTCTATTTCCTGTCAATATGTAATAGGGAAAAAAAAAAAGAATGCATTCTTTAACCATCTTTTCCATGTGGTGAATTGGTGATTGAGGATACAAGCATCAACCTTGCGCCAAATGTCTCAGTTGGCCTACTTCTTGAGCTGATAAAACTTCTGACATTTTGGTAGGTCATTCTGGTTATTCTCTTGATTTTCTTGTGTGTTTAATTTTAAGGTATCTAAACTTGCAGAACAAGTCATCTGAATCAGAGGTGAAACCAAGGGGGCTGATACTTCGAATAAAGTGTAGTGGAAAAGCATCTGGGATGAAATTCAATGAAGGGATGTTGGTGGAGGTAAAAAGTGATGAGGAAGGTTTTCAGGGTTCTTGGTTCACCGCAGTTATTGTTAAACCACTGGCAAATGACAAGTTCTTGGTGGAATACCGAACATTGAGAACGGAGAACAAGACTGAACTTCTCAAAGAAGAAGTAGATATTTCATGCATCAGACATTGTCCTCCTGCTATTCAACGGGTTAAACCTTTTGACTATCTCGAACGTGTTGATGCTTGGTATAATGATGGTTGGTGGGAAGGTCACATTGTCCAAGTTTCCAATGGTTGTAAGTACACGGTTCAATTTACAAACACGGACGAAAAGATGGTTTTTGAACATTGTAAGTTGAGGCCTCATCAAGAATGGACTGATGGTAAATGGGTTGCAGTCCCTAAGGTATGTACTTTTTATTTTTCTTGCTTGCATTTGATATATTTCTCTACCTTTGATTTTAACATATTTATTGCAGGTAAATTTAGCTGATGTGAGCTTGAAGTCCAATAAAGTGAAATTGAAAAGGAAACATAGTGGGAAGGCATCAGAGCCAACATTCAGAGATGGAATGATGGTGGAGGTCAAAAGTGATGAAGAAGGTTACCAGGGTTCTTGGTACACTGCTGTAATAGTCTGCTCCTTATGCTGTGACAAATATTTGGTTGAGTACCAGACACTGAAAACAGACGATGAGTCAGATCTGCTTCGAGAAAAGGCATTTGCTTCATATATTAGGCCTTGTCCCCCTAAAATTGTACGGGTTGACCGTTTCAAAATGCTTGAGGAAGTTGATGCATGGTATAATGATGGATGGTGGGTTGGCCTTGTTTCCAAAGTTCTTGATGGTCTAAAATATGCAATATATTTCTGGACTACAAATGAGGAACTTATACTCGAACATTTTAATCTAAGGCCTCATCAAGAATGGATTGGTGGCAAATGGATTGTTGCATTCAGGGTATGTCTTAGATGATATTTTTCTTAAATTATTTTTTACGCCAACTTTGCTTCAATTAGCACTGTTCAATTATTGCAATCATGAGGATGGATGCTTCTACTCCAGGAAGATGTACACAAGCACACACAATTTTCAGCTATTGTCTGGGTTGCCATACCATCCTTTTGTACATGTGTTGACTTGTGATTTTTTTGAAATGCAGAAAAAGTCGAAGCTGCTAGTGAAGAACAAGCTAGGGAAGTATAAAGGAGAGAATGATGGACTGGGACTGGATCCAAATTTTATAAATGGAATGAAGGTAGAGATAAAAAGTGATGAACAAGGCTACAGGGGTTCTTGGTACCCAGCTGCTATTGCGAAATCAATAGGAAGCAGAAAGTATTTGGTAGAATACCAGACTCTCAAAACTGATGATGGAACTCAACTGCACAAAGAAGAAGCTGATGCTCTATGCATAAGGCCATGCCCTCCTGTAGTTCAAAGAAAAGATCGGTTTAAGCAATTTGAAGAAGTTGATGCTTGGTACAATGACGGGTGGTGGGTTGGTCAGATCTGTAAAGTCCTCAAGGGCAGAAAGTACTTAGTTTATTTCAATTCTACGACTGAGACATTGGAATTTCAGCATTCTGAATTGAGACCTCATCAAGATTGGATTCGTGGGCAGTGGGTTTTTTGCTAAAAGGGTATGTCTTTGGGAGCTGTTGTCATAAATTTAACATAAACTAAAGTTATCGTGTATAATTGTTAAGAGTATATTGAGCACACAAAACCCCTGAACCAATTGCGGTTCCATGTTTTTGGATAACTGCTGCTTTTAATTAGAGTATGAAATTCCCACACAACGTTGATCTATAAAGAAGTCAGTCATCTGTCAGCTTTCAGAGAGGGTTTATGCATGAATTTCTGTATCTAACATTATCCAACTATACTTTCTTATTATCTGGTTTTATTGTGTTTATAGCAATTTCACACATTCTTTTGTTTTTTGGTATGTACTATTTAATACAAAAATATATGCTTATTCGGAACCAATATTCTTTTTCTTCTTTGCAGGACTGCAAATCATGCTCAAAACAGAATTGAACGGATAGGCTCGTATCTTTGCCTTTTTACGTTGTAAGATGATGCTCTAGTGCTTACCAAGGATACTTTAATGTTGCCAAAAAAAAATCCGGTGGTTACCAACTATCCTGTTGCTGGTATTTCTGAAACAAACTAATACTAAGATGTTCCTCCGAGGTGGCAGTTTCTTGTACATGGATGCATGTGTATGTCTCCCATTCGTAGATACTACAGTACAGCTAGGGTGCACTTATCTAACTATATTATGTGTTCTATTTCATTTGTTGGTTGCCAATTTAGAACTCCCTCTTTTGACTCATAAGCATATAAGTTTTGCACAACTCCTGGATTTCACTCAAGAAATTGATTCTTGTATCTGCTTATTATTTGTTAGAATTGGAAGTAATTTCTGATGTGAGATATATATAGATAGCAGTATAATTGGCTCATATGCAGAAATGTAACCATTTTTCCACAAGATGGGTGGTAGTGTCGTGGTTGTTGCTTCATCAAATTATCTACTTCTGTCAACTATTTCATGGCATAAGAGTGAAAGTTCGTGCTCATGCCGTTAAATTTAAGAATAAAGCAGGATTGATATTGTAAACAAAAACCGTATCTCAAATACAGACAGAGCACAATTGCATTACAATATTGTTCTTACATCCCTAAAAATCTTGAATATTAGAAAATAGGGAGCCTCAATCTTGGGCTTCAGACATTAATAAATTTGGTCAAAGCCCAGGGCCATTTTCTTAATCCCAAGAAGGGCACACTCAACAACCATTTTAGTTAAGATTAAAAGCTGATCATGTGATCCTTTTGGACAAAGTTCAATAGTAGAGGAATAAGCTGTACAATAAAACCAGATTTACAAGTTCTATTAAATCCGAAAACAAAAAAAAGAAAAAGAAAATGAGTTCCAGAATTTATCTTTGGATTTCCAGTTTTCAGATTCAGTTTCCGATTTTATGGCCTCAGTGCTGCATGGGTTTGTTGTTATTTTCTTTTGTAATGTTTATGAAGGAAAAGAAAAAAGGAGAGGAGAGAAAAAGAATAAACTCCCAAAAACCCATAAAAATAGAGAAGAAAATAAAAGAAAAGAAAAAATAAAGCTAAAGCGATTGCAAATTGCAATTGCAAGTAAAGAACAAGAAGCAATTTTTGGTGGGCTTTGTGGTTTGTGGACTTGAGTTCTCTCTACGTTCTCAACTCATTTCAGCTCACCACTCTCTCTCTCTCTCTCTCTCTCTCTCCACATACACACTCTCGCGCCCGTCTCTGTTCTGTGACCTTCTGCCAATCCAACTTTCTTTTAATCTGCCAATCTTTTTGACGGTAGGTTCTTTCGTCTATTGCTGTCCTTCTCTGTATAATTTTCTCTGTTTGTGATCTGATTGTGCTTCTCTTTGAGTTTTGGATGATAGAAATTATTTGCATATACAATCCATCACATGGGGTCTCCTCTTTATCCGTTTCCTGTCCAAACAAAAGGACAGGAAGGAAAATGAATTCTTTGGGTTTTTCAGTTCAAGAATTCTTGACCCAGATGAATTTTGGACCACATATATTCTTTTGTATTCTGGAAACATGCACTCTGTTTATTGAATCCATTGGTGCAATTTTCCTTTTTACATTTTTTTTGTTCTCTTTTAGGTTTGTAGGATGGCAATGAACTTTCCGTATTTTGTGAAGCATAAGCAAATAAAGTAAAGAAAAATGGTCCCAGTATTAATTCTTTTGGTAACAGAAAATAAATGAAATATTTTGTGCTGCAGGTGTTTGTGTTGTTTGGTGAGAGAAGAGTGAGGAGTGCAATTTAGGCGTGGCAAGAAAATCTCAATTCGTCAGTTGAGAGGAAAGGGTGTATTTGGATGTCTCTTAGAATAAAAGCAGTTGTAGACAAGTTTGTGCAGGAGCTGAAGGAGGCTCTGGATGCAGACATACAAGATAGGATTATGAAGGAAAGGGAGATGCAGAGTTACATTGAGGAGCGTGAACGTGAAGTTGCGGAGCGTGAAGCTGCCTGGAAGGCTGAGCTCTCCCGTCGTGAGGTACTCGGTTCACCCTCATAACCTCATTTGTGAAAGTGGAAATGTATCTCTTGGGTAATAGCTAGGTTTTAGTGAATACACCAAACCACTAGAAACTACACACATTTTCTAAATATTAACTCGTTAGAGATTATAACCGCTGGTACCTTACTGCATTCAACCTGCTTCTTTGATCTACAAGGCTTTTTAGTTTTAGTTTTATATCTTTAGAGATGCTGCAAAATTCTTCCTAGATGATGTAACCCCCCCCCCCCCCCCCCCAAACACGCTCCCACCTCCAACCCAAGAAAGAAAAAAAAAAAAAGATTATTCTGAATTCAAGTCTTGATTTGGTATATTGAAATTTATGGAAGATATTTTATGTTTACTGCTGGGAAAGCAACTAGTAGTTTTTTTCCTGTTTATCATGTCACTGCTTAGTATCCTGTGCTGTTTTTTTCTTGGATCTCGCATAGCATTCATTGTGCAACAAAGGTTGCTGCTTTCACGGATTTCATTTAAATTTGCCTTTTTGTTGAAACAACTTTTCCCATATTTATGCCTGCTATGGTTTAAGCCCATGAGGTTCATTGCCTTATAATTTATGGCGAGCTGAAAGAGTAATGGCTGTCAATCCCAAATACCATGAGCCACTTGTCAGTTGATATGTATATTGGTTTGTTGGTTTTTAAACAGGATATAGTATGTTTCTGAGTGGTGATGAATATTTTATAAGGAATTAGTATTGATGGATTGGCAAAGAACCAGCTTTAGATCAAGTATGGAGATGTCACCATTATTTTCCAGTTATGATGCCTTCTTCCCTTTCCAAACAAGACAGATTAGATAGAGGAGCTTTCATCTTTGTCTAGCAAGGGTGAAAAGGTTACTTGTTTTTTGTGGCTTTTATCAGCTCTAGGAAATGGTGGTTGGTTCTAGAAAATGGAACTATTTTATATTGCAGTAAATTTCATATTTTTCAAAGCATCGTTGCAAAATACAGATTGCCTGAGGGGGACATGGCTTTCCATTTCTTTTGGCTATTGAGGTGTGGTCAGTTATTATATGTAGCTTGATTGGATATGGATAGTAATACTACACACGGTACCTGTTTCCTAGTGTTGAGTATTTCTCATGTTTGCAAGACTCATTTAGTCTGTTTTTCCTGTTCTAAATCATAAATATTGACTCCAGCAAGTTTGTGGGTGCCTCAACAAAATTCGACAGCATTTAATGAAGATAAACTTTGTCAATGGCTGAGCTTGATTGAACTTTTAGGCTTTAAGCAGCACTCTTCTTAGCACCCCTTCCTGCTTATCTTGCTGTCTCTTCTCCTAATGTTTCTTACATCTAGGTTGCTTGTTTTTAGGCAGAGATTGCTCGGCAAGAAGCAAGGTTAAAGATGGAGAGAGAAAATCTTGAGAAAGAAAAGAGTGTGCTGATGGGAACTGCATCAAATCAAGATAATCAAGATGGAGCTCTTGAAATAACTGTTAGTGGGGAGAAATATCGGTGCCTCAGGTTCGCAAAGGCGAAGAAATGAGACGTCCAACATTCATATTTCTGAATTCTGATACTGGCTCTTGTGTGGTCTGGTCTTGTACATGTGAAGGATGAATTGAGAATGATGATGATGAGCTGCATGTCAATTGTTTGGCATTGGAGGAGAACAAGAATAGGGACTCATGACTCTTAACCATAGATGTTATCAAAAGATTGTCCTCCAGTGACGTTCAGTTTCATGATATTTTCAACATTTACTTCATTTTTTCAACACTATAGTGTCATGTTATGTCGTAAAAGCCTATATATATTGTTTTCTTTTGTTGATGTTCAAAGTCTGGTTCAAGTGAGGCCTCCAATTCAACCCAACTAGTTTTAGGTTGAATTCGGTTACTTATATTTTAAAATAGATTGATTTGGGTTTAATGGGTTTAGACTGGGCTGTTAACGGGCTTAATGTAAGTTTTCAATGGGTTCAACCCATAAACTTTAAAAAAATACTAAAATAAATTCATAATCTTCTCTTCTCAATTGAGTGCACTCACAACCCTCTTTCTCCACACGCACGCACACAACCCTCTTTCTCCACACGCACATTCACAACTTTCACTGTCCATGTACTTTACATTTTGGGTAAATTACAATAATTATTTTTGAGATTTGACATAATTACGATTATCTTCTTATATTTGAAAAATTACCAATATTTTCTTGATTTTAACGTCATCTAACAATTATCCCATTCCATTAGTATCCATTAGGTTTTCATCTTTTTTTTTTTGAACTAATCAAAATGCTTTTGTGGAAATCATAATTTTATTTATTTTTTAAAATTTTGATTTTTTTTTATTGACTAAGTGAGTAATTTTATTTTATTTTTTATAATTTTTCAATTTTTTCATCCATCATTTCAATTTCTTTGACAAATTTTAATTTTTTTTAAATTACAGTGAGGGCATAGTTAACAATTTCATACCTCTATCAATGGTTTACATAATTTCATTAAACATCAAGTAGGGTATGTGTAATTTTTCGAACAACGAGGGGGTATATGTAATTATGTCAAATTTTAAGGGAGGTCGGTATAAATTTATCCTTATATTTTTATGTGACTTTTATTTCATATTACGGCTCATGATTCTGAAGGTGAAAAATAAAGATTGCTTCTCAACAAGTATAGAGAATTTGATTGCACGATTTGGATGAACACCCAAAATTTTATGAATTATTTTGATAAAATATAGCATTTTGCTAGATATTTAGTAGATTTTTTTTTCTACTTTATGATTTAGCAAATGAATTTTAATGTACGTGCATTAGTCAGAAATAACGAGGGATACACGTTTAGCTATATTGCATTACAAGTAGTAGTTACCTTTTTTTAGTAGTTCAAATATAATCCTTTCTTCTTTTCATTAAGTGAAACATTTGAATTTACATTAATAAAATGATTTATACTAACCCGACTCAATCCGTTTAAACCACTAACTTAAATCTATTTTGAATCTGACCCATTCACCCGACCTAAATCCAACCCAACGAACCTCATTTGCAATCCCTATATTAGTTATAATCTTTACATCAAAATATCTCCTTTAAAAACTTTCAATAAATATATAAATATATACACACACAGAAGAAAACAATTTAAAGGAATGAAACTCCTTTTGGAAAATAATGGATTTATTTATAAGATAAGCCAAATACCTTAGTATATGGTGAAGAAACACGTTCCCAGTGTTAAAATTGGGGTAAAAGTGATATTAATCAAACTTTGGGGAGCAAACGGAAAAACTAACAACTAGTCTGCCTACACTGTTGTTTCAGTACTATGAACAATTTTGGCTTGACTGGCTGATTTGCCAGCCGGGATTGCTGTGGCTGACTGTTCCTTCCTGCCCTCGTTGGGACCCACCAAGAAGAGGAAGAGAATTGGAGAGAGAGGAGAAAGGCAGGGACTGCGCCTATCTATCTTTACTGCTGCGTTTCTTTTCAATTTTTTATCGTAATTTCTTTTTTTTTTTTTGTGGTTTTTTCTCTTTCCCTTATTTTTGGCTGTAGTTTTGCTGCTCTCCTGTGTTATCGCAACCTTTCCTCAGCATCTTTATCTGGTAAGTTTCGTTTACTTCTATTATTTCTAAAATTTTTCGCTTTTTCTTGCGTTTCAGCGATTTTTTTTCTTATTACATGGTTCTATAATGATTCAAGCATGTGGGTTTTTCCATTGTTGTTTGTTAATTCTTGTTTGCGGCTTTAGGGTTTTCTGGTTAAAGATGAACCCCCTAAAAATGAATGTGCTTCAAGGATATAGAACTCAGAAAAGCTTTATTTTTATTGTATTTTGGGTTCGCCCAACTTTAGAATTCGGCTCATGCAATCATTTTGAGCATTCTTACCTTATGGGCATATCAAATTAATGGACAAAATTGCAGTTATAAAAGGGAAATATGTGTTCAGAATGATTAATTTGTCATTATGCTTTGTTCTCATGAATTAATTTCTTATTATTATTTCATCACATTTTCTGCTTGTTATTCCACTAATCATAATTCAGGCTGAAGTTGAAGAAATTTGATTTTTGCTTTTAAGATGATGAAGTTGCTATGCTTCCATATTTATTATGAAGTACATTCAGCTCTGCATCAGAGGTTCTTCATCTTTTTCTGCATAGAGTTTCAACATGCACTTATTGTGAACATTCCTTGGCAAATTTCCAATTGAGAGTTAATATTAGCAGATCCTTTGGTTGCCCTTTTTCCTTACAATTTAGTTTTACCTATTTTGCCAGCTTCTCTCTTTTCTCTTAAATTTAGCTATCAACTTCAATGCTATTTCGTGTGTGTATATTTCTGCTTTCCTTCAGTTACTCTACATACGGCCATTGGCATATATTAACTTTTCTCATTTTTATTGCGACAGTTTTATCTTCAACGATGCCATTGGGAATGAGCTAAACTGAATTCCTACCTTACCTATAACTGAGACATCTTACGTGTAATGGCTAGGAAAGGAAACCAACAAAAGAATGGGTTAGATCGGCAGTCACCAACCCATAAAAAAGGACTTTCAGATCCTCCTGCTTCACCTTTAACTACTAAAGATAGAGATCATGTGAATGACAAAGAGGTGGATTTGGGCAAAGATCTTCCAAATGATAGCCATTCTATGTCTTCCACAAAGAGCATCAGTGACATGGATCATGTACAAGATGGGAAGAAAAGTAAGAAAAAGTCTAAGAAGTCTCAAAGAAAAGAGAGAAGCATGGATGAGACAGTTAAGGCCAATGTCATGCCATGTAATGGTGATACCGAAGTAGAAAAGAGCAATATCCCAGCTGAAGCTTCAAATATAGAAGATAGAGGTGACTTGCCTCATGTTCCTATTTTTTGTAATATGAACAGCTTTGGGAAATTATCTGATACCCCAGATAGAGAAGAAGGGTTGGAAAAAGCGGAGTTCCCTGAGACAGTGGTTTTTAAATACTTAAGGACTGCAGCCCTTTCTGTAGCAAGGTCATCAGCCGACTGGGTAGTGAGACTTAAACCTACCTTTGTCGCCCTAAAATCTAAGACACTAAAGGCCCGTGATCATGTCCGAATGAAGATCCAACATGCACAACCTATCATATTCAGGTGGATTGTGCATATCGGGAATATACTGCTTCTTCTGTTTATGGTCTGGTTGGACTGTGCTTTAAGGGGCATTGATTCCTTTCTGCGCATGGGGACAACGTCATTTTTCTCAGTTGTATGGTGTTGTGTTCTTTCAGTAATTGCCATGGTTGGGATTGCGAAGTTTCTACTTGCCGTGGTATGTCATTTGCACCTCATCTTAAATGTATTGCCGATACATTTCCCCTGCTGTAGTTGAGCTACAATTCCAGAAGTACACCATGCAACCTTGCAGAGTTATTTCTGGAGTTTATAGCATCACATGCTCTGATCTGAGATGTTTTAGGCATATAGCTTTCATTTCACTAATGCAACTTAACTTGGATCATTTTGAATTCTTGGTATTCACCAACAGATATATTTGTTTTTTTGTAATGAACTCCAAATTTATGGTGTAAAAAGTGGCCCAGAGTTATGCTTTGAGGATGCAGCAAGATTCCCTAGATTCTCTAGTTAATGAGAGTACCTTTGTTTTGTATCTCTTATCTGCATGTCATGGATTATGCAGGCTGTAGCTGCTGCAGTTGGACTATTTCTTGGGTTGACACTCGCAGTTGTACTGACCGGCATTGTTGGATTGATTTTCCTATGGTTTTATGGGAGCTTTTGGATAACCGGGTTTATTATCGTCCTTGGAGGTGACCAGTTTCTGGAATTTAGTAGCTTTTTATATCGTCTAAATGTTTTCTTGTTTTCTTATGTGGAGGATTTTGAAATTTGAGTAATATTGACACTGAGATTGGCGGTTCGTTGAAATGCAGGATTGGCATTCACAACTACTCATGATCGCCTTGCACTCTTTATTACAAGTGCATATTCCATATATTGTGCATGGAATTATGTCGGATGGCTTGGTTTAGTTTTGGGGTTAAACTTATCATTTATATCAAGTGATGCTCTGTTATTTCTCTTGAGGAACATAATAAATGAGCAAAGAACACCAAACAGCTCCACGGACCAAGCAGCTGGAGTTCAAGGCCAGCCGTTCTCTTTTCCTAATGAGCCAGTGCATTATTCACCCACTGATACTGGTGCTACTGGCACACAGGCTGATCGTAGTGCAGGAGCTCCTTCAACAAGTGGATCTGATTCTGAAATGACATCTGAAGATGAAGTTGTTAGGTTGTTGAACTGTGCAGATCATTATGCAGCATTGGGCTTGTCCCGATTTGAAAATATTGATGTCTCAGTTATCAAGAAGGAGTATAGGAAAAAGGTGAATATCTGCTTAGCTCGATCTGATTGCTTGTAATCATTGTATTGATTACCTAAGAAGTTAAGGAGTAGAGTGCTTGCCCCCCAGTATGAGCCAGTGCTTAACAACCTGTAGACATGATAACTTAAGACTGCTTACAAGAAGTAGAAGTTTTTCCAGTTGACCAATTCTTTTTGGTTGTCAGGCAATGCTTGTTCATCCTGATAAAAATATGGGCAATGAAAAGGCTGCTGAAGCTTTCAAGAAGCTTCAGAATGCTTATGAGGTACTTTCTCTGTCTCTTTCTTTCATCCTTTATTTTCTTTCCAGATCAGGTTAATTTAAAATGTTTTAAATGGTGATTCCTGAATTTGAGATGCAATTGTCTGCACAGGTTTTGCTAGATTCCTTCAAGCGCAAAGAATATGATGACGAGTTGAGAAGAGAAGAGCTGCTGAATTATTTCCGTAAATTGCAGAGTACTTCCCATGAGGTTTGAGCCTTACCTATTTCTCCTTTTCAGGATAGAACTTCCAAGGCTGTTTCTTTGCTTGCACTTCCATTTGTGAAATGCACTTTCTAATATTGTTAAGGCAGTAAGCAAACCCCTGGTGAACATTATCGTTTCACATTCTTAAGGTGGTTTGTGATCATTTAGGCTGTATTTGGTTTGCTGGAATTGCTTGCTATTCCAACTTAAATAGCCGACTAAACGGGACACTTGAATTGTACTTGGCTTAGGCTTTGCTTTGTATTCATTGCAGAATAAAGGGCATGGCTTCTTTAAGTCCAGCTTTACTCGTACAGAAGCTGACAGTGAGGACCTACTAGGAGAGTCCAGACGAATTGCATGCAGAAAGTGTGGCTTTTTTCATTTATGGGTTTATACTAAGAAATCAAAATCTAGAGCAAGATGGTGTCAGGTACTTCACCCTCCTTTTAACATAAACAAATTTATGCCATCAATGTGTAAAAGTCACTAAAGAAACCTGGTCTGTTTTGTATTAGCCTGTTTTGTTGATTTCAACAAAAGTACATCTTCTCTGGATTCTGATTGTGCTATTTGTTGATGCTATTTTGAAGGAATGCAAAGATTTCCATCAGGCCAAGGATGGGGATGGATGGGTCGAGCAGTCCTCACAACCCTTTCTCTTTGGATTGCTGCAGCAGGTATGGAGCATAGGATGATGCTGCATTTTCTCAAAACCATGCAGCTGATAAAAGTTTCTTACTACCTTCATATATTGCTACCAACTTCCTTAGTAATACTATATTCAGGTTGGAGCTCCCTCTGCGTATGTGTGCGCTGATGGCAAGGTATACGATGCAACTGAGTGGTACATTTGTCAGGTAATAATTTTCTTCTCTGCCAGCACCACAATCATTACTTGCACTTTCCTTGTGATCATGGAGAGCAAGGTTTTTCTAGATGGAAACTGAAGCACGCTTTTGTTTGGGGTAATTGGGCAGTGTATAGTAACTATCTGACGGATTGAAGTTGATGATTTATTTGTTTTGCTTTTTCTGAAAATAGGGAATGCGATGTCCTATCAATACTCACAAGCCAACCTTTCACGTGAACGCCAGTGTCGTCTCAAAGAATGGCAATGGGAAGGCAACTAATTCAGGACAAAGGAGTGGTGGGATTCCAGCACCTAAGATGGAAGAGACAATGACGGAGGAGGAATTCTTGGAATGGTTACAAAATGCAGTCCAAAGTGGGATGTTTGAGACTTTTCCAGGCAGTACATCTGAGAGTCCTTCCGGGTTTAACCCCAAGAACAGTGGCGGCAGCAGCAGCAGTGCTAGTAGCAAGAGAAAGAAAAAGGGAAAGAAGCAATGGTGATCATATTTGTGCTCTCTTGCCCCTCAATCCAAAATACTTTGCATTTCTTATTTGTAGGCCAAATAGAGGTGTACTAAACACAACACAAGGCCAAGTTAATGGTAAACCTACCTACTACCTAGTGAGATGAGTTGAACTCTTGCTCTTTAGCTTGCATCAATCAAGAAATTGTACAGCATTTTGCCTAAAATCGTCCCCTGGACGGTTTTGCCCCCAAGATGGGTATGAAATCAACTCCCATAAAGTGATTAACATTTTATTACAAGGAGATTACTGTCTTTTCGCACCTCAAGATTGGTATAATTACACTCCCTCCGCTGAAGTTTGGTGTAATTATACATGTACTCCATGTTATTTGAGAATTTACATTTAATACTCTTGAGATTTGCTTTCGTCTAACAAATGAGTTCATCTGTTAGTTAAAATTTATTAAATTTACTGATATTAATAAAAAATTGAATAAAAATGTATATTCATCTCGATTGATTTATTTTTAATCTATTGCAAGTTAAATAATTTTTTTGATAATTTTTGACAAATAGAGGAATTTATTTGGTAGATGGAAGCAAAATTTAAGGGTGTTTGATGAATTTTTTAAATCAAAAAAGATTTATATATAATTACGTAAGGAAAATGAAGTGTAATTATCCCATAATTATTCATTACTATATCATGGAAAGTAAATGAGAGAGTTCCTTAACTTGGAGCTAAATAACATAACAGCCCCAATAGATTCTTCAAATTTCCCAAAAACCCCTTCTCCCCTTACTTAAATCCTTCTCCCTATCTACTACTGCTCCAGAGAAAAGAGTAATGGAAGCCATCGTGCTGAAATCTCCTCAATTCGCATTGAGCAGCAGAAATTGTTTCTGGGCATCAGATAATGGACGCAGATACCCTTATACTTCATCATCATTTTCTTGCTTGTTGCCATTCTTTTCACAGAAATTGAGGTTCATGAACAACTCAGCTGTAGTGACTGCTGCCAAGAAAGAAGATAGGAACATCAGTAAAAAGAAAAAAGGAGACAGCCATAGCTTCGTTGCCAAGCCTGATGAAGCGATAGGCCCTTTTCCTGAAGCCGTGCTTCTCAAACAGGTTATTCTTTTATTTGCTTTTATAGCTTAAAATCGCGTGCAATTGTTTGGTGTTTCTGGGTTTCTGTTTTTTGGTTTGTTTAATGTTGGGTTCTTTTGTTTTCTCGTATTGATTGTAGTAATGGTGCTTTTTGATATTTGTAATATGGAAAAGACAGCGTGCGCATTTCTTGTGTTCGTTTCAAGAAGTCATTTGTATGTGCTGTTTTTCTGTCTACCCGCAGATCAGAAGCAAATGTTAGTTTTCATTTTGGGTTTAAAGTTGAGCTCTTTGAATATTCTTTTTCTTTAAATATGGTTGCTCTTTTATATTAATATAACAAGGAGAAGAGCTATCGGTAGGGGCATTTCGTAGCTACGATTATGCTTATGGTGGCAACTGGAGAAGGTCATGAGCTGTGGGGGTAGTTTTAATTGAGCCAATTTGTAAACATGGGAACCTCAGTTCTCAGTGATTCAGTAGTTAAATGAGAATGTGGATTTTGTTTCGTATTCCTTGAGATTTTTATGCATAGAGGTTTAAGTTGTTAACAGTGTTGATGATCTCTTGTGTCTGGAGAAGAGTATATAATCTACTTATCCTTATTCCACATTTCCCCAAATTGTTTTGGCTGATTTGTCGATTGTTGCGGCAGAGGAAGGTTGAGGAAGATGGTAGGCTTATGCCAGACTTTGCAGATGTAGAAGAGCGTGAGTTCTTATTATGTTTCTTTTTCCCTTTTCATTCTATCTGGTGTTTGCTTTGTTGTATATCTGTTTAACAAAGAAGATGGAACGACACTTGGTATATGGAAACTAAAGCTATGAGATCAAACTTTTTCTTTGCAGGTGAACTCTTTGAGGCTTTGAATCTGCAGCTTGAAAGTGATATGGATTTTGATCGAAGTAAGAATTTGCCTTACTATTTCTTATTTTCTTAGTGCTTATTGTAATGAATATGCGAACAGACTGTTTAGATTTGGGAGGGAGTGATAGTTGAAACCTTGGCCTAATGTGCACTTGATAACAACCAAAGAAAAACATTTGGCATCAACCATTTCAGACCCAAAAAGTTCCTGCAAGTCGTTATTTATCTTTGCTGCTTGAAATGAGGTCAAATGATTAATTTTGTGCATTTTTTTCCGGACAGTGCGACACTATGAAGTGGTATATCTAATTCATGAGGATTATAAGGATGAGGTTGAGAAAGTCAACAACAAAGTTCAAGGTGATTTTTGCTTGGTTATGTGAAAAATCTGACTTTCTGCATTTGGTAATTGTAGCTATAATTCGAATTTCCTCTCTTCTTGTCATCCCTCTAATCTCCTTGTCTTCATTATAGCATGAAGCTATAGGACGTTCCAATTCTTTTGCATCGTTTTCTCATTTATTAAACTTTTATATAGAATTCTTGAGGGAGAAGAAGGGAAAGATATGGAGATTCAGTGACTGGGGTATGCGTAGGCTGGCGTACAAGATACAGAAGGCAAAGAATGCTCACTATATCCTAATGAACTTTGAGCTGGAAGCCAAATGGATTAACGACTTCAAGAGCACTCTAGACGGAGACGAGAGGGTCATACGACACCTTGTAATGAAGCGGGACAAGGCAGAGACTGAAGATTGTCCTCCACCTCCTGAGTTCCATTCATTACGCACTGATATGAATGACGATGACAAGGGGGAGGATATAGATTATGATGAGGAGTATGATGATGAAGAATGGGATGATGAGGGCGATGCATACGAGGATGATGAAGGTATTATCTATGTCGATGATGATGCAGGTGATATACAGATGAGTGATAATTTTAGAAAAAATAAGCAAAAAGCTGAGAAAGTAGGACGATAGTTTCTTGTCTGCGTGTTAGTAAAAACATTAATGTACGGTTTGGCTTGTAACATCCAGTTGTCCCATGTGATAGATAATTGGTTATAGGAAAACAGTTTCTTTTATGTTGAGTTCCCTTAAGTAATTACAAAAGAATTAGATCTCACAGTTTCGGTTGTTTCATTCAGGCAGCCATTTAATTTTAGGAAAATGAATACTGACTTGAGTGAGTGCATCAAGATGAACTAACTATTCATTATTTAACTGAAATCATATTAAAACGTGGTAGTAAACTATGTGGAATTCATATTGTATCCATGGAGTCGTCCAGGAAGCCCCAAGCCCAGGAAATGTGTACAAGGAGAAGAAAAGAAAAGTGAAAAGAGAAGTAAGCAGCCTTCGGCTAAGTGTAAGAACTACAGAATCACTACAGCACTAGCGTAAATGGCACACAACTGCAGCTTATCATCTACAAACGCCATTGAATGATCAATTACTGCATCTTGGACTCTGGATTAACAAGCCATGCCATCCAGGCAACAAATACTTGAGGAAGGTCCATCGACAAGATCCTAATCATAATTTGTAACCCCTGTGGTCAGCAAAGGTGTCCTGATATATTCCTTTGTTAGTCAGCACTTCCTGGGCTGTACGAGAGCTGAAGATTTTAACTTTTGCATATAATCATATTTAATTACTTGCCAACAAAACATTCATATGGTTCACTGATCTAACATACCCAATCTTGCTGACCAAACTCCGGACCAAGAAGTTCCACAGCGAAACATTTGGGAAGATTCCTTCTCTTATCATTCTATGAAGATAAACGCTGGCTGTTTCTAAATCAATCTGCTCACTTATCCCACATATAAGACTGCTGTAAGCAACTATATCAGGACGCAAGCTTACCTTGGTCATCGACTCCAGAAGTTGAATGGCAGATTCAACCTTGCCACGCTTAGAGTAAGCATGAATTAGCATGTTTAGTGTAAAAGTATCAGGCTTGATTCCCTGGATTATCATTCTCCCAACAAGCTTCTCTGCCTCCTCAAGCTTACCACATGAACACAGACCATGTGTAATAGTGTTGTAGGTTACTAAATTAAACTTGATTCCCCTTTGCTCAATGTCGCTGATGAGCTCAAATGCACGTCTATTGTTGTTAACTTTGTATAGAACATCCAACAATTCGTTATACGTGGTAATATCAGGTGTACACCCATATTTTTCCATCTCATCAAACAACTCCATAGCCCAATCAACTCTACCTTTATCACATAAACCCTTGATAAAGACATTGAACGTAACTGTATTTGGTGGGCACTTATCTGTCACCATGGTTCCAATTAGATCATAAGCTTGGTTGAACATGGAATTTCTACAGAGTACATCTATCATGCACGTGTATGCCACCACATTTGGACGACAACCAAGAGATATCATCTTGTTCCATATCTTAGTCGCACCAATCAAATCCCCCGACTTAGCAAAACCATCAATGAGAGTACTATAGGTTGTTATATTTGGAATGCAGCCATTTGCCTCCATTTTATTAAGAATAGACAAAGCCTCATTCATATTACCAGCCAAGCAGAGGCCATGAATTAGTGTGTTATATGTGACTTCATTTGGTAAAATCCCATCACTCAACATTTGAATCAACACATCAAGAGCTTCCAGCAATCTACCTTTCAAGGATAGCCCCTTTATCAAGGAAGTAAACGTGTGGGTATTCGGATTACATCCTTGCACAAACATTTTGGCCATGATGGCATGAGAGAGCTCAATGTTACCTGAATCAGATAGACTATTCAAAATCATGGTGTATGTAATGACATTAGGAGTAATTCTCCTTTCCATCATCTCATCCAGTAACTCCAATGCTTCCTTGATCTTTCCTTCTCGACAATATCCATTAATCAATGCGTTATACACAGGCACACTCGGGATGAATTTCAAAACCAAACCTCTTGCCTCTTTCACCTTACCATATTTACACAAAAACGATATAATAGTTGTATAACTCACGTTATCAGGTTCACATCCCTTGTTCGACATCTCCCCTAGCAACCGACGAGCCCCAGCCAAGCTATTATTCTTGCACAGTGCCTTCAACAGAATATTATATGTATACACATTCGGCTCTAACCCATCTTTCTTCATATTTAAGTATAGCGGATTGATCATATGAAACCTATCCTCACTAAGCAATGCATCCAATAGATGGTTATATATCCTGACTGTCGGTACACAACCAAATTCACGAATCCTATAAAACGTTTTCAGTGCTTGCTCGGCCGCCCCAGCCCAACTGTAAGACTTGATCACACTAATAAATAAATCTTCTGAACAACAAATACCTTCCAACTTCATCTGTTGCAAAAGGTATTGCACAGCATCCATCTCACCTCTGTGCCCCAGTTTTTCGATCATCATGCCATATGTTGAAGGGGTGTGCTTAAAAGAGCTTGAATTAGATATGGATTTAAAGTACTCCAATGCTACCGCAATATCATTTTCATTTTCCAATCTCTTCAAGACTTCAGATTCTTTAATAAAAATTTTACCTCTATCATTCTGTTCACTCTGCGGCTGAAATTCAAGCTTTGGGTTTGTGCTGAGTACAAACGGGATTGAAGGCTTACGCACTTTTAACAATAAAGACCACCCCTCCTTCAAATACATTATTGCTAGAACATAAAAAATTAGAACTAAAAAGAGTAAAATTATGATAAACTCAATAACAATTCAAATACTATATTCGAATTTTCTGGCCAAAAAGAAGAAAAGGTCCAAGAAACTGAAAAAATAAAGGATAAATCTCTGAGGGTTTCTAAGAAGTGGGATTCAGCTCAATTGCAGTTGCGCTTGCACGAATACAACAAATTTAAACTGTCAAAGAGAGAAGAAAAACGAAAGATACAATCTTTGGCCGAAAAAAAGCAGAAGATCAATCTTTCAGCTATAAATAAAAGAAAATAGTCAGAAATTACCTCAAAAAGAAAAAAGTTGAATTGGAGTAAAAAATTAGGCCCCCTTCTTAATTTTCTGTTTACTCGACAATCTTCCTTGCTCTACCTTGGTTGATGAACTGAACAGGTGTCATGGGCTTTAGGCCCAAAATCATTGAAGGGATTTAAATGGGCCAATATATTGGGCCTACATATTTGGGCTAGTGCTTCATGAGGCCCAACATAGTTCGGGTCAACCCAAACATGGTTTAAAAAAAAAACAGGTTAACCCGTATATCTCTGAATCAGGGGTGTTATTACGAAGCGGAAAATTTCGCCCAGAGCCGACAGATCTTTCTCGTCTCCAACTAAACTGCTGAGGTACTTGCTTTCCCTTAATTTGTATACTGATGCCTTTACGTTTATCCGTTTTAGTTTGCAGCTTTATTTGTCGATTGAAGATTAATTTTGTGATGTTCAAAAGCTACTCCCTTTTACACAGATCTGTTCAACTTCTGAATTCTTTTTATTTTCGTATGATTTTTTTGTACAGTAGGTTTTAGTGGTTTGTGCTATCATAACCCACTTGAAAACTGAGATATTTATTGTGGGTTGATAAAAAATTACTAGAATTTTGCATCTACTTGTGGCTGAATAAATCGAAATACTTGCTGCATTGTATTATTGTTATTAACTATTTTGGGTCTTTCCCTGTGCAAGTGTTTGTAATCTTATTGACATTTACATGTCTCCTGATGGGATTGCCGTTTTATGGTTTTGTAGATCGTTATGAATCGTGCTGCTTGTTGTAAATACTTTTGTTATCAATTAATTATCTTTCTTTCTTTTCCTATTGTCCTTACTTCAGAATTGTTGCCGAGAATTGGAAGAATAGAAAGCCATGGCAGTCCATGAAGATTCAAATGCGCACAAAAAGAAATCAAGTGATGCCTTGGATGAGATACCGACTTTCAATGTTGAAAACATGCAAAACAACACAAGAGTTATTAATTATAGGTTTGATTATTGCCTTACTGTTGTCATTTCACAGAATTGCGATTGTGCAGTGTCTCATTTACTACAAAGTTACATTATGTAACTTTGATGACAAGTTATTACACTTTTCTTAATAAAAATGTTGGCTTGGTAACATATTGAGACATGGTCACTTCTTCTGTTTCAGCCGCACGTTCATGTCTATTATAGGTGGAGTAATTGCCGGAATTTTGGGATTCACTGGCTTAATGGGATTCATCTTCTATTTCCTTGTCATGGCAATTACAACTGTCGGACTTGCTGCCAAGACAGGGTTTGCTGTTCATTCTTATTTCGATAGCTGGAACCGTATTGTACTTGATGGCATTTTAGGTGGACTTCTGGTAAGTACCTTTTCAAAATTTCTTGGTTGTTTAACTTCCAAGCTGAAATATCTTGACTGTTTTTACATAACTGCATTCTTGTGATATGCGCTTTCAGCAAACTAGTTCATGTGGGAAAATACATTGCTTCCCTCCATAACAAAACAATTGCAGTTTAAGAGCGTAGGTTCATGTTGAAGTATTTTATTCATCTCTCCGTGAATGATTTAGGAAAGATTTGTTGTTAGTTCTTCCAAACATAGACTTGTAATATAATCTGTGGTAGTTACATTGGTATTGGTAGTGTATGGAAAAAAACGCGAGTGGGATTTTTATGAATCTTATGATAATGTAGCAGAAAATGGCAGCCTTGTAGTTGCTTTTTGCTGCTCTATGGGATTGTATAGTATTGAAGCAGTAGAAACTGGTTCCAGTCGATCTTTCTCACAAGTAGTCATAGCATTAAGTATTACATTTGTTAATTGCTGATTCCCTAAATTGTATTATCTTGGCCATATTATACAGTTTGCAAGAATATAAAAATCTTTTGGTGCATGTATTTTCCTATTTTATTGATATTCATCATGATTCTTTTCACATTTTCATCATAATATATCTCTAATTGTGGCTATTTTATCTCTTGCAGTCGTTTGTGCTATTCTGGACGTATCCTTATTCTCTAAATTTCTTTGTGTTTAGACAACCGGAGATTTTTTCTACTGTTCCTTTTTCTAAAAAATTAAATAGAATTTTAAAGAATGTAACAAACTAAGCCTTGATCCCGTTATGCTTGTGTCTGAAACTAACAGAAATCTTTTGCAGCCATTAGCCTGCTACTTAATTGTACCATTTGACTACTAAACTGGTGCTTTCTCTTGGCAGCACCAAGGACAAGGATACTTCTACTTCTTTTTTTTCTTCTCTCTCAAGTATCATTGTGTATAGAAATTCTTTTGTCATTTGTAAAAGGTATTGCACGCTTTCCTTGACATCAGAATAGATTTGCCTATGACATCGTGCATATTTTCTGAAGAATGGGGAATGAAGGTTGTGCTAAGTTGCTGCCTGCAATGAAATGGTACATTAACTTGCACATGAAAGCACTGGAGCAAAGAAAGAAGATTCAGTTTTGATTTCACAATGTTCACCGTTAAATCATTAACATCGCTTTATGCTCATTATGATTTTTTACTGGTCTGTAGAAATAGCATCAGTCGTTAACTTAATTTTCCATCTGAGAATGCTTATGTACTTCAGCGTCTTCATGAATTGTCTCTCGTGTTTATTCTTAGATACAGAGCACGTCTGTAATGGTTGATTGTATACATTTCTCTCTCGGCGTGTGCGAGAACCAAGAATATATACAACTTTGTGGTTACTTTAAATAACTGGATTTAACCATTAAACCCCGACCTGAAGTTATCTGGCACAAGAAGTCAATAAGGTTGCATTTGGATTGACAATTTGAAATTATGGATTTCTAATTTGTGTGGACAAGCTATATTTAAAAATATTCTAACCCTTTCACATTAATTTTGAACTATATTTTATTTAATGTTGATGGATTTTAAATTATTTTCAACTCTAGTAACTTAATTTTTCTTCAAGTCCTTCCTTCAAATCCATACCCATCAATTCAAATCAAATGCATCCTAAAAGAACAAGAGTTCCCAACTCCCCTTTTTATTATTGAATGACAGGGAAGAATTTAACAATTTGTATTACGGGTTTTATTTTCTCAAGATCAACCAAAAATTCTTCTATCATTCATCTGTTAAGCAGCAGTTTCTACACTGACACTCAATGATACTAGACAGAATTTAAACTGGCTCAAAATAATTATCAATCAAATTATTGTCCTATACCTCAATTGTGCTAGGTTTTTATAATCGCAAAACCGCAACTATTGGCAATAATGGCTTAGACAGCCCAACTATAACTATACAATGTAAGAGAAACTCCCGTGCGCCAAAGCCAACAATTTAAAATTTGCTTGATTTGATGATCGGTTGTGTCTATACTGTATCAAGAAACCTTCTGTTGCATGGACCATATTGGTAGTCTTGTTTCGTTATAACCGTCAAAATTCACACCTGCAATTTCACATATACCAGTAGTTAGACAAATAATCGTGAGTGAATCTCACAAGAGCAGAGTATTACATTATCGATTTGAGTTTATGTTCTTGATTTTAAAGCAGCTAAAAAAGTAAACATTAATGGCGCTATCAAGAATGGTGATGTAGCCAATAATCAGGCAGACTAAAAGATATAACAGGAATCTGGGTGAAAGACTTACCATCACTTGAGGAACTTTGACTAATATGACTGCCAAGATGTATAAAATGCCTGCTATCACCACCGCTGCAGCTAAGTTATGTCCCAGACGTTTATTGTCCTTAGTTGGCACAAATGTGGATTTCAATGTATTTGTCAGTTCAAAAAGCCTATAAGACACCTGCAAGGTTCAGCAGATAATCCTTTATCAATTCATGCATTAGCTTACACTGGAAAAATTAGACTAATAGAAAGAAGGGCATGGAAGAGACAGTACCGCAATGTATATGGACGTAGTGATCATGAAGTTTAACAGAGGGTAATTAGGAATCAAGGAAAGCAAGAGCTTTGGTTGACCGTCTGGCACACCGGACCTGCATTGCTCCAGTTCAAAATTATTATTTTTCATAACCCAGGGGTATATGTATAATTTTGAACAGCTTAGAACCATAATTTCTGGCATTTATAATTTCCTCTACATTTTTTATGAAATAAGCAAATATGTTATCGGTGATCAAGTAAACAAGAGAAGCATGATTACAAAGTTTCTAAATTTGCCTTTGTCCTCTATAGTCCTGCATATGTATTCCCATAGAATTAAGATGATTATTGAGAATACACATACACAGTTGATACGTTGCATACCTTAACCATATATGGATCTGTGAGATATAAGTCTCCAAAGTGACTTTTCCAAGCCACCTGTTCATCAAGAAAAAGTTAACTGTCTGGTTGAGTGATCTTAGTGGGGAAAAAAAAAAAAGAAAATTATGTTCTTCATCAAACTGATGTGATAACCTTATTATCCCATTGATACTTACGCAAAAAGTGTCAATGTGTAGCAGCGGAAATGCTGGGTCACATTTCGCAAGCATATGTACACGCTGATGAGCAGAAACCAAAAAGAAGAATCCTGGTCAACATTAATTTACCAGAGCACTTGCAACATATCTAGTGTATGCATAATAAAGAGTCTGGAGAATGTGCATACGTTATCGGAATCCATGATGTATAAGGATGATACTTGTTGTAAGTAATCTTCGGAAGCTTGTATATGAATTCCACCCATAGATACCCAATCTGAAATAGAAAATTGTTTACACTGTAACATGAACTTCATATGTTCAAGAACATGCTGAGAGATCAATGCATACCGTCAAGGAAATTATAACAATAATAGTTTTGATTGATATCCGCCGCTTTGTTTCAGCTTCTTCCAATTTTTCCATCCATCTCTCCACCTGAAAAACCATTCTAAGGGCTCAAAATCGCAAAAGATCAACAAGAATATAAACTCCAAATGGACAGAAAAGACAAATACTGACTGCCCAGTATCTGGCGCACAAACCCAAAGTAGTGGACAATGGAACATAAACTTACCGTTGGATGGTAATATGCATATATCATCCCAATTATCCAAATATATCGATCAAGGCCTGAGCGGAAATGCCATTCATGCAAAAGCGGAAATTTGACTTTTGAGGCTGGGTCAGTGTAACCTGAAACACACATTTCTCATGTTCAGAGTGAGACATATATTCACTCTCAAAAGGCATAAAGTTCATAGTACAGCTAGTAACTAACCTAGCAGGAAAGTGAAGGGACTCCAGAACAGGTCAAATACACCAGGCACTTCCCATATAAGAATGACCACCAAGAAGCAAGCTAAAAATTTTGCAGCTACAACAGTTCCCCGCTCATTATACTTGTTGAAAATACCAAGGGCCCCATACACCATCAGAGTGAAGAGAGTGTGCATGGGGCATATGTAGTATAGCATGTAATTGTTATTAAGCACAATGCAGCAAAAGAACACCAAGAAATTAAGCCGCCACATCATCTGTCAGCCAATCTCAATCTTTCAGAATCAATTTAGAATCCAAGTGTTCAACAAAGGAAATTACTGAAAACATTTGAGAAGAGAAATCATACCTGCATAAACCTAGCAAGGCTAAAATCCTTGCGAATGTAATAATATGAGAAATTCCCAAATCCTGTCATCCACACATATGCAGCAATGAAAACCCTTATGGCATTGTAGATCTCTGTGGCAGCGAAGTAGTGATACATAAGAAATAAGACCTGTATGTACAGCGATAAATAATCGAAACTGTTAATTCCAGCTTGAACATGTCATGAAAGTACTAGGTATGTGCAAAATGTCACCAAAGAACAGCTGAATACATCCAGCTGAAATTTGTTCTGGGAACTGAAAGCATACTCATTTTTGAGTGGACAAGAACCCCTAAAAGATTGAATGGCCTCTAAGCTTGCAGAACCAATAACCACATACGTATAAGATGAGAAGTTTTCGATTGCTTTCTATTGGTCTGAGGGAGCATTCCTTGTTATTTGGCAAGATATCCAAACAGAATGAATAATAACAAGGCTCCCAAGTTATACCATGCATAACTGAACATAAATCAAAATCATTTCTTCTAGTTATAGTTCTACTCACAACCCGTTGAAATGGTTACAACAATCTAAATATGATATAGTGCTTCCTATATCGTCAAATTGTAAGGGTAAAGAAACTCCCTAAAAGTAAATACAGTAGTCCACCAACCAAAATAACACATTGAAACACAAATGATTTGTCAGAAAATTACCTGCATCCAACCTTTCCACTCCTCAGTTTGATGCCTGTTTAGATACATTATTGACTTCCCAGAGAATGGTGACTTGTCATTATGTATCTTGAAAGAAGTAATTGCTGAAACTATGATGAGAAGGAAGTACAGGAACAAGAAGAGATCCCGGTTATAACTCTGCCAACACAAATGGAAAAGCTTATCAACAAATACATAAACCTATCATCTCAAATGAATTAGCATATAAGAGCAGATAAAATGTAAAGCATCATGTACAGTGTCGTTGCAGGTTAACATCACTTAAACCAGTAAAAGAGGAGAAAAAAATCTTAAGCTCTCCATTTCATTACGCATCCCAAAAAGAACCAATGTAAGTCAGGAAAACACGGATCAATTTGAGAAGAGCCATGCAGTGGAAGATATGTTTGTTTTCTTGTGAATCCACTCAGGAATCCTTCATTTTATGCAAATCCAAGCGGGAGAATTGTCATCGTGCTTGTATGTCGGTGGTAATATCCAGTGTAGTTTGAATGGAGTAATAACATTTGTTGTGGACATCACTTACCCCTATAAACACATTATCAAAACAACACATGAATTTGGGTTTTCAAGCATGATCCTAGCAACTCAGCTATAAAGTTGCAAGCTGCTAAACTGTCCACATGATCCGATAAAATCAGGTATGAGTTTCGAGCTACTAAACTGTCCACATGGTTCCAGGTTATCAGGTATGCGTTACAAGCTGCTATATATCCCCACAAGACCCATGAAATGGTGGACTGAGGAAATGCAGAAGAAAACAGGAACCCCTATGTGTGAACAACATTGCAGATAGAATCACTGTGAACCAAAGATCCATTAACTTGTCAATTTGTCAAGCATTATCCTTTATTTTCATATTTCTGTGAATTTTGTGTGTTTCCATACCTTTTTGCTTGATTATATGTCCAAAGAAAGGGAATACATAATTAGCTGGCTACTTTTCTCTGTTGTATCCTTCATATATGAGATATCAATTCCCTTATTCATTCACATAATCCACACAAAACAAATGACTAAACAAGTGGAACTGCCAAAAACGTGTGAAGATATGCATAAAAAAAAAAAAAAAAAAAAAAAAGAAGAAGAAAAAAAGATAATCAGATCCAGACCTTATTGGATTCACCAAGAAGATTTGTGCGATCACATATGTAAAAGTAGACTAAAAGGGCACCAAACTCGGATCTGCAAAAGATAAGCCAAAAGAATAAGAATGAATAAAAATCTCATCTTTAATCAGATTATCTATAGCTCAAAAGTTGAAACTGCATGCTTACATGGCTCTCAAAGTCAATCGATTTTCCAGCAAGAAGGACTCATCCAACGTAAGAAACCTGATTAGATAGTGAATTCAAGCAAAGTCAGCTACTTTATTGATCCATGAAAGTATAGTACCATTTTTCACAAACCTAATGACGTGGGATGTTACGGATGAATTCCGCTCTCCAGGAGAGGCTGACTGTAGGCCACCTCCTTCTAAAAGAACAGCTCTGTCATCTTCTTTAACTGTCCCAGTTAACTCAACCAACTTGCTATCAGAATTCCTGCCACTGAAGTATGGAAATTTAGAGCAAACAACTCAAAAGCAAGCAACATACAATATCCAAGTTCAAGTAGTAATGCAAGGAAAAGGCATGTATAATCTTGTCTTGAGATCATTCAGAAGTCACTTAACAGCACACTAACTCATCAAAGTTGTTGAATTAAATATTTGGCTTCTACATTCCAAAGTTCATTAATGATGATTCAATAACCATTGGAGCAAGTACCTGGGGAAAAAAAAAAGAACCATAGGAGCAGACACAAACCTAATCTTTTCAATATATTCAACAAATGCATCTCCTTTATTACCTCATGAATATTTGCCAATATACTTGCCCACCGGATTATTAGAGAAGCAATAATATTCATCTCAAATAAGGTTCCAAGTGTCATTGGGCATTTACTAATGCATTAAAATCAGATCAAAGTGAAAGTGTTCTTTCAACTTACTGCTTGGAAAATGAAGAATTTTTCCTGTACTCCAAATACTCCGAGTATAACCAAGCAGCAAATACTGGAACTATTCCAAGGAAAAATGTCACCTGCATTGGAAAAATTAAGAAATAAACAAAAGATCATGAAGCTTATATTACAATAGTGAAGACACAAAAGCATCAAAATACGGAAATATTCACATATAAATTTCATACTTACATCACAATCATCTACTTCCAACTAAAAATCTGCAGATCAACTGCATAACTCATAAAATCCACCCATAATGCCACTCAAACACTACCAATACACTTGCCAAACTACAATCACATCCGATAATATCGAAAAAAAAGCTCAAATCTCGCATAAAATTCCCACGCATGTGCACACTTGAAGAAACAAGTGGCAATCGACTAACCTGACCAGGCGTTAACGGTCCGTAGATCACCATTTTCTCCGCAGTCACTTCAGAACGACTCAACAAGCATTACAAACTCAACAATGGCGAATTGCGTACATATATTTGTACGCTCACACGCGGGAAAAAAGGAGATGAAATAGAATCGAAGGTAAAAAAACACAGATCTGAGTGAAAATGGATAAAAGAACAATTGGCGGTGGGATAAGAAGTGCTATATTCTAGGCGAGTAGTTAGATTCGGTGTCTATAATAAATATAAGTATTATTAATATTATACAAACAAAGCGGCAGCAACAGCAACAGCAACAGCAGCAGAGGAGTTTACTTCAGGTGGTTGGCAGATCACAATTCAGCTTCAGCGTGTGAGTGATCAAGTGAGTGTTCGGTGTGGGTGTGGGTGTTTTTATTTATTTTTTCTATTTCCTTTTGTAGTCCAAATATTCTATATTTGGGCCCATATGTTTTGGGCCTTTGCAGGAACAAATTACTTATGCGGTAAAATTTTCTTAGGCCGGAACAAAAAGAAATATGCGGGGGAGATGGAATTTTGTGTCGGCAGCGACTGTGGTCTGAAGTACTTGTCCACCACCAACTAATTACCAGGACAAAATTAGAAGCCCAAGGTTTTCTGGATGTATTTTTCCAGTAACCACTTGTCACAATAATTAGGTCAATTTTGCTTATCTTATCTATTTATTTATTTATTATTGGTGATGCTCGAGTATTTAATATTTATTCTGATGGTGGTGGGGTTAGGTGTATATATGTAAAAACTAGATGAAAAGAATTACTTCACCACAAAATTTTAATTGTTTTAACTTTAACGAAGATGGTCCATTTCAATTTTTCATGTAATCCCACTTAAATTATATATATAATTAAAATCAAATAGAATTATTAATGAATATAAAATAAGGTGTTGATAGCTAGAATATTTAAAGTTAATTGATTGAGAAAGTCGTGAGGGGCCACGTGTATTTGCGTGTTACTAAGCCTTATCACATTAAAATTTTACTTCAAAATCACAATCACAAGTACCTTGGAAGAAGAATCATATCCAATCCAAGTTATAATAATTGCCCTCTCCCTCTCCCACCTTCATCCAATCCCGTGGAGTATATTCTTAATAGAAAAGAAAACCCGCCCCATGAATAGCAACAGATACAGTGCGGGAACGTAGTTAAATCCAGCTGCAGAATTAGAGGAACAAAGCCCGGCCCCTTGTTCTGTCTGTCTCAACTCAAGGGATGTGCCTAGGATTGAGCTGCTGGTACTGGTCAGCTTTCAGGTGGCCGGAATTTGATATTTCCACACTACTTTCATCCATTTTCCGGTGGCCGGAACTCCATTTCTCCAGCGGTGGATGGAACGTATCGATGGACGACGTGTTATGGGGTCTGGTGTCGGCGGTGGAGTACTTAGCTTTGGCTACCATGCTTTGTTATTTCTTCATATTTTGTGGTTGTACTTTATGAATCACATATATATAGGAGTACTACTTTTTATATTTAGTATATATATATTTTGGTATTAGATGTTAATCTTCTTTCATTTGGCTATTTGTTTTAGTTACTCTTAAGATTTTAGGATTTTCTGGAATTTTTGGGATCCCAAGCCTGCAGATGCAGATGGATTAGAGTCCCACAAACTCTATGATTGGTAATTATTATATGTGTGTTGGTAGAAATTGTGAGTTTAACATCCACTCCATCAAGGAGGATGTCATTTAAAATAATAATAATAATAATAATCTGCAATTAAATGATTGTTATCATTGCAAACAGAGCTCCAATTTAGAGCGGTTTGGGTTTATTCAACAATTAAGTTACAGATTTTTAAAGTATGTTTTCAACACAATTTATTTATACTTACATTTAAAAAGAAAAGAAAAAGATTAAAGTTGGTTTATCAACCTCCATTTCACAATAACAAGATTATCACCATTGAACTATTTAATCTTCTATTAAACTATTTGTAGTAGATCGATCATCGGATACCTGATTCGAATGTAGCAGGTTTAAACAATAATAATAATAATAATAAAAATTGTGATTGCAGGATAAAAAATTCAAAATTAAAGGATTTGGCACTAATCTGCTGGAATTTTACGGGCGATGTACAGAGTAGTACATGGGATGGGACTGTGAGCATTAATTACCAAGTATAATGATAATAATTAGCGCATGTGATGGGATGGGATGGGATGGGTGGTACTGCTCCTAATGTTTGCACTAAACCCCAACACGTTACATACAACTAATTTTAACAATTGAAAACCCACAAATCTAAACACAAGTACCCCCATAATTGGGCCAGAAAATCCAACCAAAAATCACTTCATTTACACACCCATAATTCACTGCTATCTATCTATATATACGTATAATAAATATAACTTGAATATTTTTGGGGGGGAGGGGTTGTAACATTATAGGTAGCTCAAGATCGCCACCAACCACCACATGAAATGATATTTCCTGCTTTTGGTGGCCCATTGATCGAGCCCACAATCGGCTATTGTATGTGATTCAACGACTGATCTATGACCATAACCGGCTATTGTATTGTATGTGATCCAATGACTATGGTCCCGGTGCAATTCCAACGACTGATCTATGATCTATGGCCCCGACGCACTTCAGCAACCTCAATCACAGAGAGCTCATACGCATTGCTATCCACAAACAGACCTACAGTTTACCAACACCGCAGAAGCTTTGATTTGGAACTCAAACCATCCTGATTCCACAGCAGCTGTGCATCGGCAGCAAATACATTTATTAAGAATTTTGCTTTTACTTTCACTGTACAAAGGTATGTCGGCAAAATTACTGGTCTAAAGTGGCCAGCGCTGAAGAAGCTCCAAATCAAACCGCCAAGACTTCCTATACAGTATACGCTGTGTTATAACAAGCATGAACTTGAAAATGTGTCTCACACACCTCTTTCCAGAAAAGAACTTGGTTGAACGCGCTTAACCCTTGCTATCTGAACCAGGAACCAGTTCCGTTTGACTGCAAAAATCAAGAAATGCTCTATTATCTTGACAACCAGTAAGAACAACATCCTTCTCCAAAGAGTAATACTCTCTTGCGACAAAGTAAAAGGAAATCAAGACAAGAACATACCTGGGAGATTCAACACTGGTTAATGGTACACCACTGGCTGACAAGTTCAGCTGGTCCTGTACCACAACAATATTTCCTGCTGCGGCTACTCCATTTGGCTCCAGTGTACCGGGAATTGGAGTGGCTGATCTAGTCCTAGGAGAAATTCCCCAGGAGTGGCAACCTAACCAGACATCATTTTCCGGTCAGAAAATTATGAGCAAGCCTTTTCATTTTTCCAAGTTATGAAGGATGTATGCAAGCTTTTAACTGAAAATGAGGCTGGTTACTGCCAAATCTATCTACATTTTTCTAGCAAAATGAGACCATGGAGCTTCAAAATTCATGATCAATATATGCTTATGAAGTTCAGAATTCAGTGATGAGATGTACCTTGAAGAAGGACGACAATGCAAAAGATAATGGTGAAAAACATAGCTATCAAGTTTCCGCTCGATGATGCCTTTGCTGCTTTCATTTTCTTCAAAGCCTTCATTCTTTCAATCCTAGCACGTTTCATCATGGCAAGTTCGGAAATCTCTTTGATCAGCTTTTGGTCAGCTACATCCAGTGACAACCCTCTTGGAGGCCGTGGAGGTTTAGAAGGCTTCTTAGCGCTCATTGACTTGCGCTTTTCCCTCTTACTGTTCTTCCCTGATTCCGGAGAAAGTTCATCAGCGTCTTTCGGTTTACTGGAAACACACACTGTTTTTTCAGCCTTGACTATTTCACTTGCACTCATTGGCATACCACACACAGCGAAGGAATCTGTATTTCCACTCTTATCGTCTGAACAGGCAGGATTTCCTACTACTTTGCTTGCACATAGACAGCTCTCAATATCAATGACGGTTTCCCTTTCTTTTACTAGCGTGCGATCCATACTCCTGAAGTTCTTAAGCCTTAGTAAATCTCTATACTTCAAAGCTAATAGTGAATTTCAACGCAAAAAACCGTTCCACTAGAATATAATAAAGAAATTACAAACTGGATTCACTTCCCATATCCTTATAAAACCAGTAAAACCACCAGATTCCAGGCCCAACCACAAAAATTTAGTGCTCAGAATTCAATTCTTCAGCCTAAGCCCAGAATTTTGCAAGTCAAACCTGCGTGCATCAGAAAGAAAGTAAAACAAATGAGAAACATGATCAGTAATTCCAAGAACAGCCTTCTTCCCTTTGCACAGAAAATAAAAATGCAATCTCGGTAAATAATGAATTAAAGAATAATGAGAAGCCACTATACAAAAATGAAAATAAAGACAATGGATACGATATTTGATTCCTCAAATAATTGCTTATAGGCAGAGAAAAGAACAAAAACAGACTACAAAATCCAATTATTAATATGGGAAAAGAGAACAAAATAGTAGTCAACCATGTCCATTAGCAGAGAAAAGAATCACCAAACTCATGTAAAGGCACCTTTCCCCCCCAAAAACTTCAGATGATTATCTAAAATTTCAAAAATGGAACTAAAAGGATTTGATAAAAATAGTTGAAATCAAAGAAAGCTTGAAAATTTCGGATTTTTTCCTCACCTTAAAGTCGTACGAAAATCGAAATGCAATGATCCTGACAGCCACTGAAAACTTAGGATGAAAGCATTCGGATAAGACCCGACTCACTCACGAAAATCAAGCTACCGGAGGTTGATCAAATTCGGCAGAAGTGAAGGTGTAAGTGCCCAAGATTGAAGAAAGTTGAGATTTTTATGAGGCAAGATGAGATTTAATTGGTGAAGAATTCAAAACTATATTTCTTCCAAGAATTTGAAGGCAAAAACTGATAGAGGGTTGAGAGCTGCTTCCTTCTTGGTGTTGGGAGAAAAGAGAGAATCAAATGAGAACCATAGGGAGAGAAAGATATAGAGGAAAAGTGGTGGTGGTTGTGGTGGTAGCTGCAGCGTGTGCGGTTGACGGCGGCGACAGGCGGGCACAGAGAGAAGAGAATAAGAAGGATGGGGTCGCTTTTTGGGGGCGAGGGTAGCTGCCTGGAAGGTGGAAGTGTCTTGAGAGGCGAGAGGTGGTATTGTCTTTTTATGACAGTTAAAAATGGTATCTTTTTCCGGATACTAGATCATACCAAAATACTTTAATTACTCCATGTTCGCATTCTATCCATCACATATAATCTTTTGTGAGTTTTTACCGTCCCAAGACGGATGTAAGAATTTCCCTACACATTCAACTCATTTCGATGCATCACAAACTTATTATAAGTAGAAAATCACTTGAAAGAGAAAAGTACCTTTTGAGACAAATCCTCGACCCAATGAAGCCCCAGATTGTCAAATGGGACTGAAGATTCTGAAGCTAAAACTCGAGAAAGCTATTCAAGACTCAATTTTTCTTCCCTCTACCCCTCTTGTGTAGCTGCCACTGCCATAGAAAAAAAAAACTTACGTGGGCTGATCAAGGTTCAATCTTTCTCGTTTCTCAAGTCCTATCCCCTCTCTCTCTCATCAAACTTTAGTCATTTGTGTGCGTGTGTGTCAGAGAGTGAGAAGCAAATGAGCACGAGGATTTGGGCATTTGGGATGGAGATGGAACAAGAAGGAAGGTTGAGGTTAAATGAATTTTGGCGATTGTTTAAATGAGTGGAATGCACATCGTATGTACGAGTAGTTTATGAAGTTAGTTTGAAAGCGACAGCCCATTGAAACTGAAAGTGAGATGCTTGCCTCTACAGTCGTGCTTCTATTTCTTGTCTTTCCTTTTATTTGTTGCTAATCTAATTTTCCCACCGACGCTCACTTGGCCATCTTCAAAGTCTACCACTCCGCCCTGTTCGCCGGCTGCTTGATCCATATTACTACAACAACTCATCATGTGAAGACTTCTAAATTTTACATATGAATATTTTTTGTTTCTCTGTAAAAAAGATCTATTCTTTATTAATGATCTCATTTATATAGAAATCACTATTTTCTGTGCCAAAAGTTTTAGAAAAGAAACTCATTTTTACCAAAAGAAAAGAGATCACATCAAATATAATAATTGATATGCAATCCCAATTTACCTTAAACATGCGATTTTCACAGCCCAATATATATTCCAACACATTCCAGTAATTATATACACAATTAAAACACTTCATACAAATACATACGTGCATATAATTAATCAGAAGGACTTTGATTCAGAATTGGCTTAATTTCCCCCCAGTATGAAGAAAGCTTTCTACCACAGTTTCATCCCAGCTAAGGCAGAAGAACAAGGGGTTCATAATGCCACCACAAACCAGTATCAAATTACACGAGCTCTAATTGAGATACGGGACATTTACCCTCCTCCATCTCAAAGTCCGTGGCAAATCAAGAAACTCCTAACCCACCAAGAAGTAGTGGCCGGGAAGCTTATCGTCTCATTTTCAGACATGTTTGAGCACGTTTTTAGGTATTGGAACATCTATATGGCCAATCATGTGATATTAGGACACAAGGTTAATGTCGTGCTTTGGGACGTCACGGATCAAAAGATAAACAATAAACCCAAGAGGTACAGAAATGAAGGGTTTTACGTTGAAATGCTACCTAACGATGACTATGTATTGGTGTGTGTGGAATTGTTTAAGGATCGTCGCTTGAGTGTTGATGATGAGATAGGATTGTGTTGGGATCCTAGGGCTTCAATCTTTCAATTTAATTTACTTTGTAAAACTCTTTAATATTATAATTACTTTGATACTTCTCTATGTATATTTTCATTTGTTTTTAGTCTTTTGATGTACGTGGGCGGCTAAGTAGTGAATACAATAATTGGGAGGGAGTATTTATTTATTTATTTATTTTTATAGAATTATGGCATCCATTTTCTAACTTAATTACCATCACGGAATTAATCTTTCATATTCTTTTTTAAATTTTTTTAAAAAAGATTATTAAATGCATTTTGCAAATTCTTAGGCGTGTCGGTAAAGTAACGATACGTAATTGATTTTGACAAACTTGATTTTTATCAGATGTCCGAGTTGAAAAAATTTCAAGATTTTGATTATTGTATTATATTAATTTGAGTTGTCAAAAATCAGAATAAATCATAACCGGGCCAAAATTAATTTGTTGTCGAACATCCTTTAAGATAATTGTAGACGTATTTAAAGGTGTGCTGCAAGACAACTCAAGTAAGTAGTTGATAGGAATATACGATTTCTCATATGATCTTGTTCTTGCATTTGCAGAACCAAAGTGTCGTGACAAAAACCATTTTTGCAGACGTGCAATGTCTTAGAAATTAAAGAAGGCTCATTCATGCTTCGTAGGTAGGGAGCTGATTGGACCCATCTCTTCGATTATAGGATACGCTCACTACTCACATAACATGTCATGTCAATTTAAGTGGTGGGCGTCCATCGCTACCACTACCGCTACCGCTACTGCCACAGCCACACCCTCACCCTCACCCTCACCCACACGGCACTTCGTTGGGTTACAAGTTCATGACATTAAGTTAGTTTAACTCGAGAGTCAACACTATGTAATGAGATTTGGCAGGAGTGTAGTAACAAAAACGCCATGATGCTTCTTCACGGCTGCATTTGACATTGATAAAATAAAACATTTCAGAATGATCGATCCCGGTTTTATAAATTGGTTCAGATTTGCACGGACCAAAGTAGTTATTTATTTTCAGCTAGGAAATGTAAAAGTGATCCTCTCGGATCCAGATGAAGAAAAGCAGCCGATAATAGTGGGCAGCAGTTAAAATTTGATGATGGCGGCACCACTTGATGGCTTGGATGCAAAAATGTATAGCCCGAGATCGTTCTTATTGATCACACCCTTGTCGATTCTTGCTTGGAAAAATTGCTCCTACAACACAGTAAAGGACGGCATTGATATCCAATTACATATTTGGAAGTTATGGTGATTTTGTGTAAAAGAGGCTAACCTTCAAGTTGAGGATGAACTGTGGAACAGTGTTTTCCTTCACAAGAGCAACGGCACAACCACCCCATCCAGCTCCTGTGAGCCGCGCCCCAAGAGCACTGTTGTTCCGGCAAATCTTTACAAGCTCTTCTAATTCAGGACAGCTGATAATACAAGTTCGAATTAGGTGAACAGCAAGCTTCTGGTTTTACTTGAGATTGAAAATTTGTCTAAACATAAAGGAGGAGGGGTTGGTAGAATAAGCATCTATATATTTGCAATTCAGAATTAGTAGCTACTCAAAGATTCCAATAAAGACTAAAATAAACAGTTCGATTCTCCATAATTCACAAAATGTGAGCTGGATACGTACCTGCACTCGTACAAGAAGCTGCAGCTGTAGTGGCTGTCATTCATGAGGTCCCCAAGCTTCTTCAGCATGTCTTCCTCACTGTAAGAAGAACTCCAGAGGTTAGTGATTTCAAAGTTTGACAAACTATTGGGCATTCAAGATCAGCGGATACCCGAAAATAGCAATTATAATGATATGACAGAAACCAAAAACCAGAACAGATTCCGGATTGACATATTAGAAAATCTTGTAAAGATGAAGAAATACTCTTAGGCAACCACCAGTTTCAATATTCATTTGGGTTCTTTTGAGGTGTTTATCTTCTTCTTGCTCCGCAAGAAAAAAAAAAACCAGAAAAGGGAAGATCAGTCTGAATCAGATTTTTCACAATCTCTCCCCTAGTAGCTGAAGTCTGATGATCAGTTGGATTTTTTTATCTCTCACCAATTCTGGTGATGCCATAATGTAAAATTTAAAGAAACAACTTAGGCATATCAATATCTGAACTCACCTTAATTTAGATGATACAGTATCTTTGAAAGCGTACACACGTTTGGCCTCAGAGTAGACATGAGCAGCTCTCTGAAAAAATATTTTCCAGAAAGTTACAAAAGAGTCTGTAAAAGAATGATAACGAGACGTTTGCTAATTTTATCCAGAGAGTGCAGGGCACCGTATAGCATCTCAGGCAACCAAACTCAATGGACTAATTGTAAATCACTGCTCATATTATCCTCCTATATGTTTATTCTGGAAGGTAAAAATCAGGACTCAATAAGAAAACTAACAATCTGACATGGACACTGACCACCAGGCGTTTCCACTAGCCCGGAATACACAATGGCAGAGATATATCTTCCACACCAGGAAATAACTAGCACAATGTGTGTTAACAATCTAATGACAAAAAGCAAGACAGAATTACAAATTTACCTGGTGCAGCTTAAAGTTCTTGGCAGCTTTCAGCACGTCCAAGGAAGAAGGAGAATTGGCAAAAATAGTTTCCAGCTTTGCATTGGTGATTTGCTCAATGTCTTCGGCGCTGTAAGGTTCTTCTTTCAAAAATTCCTAAAGACACGACCAACCATCAAAACTCAATGCTTGAGGAAGCACAGAAATATTGACAAGAAACCATAAACTCAAATCAAGGCACTTGATATGTAATGCACTGTGAGGATAACCACATGATGTCAGAAAAGCACTGGTATGGCAATATAATAAGAAGAAATTTTGGATTGTGCAACAAATTTTTCCATAAAAAATGGGTTTACCTTGACAGCAAGAACTGGATCTGATGAGTTATGTTTACCAGCAAAAGACACACTTCAATCTGAAAGTGTCTTGACTTTTTCTATGGCTTCCTCAGGCTTCATTCCGAGCTTTATGCCCAATACAATCTGCACACCCGAAAAATTAGTCTACATAACAGATAGATGACATAAAGGGAAAATGCAATTAGCTATTTTGAAAAATATGTGCAACACAATCAATCATCCAAAACACAGGAAAAGAAAAGGACCAGGTACAAATATTGTGAAATACATGGAATAAAGAAGCTTGCTCAAATTACTCCAAGAGTCAGGAGCCAAGTAACTCACAGAAGCTAAACGGCATTCGACAACCCTGTTTATTGTAATTAGTTGCTGCAGTAACTGCTTTCTGAGATTCAGCCAGTGAATGAGCTATAATGAATGTTCCCCCAGCAGGGAGTTGCACCTCCGTACCGCGAATAGGGTTGAAATCAATGAGCGCAGCAAATCCAGATTGAGCCATCACAGAGATAGCCTGTTAATGAAGCAGTGAAATTTCTTGGAGGCTACAAGTAGTGGAGAGAAATACTATATGTACATGCCGAGAAAGTGCAAGAAGTAGAAACTATTGAATGAAAAGCATGCTCAGCATGAATGGAAGAGACCAAAATTCATTCCTAAAATTCTTTGCAGGCTGGGAAAAAGAGAAAGTCATATGATTAAGGTATACTTTCGAGGAATGAGTTAAATTACCTGGTCCATTCCACCAGATTGCGTTCCGATGTGTCTTTCACATTCACAAGTAAGTTGAGCAAGTTCTTTCTGAAAATTTAAAATTTAAAGAGTTACTAATTAAAACAAAAGGAAAAAGAGAGAGAGAGAGAGAGAGAGAGAGAGAGAGAGTAATGATAAGGGAGAATCAAAATCAATTATTTCCATTCTTTACTCCTTTGCAAAAGAAACCAATGAGCATAGACGCAAACAAAGTAACATTTTAATGTTGGCAGTGATTTGGATTGATTAATGTGAGGCTTAACAAACGAAAGAGGAAATTAGAAAAAACTGATGCACAGTATCACAAATGTGCAATACCTTTGGAAAGTTGGCACCAAATGCTGCCATTATAGCAATTGTCGCCGAGCAAACAAATGCAGCAGAACTCGATAAACCAGATCCTACAAGAGAAAGAAAGACATAATTCAAGTATCAATTACAATATTAATCAGTGTCCTCCTCTTCACTGCTACCTCAGGTTAGAATCAAACACCCACTATACAGGACAACATACCTGTTGGGACAATACCATCAACAACGACATCGAGTCCAACTGCTTCACCTACATCTATTCCCTTTGATTTGGCATACTCATAGAAACCTTTGTACCTGCGAGATAAAATACGAAAAAGGATTAAGACACTAGATATTAATGTTTTGTGCATAACTTTGCACTAGTATATTCCATCACGAAGCAGATCACCCAATTCTGCCATAAGTAATACCATGGATTAAAACAATGAACAGCACTTTGCCCTTTGGCAAGGAGCATTTATGATACTAGAAAATCCAACATATGCATATTCAAAATCAATTCAAAAGCCACTTCAAGAAATATAAAAACACAACTTACCCACAGATAAAATAGTGACCCCATCTGTGATTCTTCAAATCAATTTCCTGCAAAACAACATTGGTCTCATTCAAGAAGCTATTATGGACCAAAAAATTGACGTATGCATACAACAAGTTGCCCTTGTTCAATTTTCTCTCCACAAAGGAGCATTTCTTCTATCTACAGTATGGCACAGCTTTGTTTAATATAATTAAAACACTAGACTTTATCTGCTTGCATTCATGAAATGCGTTTCACATCAATATCACATCTATTCCCATGATCAAAATAGAAACTCCAAATTTCGATGTAGATCCATTGAAAATACTTTGACTGGTCCAAATTGTGTAGAGAGAGTTCCATCTTAAATTCAATATGAACGAGAATCAATAGGCGATAGTAGCCAAACTTACCATTTCGAAAGTCATAATAGATAAAGTACAACCAATTGGAGTAATGCACAGATACTAAGTTTTCGCCTAAAACTGAAACATGCATGTGTCAGCACACCAAAGAAAATCAATTTTGAAAGTCTATAAGTTGAACCAAGCAATCAACCTAAGTACATGATATAAGAAGAAAAAAAGAATTCATTCTCCACAAATGAACAGCCACACACAGGAAACATCACTACCACCAACCAGGGTCAGTAGAATAATCACATAAAGAGTATTTTTCACTATTCCTCTTTATAATTAACAAGTACACATGCAAAGACCTAAATACCGTATCCCTGATACAGAGTACAGGTGCAATACCTCCTGCTATTGGCGTTATGGATAACATAAAGATGCACAACAAACAAATGGATTAAATATCATAATACCTGATCAGGATCTGCAGGGTAAGTACACAAAGTATACTTCTCGCTATTAACATTTGCAATCCGAAGCACTTTCTCCCCCTCGCTGCATCACGTTTTCGTATCGCCACGATGGTATCTTGCCTGATCGCCATTGGTAACACAGAGTAACCTTCATAGTCTATGTGCTCTCCGATCAAATTTACCCTCCCTGCATAGAACCCGTCCAAATGACTTAAACTTTCAA
Organism: Sesamum angolense; assembly: GCA_034509725.1. Classification (NCBI taxonomy): domain Eukaryota; kingdom Viridiplantae; phylum Streptophyta; class Magnoliopsida; order Lamiales; family Pedaliaceae; genus Sesamum; species Sesamum angolense. The sequence continues at coordinate 3,329,593 of JACGWL010000003.1, forward strand.
TTCACAATCTTCAAGAACACGTTATTCTTAAATCAAATCGCAAGTATAGTTAACCTTGATAAACCGTGTGCTTCATTATACTATCAAAATCACACAAAAATCTCCACATCAGAAACCCCCCCACCAAAAAGAATTAGAAAATGCCCAAATATCAGCCAGCAATTATCAACCAAGAGAACATGCCTACATTAAACCTCACTCTCACTACACAAAATCCCTCCAAACCGTAACTCTGCATTCAAGCACAATCATCAGATACTTGACTGTGTAGATCAAACCACAATATTGATAAATTAAGTACGTAAGATGTGCATGTGTAATCACCTGGAGATCGGGCGTAAATATCAGGAGGCTGGCCAAAGAAGTCAATAAATTTGGATTTCAACTTGTTGAATCGCAGCTCAGCTTCCTCCAGCTGTGACCCAGTTCCATAAACGGGTTCAAGCGAAGTGAAAATGGGAACCGGCAACTCCTCATGTCTGGCCATTGATTCACCGATCAACTGTTTTTCTTTTCGGATTTTCCTGCGCTGGAGTGGGTGGGGTTGGGGGTGATATAGAGAGGCAAGAGTAGTAGATTTTGGAGTTTAGCGGGCGTCTTATAGCGATAATAGGGAGTGAGAGTATTTCTTTTTGCAAAAAGTTGTCAACTTTTTTGGGATAAAAGGGAAACCATAAAATTTTTCTGGATGATGAATTTGTGGGATAGTCCTAAAGTTCTGGCTAATCATTGATTTTCTCATCTTCAAACCTCAACACTTTTGTTTCTACTCTTCCTTCAGACAGACACTGACAGTTTTTTCTTAACACTAAAAATTAACATACATTCATACAAGCACTTAAGTATTTACTACAAATATGTAATTATTATACATATCATCAATCAAAATTAATAAAAGAGTCCATTTTTGTGGATTGCTATAAAGAATGTCACTCAGCTCATGGTATTAGACGCAGCTGATTGTGTAAAAAAAACACATTCACCTTTTACCTTTTTCTATACTAAAATTTGAGATGAATATAATTGTCTCCACAAAGTTTATTTGTAACCCATTAAATTAATCAATGGCGGATCTACGAGGGGCCAAACCTCATAATTTTCTTTATAGTATATATTTTTTTTTATTTTTCAGTATATATTGGTCCTTCACTTATTTTAATATCTTCCGTCATTGTGCTAATATAAGCCCAATATTACAAATTTTAATATATACACATAAAATCTTGTTCGATTATTTTGAATTTTTAATTTTGGATCCATTCCTGCATTAAATCTCAATATTAGAATGGACATGTTAAGATTATTAAAATTTAAGAATATTTTACTATATCCATCATGTTTTTTTAACGCATTTCAAGAATCACGACTTGCTCTGTTTAAAAAAAAAAAAAACACTAAAATAGTCATGAAATATTGAAAAGAGCAAGACAATAGATCTACTACATCATCACATAGCAGCTAATAAGTAATAACAATATGGTCGTCATCATCGTACTGGGATTCTGATGTGATGGAGAAAATTAACCAACTAAGAACATGCATTAGATCCAATGAAACGACACACACACACATAATCACATGCGAATCATCCCATTTTCTTTATTCCACCTAACACTAACACAAACCCTGCTCTACATCATCTCATCTTCCTTCATGTAATAGTTAAGATTCCGAGGTCTGAAGAGGCAATTACACTTTCTTTTTTCTTTTTGCTCTTGTGATCAATCAATAATTTAAGGATTCTTTTTTGTCCTTTCGCTTTTATGCAGGCGTCTGTCTGTTCCCGTTCTCGTTCCCCTCCCCACTTCCAAAAAACAAATCTACCTAAGTACCTTTCCTGATTCCCTCACCAAAAACTATTTCTTGGCTATTATTGTACATCAAATTTAAATATCTCTTTCTTTGAAATGGCATATTTCTATCTTTGGGCTCCACAGCCCATTTTCTAGGCTGTTGGGCCTTGTCGAATCAGCCCATATAGCATGCTAATTGCGGTTAATTATGTTACTGGGCTGACATACGACCCAATAAACACCCATTGGTTAAAGCCCATTTGAGGGTGTTCGGCTAAGATTTTCTAAAACATCTTACTTGGATCTTATTTTAAAGGATAAATTACAATTACCTCTCATAAGGTTTGACATAATTACAAATACCTTCTTGTTGTGAAATATATCAATACCCCCGGATTTTAACGACATTCTAGCATTTAACCCAATCTGTTAGGTTTGGCATAATTACGAATACCCTCTTGTTGTTTGAAAAATTTGATTTTATTATTATTCTAGTTAAGCTCAAACGAACTTTAATTTGATCAAATTCGAGTCAAGCTCAAGTAATTTAATATTTTAAGTATATTTTATTATTTTTATACTAGAAAAATCGAGCTAAAGCCGAGCTCAAAAGTTTACCTAATAAAATTTATTGTTTAAATTTAGTTTGTTAAATTTAAAAAATTGAATTCAAAAGAGTTTTTATTGATTGATTGCAATCGAATATCGAATAATTTAATTATTTTTTCAGCCCTGCTTGCAGAAACATCGAAAATTCTCACCTTGGGTCTCCCTTGCTGAAACTTGGGCATTAAAACCGCTGTGTGAGAAAGCCCACTACAATAACCTCGAAAAGATTATGTCCGAATAGAACTCGGCAAATGCAATCATTTGGATCAAAGAAAATTTGAAAGATGTGGACCGCACAGTCAAAATTGACGTTGTTGAAATTTAAAAAGTTTGGGACTTAAGCCCAATTCAGATTGTATCATGAATTGGACCATGATATTGCTAAATGGGCCCATAAGGCAAACTAGAACGGCCCAATCCAACATCCCTTGAACTCCTTAATTTCTGATTAAGGCAATTTTACTAAATAAATAAAAAAAAAAAAGCCAGAAAGGATGGGAGGGGAGTTAAACGGTGTCGTTGGGAGGGATGCATCGATAATCCTCACGGGCACGGGCAATCATTTTCATTATTATTTGGTTTGCTGCGGAGCTAGCTCACACACCCGTCTCTCTTTACAAATCTTCGTCTTCAATTCTTTAGGATAGAAGGGTTAGGGTTTATTCCGATTTTGTTCTTTCATGGATAAATTTGATAGGCATAGAGGCGGCGATAGATACAGCGATAGCAGCGAAGAGCCCCATCACTATAATTCAAGCGGCAGGCACTCCCTCGGGGGCGCCCCTCCGTTCCACCACCACCGCCAGGACAATTATCGAGGTGGGAAGGGGGCGCAACAGTCCCGCGGTGGAAGGGAAAACCACAGGCCTTTTGATAGTCCCCCGAGCTACCCTCCGCCACCTGGTGGTGATGGAGGCGGAGGACTGAGACCAATTGGTGATGGAATGGGAGGGTTTCGACCCACGGTTGGTGGGGAAGGGTTTGGACCGGTGGGAGGCAGTGGTGGGAGAGGTTTCGAGGTGGAGGGGGGTTTCGCCCGATGGGTGGTGATGGATTTCCGGCGATGGGTGGTGGAGGTAGGGATGGAGGAGGGTTTAGGCCATCAGGCGGCAGCGGTGATGGTGGAGGGTTTCCGCCATTGGGTGGCGGAGGCAGTGATGTTGGAGGGTTTGGGCGGATTGGTGGTGGAGGCAGGGATGGTGGAGGATATCGACCGATGAGTGGTAGTGGCAGTGATGGTGGAAGGTTTGGTTTGGATAATTACCAGATGCCACCACCTCCTCTGACGGGCCAGAAGCGAGGTTACCCTTTCTCCAGTAGAGAAAGATCGCCAGGTATCTTTTATGAATTTTTGATGTTTTACTAAGTTCTAGCTTAACCTTTTGAATTTTTTTTACGCTTGATGATAAATGAGTTGTTAGAATCAGCATGATACTCTGACATTATATCTAAAGTTTATTTTATAAACCGTAATTACTTGGAGCATTCTGTAAATAAGTTAATTATGGCTTACTGCTGGATTTTATGGTTTGTTTTTCTCAGATACGTGGGCTAGTTGTTTTTATAAGTCCACTATGGATATTGTTGGATTTTTTTGTTTTTATAAGATGTTGTCTGCCTAGTTGTTTGTATTGGAACTTATTGAAATAACAGTACTGGCACTTATATCTAGAAACTAAGTGACTTCTGCTGTAGGTTGTTTTCTTTATTTAGTGGAATTAAGACAATATTTGAAATTAATGTTGAATCATTTCATAATGGTAGAATACAACAGGTGTAATATTGGATAGAAAGTAAGTTTGATTTCGGGAAGGCGCTTGAGCAGTTGAGCTTGAAGGATAAATAAAGTAACAGGGTGCTGTTTAGCTTAATACCAGCCTTGAACTTTTTAAAGATCCGTTTCTTTAGAATTTGGGAACATCGACTAATTCTTGGCAGTGAAGTCTAATTGGATATCATGAGAGGTTCCAGCTTTTATTCTCTCACCTTTTAGGAATCTTCTCACATTTTCACTGTCATTTTGATTCTTGATGATATCAATTTTTTGTGACCTGTTTGCTATTATTATGAATGCTTTAGAACATTTCAAGTGGTGATATATTTTTAAGCTACTTTGTATCCGTATACTCTTGTTGCATGGCTTTCTAACTTATCGTTCTTGGTTTACTGCCACCTACTGGTCATAGATTAGTTGCATTTATCACTGTTCTTTCACTTTTCTCCAGACAGAGAAGGAGCTAGTTTTGCCAAACTTTTTGTTGGATCTGTACCGAGGACAGCAACTGAAGAAGATGTAAGTTGGAACAAACTCTCCCTGAAAGTGCTTAATTCAAGCTCTCTCCAGCAGTGATTTTTAAGGATTTTTTTCCCACTATGATTAGGTCCTATGTTTCTGTTTCATGAAAATTCTGTATAGCGCCATTCCTTCAGTTCCTAGGAAGAACGATTCTGTTATTACATTGACGAGCAGACAATATCTTGGTTTCATAGTAGTGTCTTTATAACATTTCCAGGGGTTTACTTAGAGTACAGAAGACAACTTAGTTGATGCATTTTCAGTTTACTTTCATAATAGTAAAGGCTTCTCTTTGATATGATTAAATCAAGCTTCCATAAACTTACTCCACCGAAGAAACAGTGGATTCTCAAGTTTTTATTGTAATAGCATACTCTTCCAGTTTATTCAATGTGTTAATCTTTTTCTAAGTTTGCTACTGTGTTTTCTAGCTTAATTTTTTGGTCTGATGATTCCAGATACGACCCCTATTTGACAAACATGGACGTGTTTTAGAAGTTGCTTTGATCAAGGATAAGAGAACTGGACAACAACAAGGTATGTGCTATGCTGTGTCTTACGCAATTATATGTTTTATGTAAATGTCTTTTCAGGTCCTTTGGGGTGCTGAAGGAAGCCAATGTTAACCTTATGTTTCTCGTCAGTTGTTCATTCGCCCTCATCTTTTCTGTTCATACTCCATCATCCAAGAAGAAGACATTCTATAAATTGATCCATGTATAGTGACCAGCAAAAATTAGACTTCACGTTTACGTACCCTCTTTAGTTGTGACATAGTCTAGGACAGCATTTATTTTTCTTTCCACTAAGTTGTGCCAGAAAATCTGTTGTACAAGGGAGACGACGATACGATGTTAAGTTCTCATGAACGGCTTTAGAATATTCTTTGTAAATCAGTCGTTTTTCCGCCTTCTTGGATGTCTTTGAATGGCTTGGTTCTTCATAATCTGGGGTTAGATTTTGGAAAATGTTATGGAATCATCAGTGATGGGCTGATTTGAGTTTAAACTCCTAGTTATCTCATCTTCATCTCCAAGCTTTTGATGAGATTGAATTGTTTATTGCCTTGTGGGTGCTAATCCATGTGTTTTATATCCAGCACTTGAATGTTGTTGGTTGGATTGTGCCAATTGTAAACATAATTGAAAGAACATTGAGTCGCTAGGAAGTGATGGACGTAATTGGTGTTGGGAGTGTGGTTTAACTTATGTTGGAAACAATACGCTTTGCACTTTGCTCCAGCATAGCACTTAATTCCGTTTTTTATATGTCTGAGCAATTTAACTCATTCTTTAATGGGTTGTGGCAAAGTTGTGCTGTTTCTGCTGTTACCTGCCAAACTCTGGTACTTTATCAAAATCAGGTACTTGTTTACTTGGAAATGGTGTATGGAGTACAGTTATGGCTTAACTTCTGTGTATTGGGACATGCCTATTAGTATTCTAAATCGCTCTTGATTGTGATTTTAACTGACTAGTCAACTAATACTGGTGGATTTTTTTTTATCCTTGAGCTAATTTTCTGTGAGACAGCTGTGTTATCGTGTTATCCTTTTGACGCTCTTGCTGATATATATTATTTGGTTTTGCTTATGCTTGGTAATGGATTGACTCATTGGCACTATGTTTAATCTCAATGCCATACATGTCTTGTGGATGTTACATTAGTTCTGCTGGAACTTTAGATAATCAAGATTCCGTGTTATTTGTTATACTAGTTTCCTGGGGTTTCACACGAGTCATTAGTATTAGATTTGGCTCCTTTGCTTTGATGCATTTTATGTTCAAAACCATGTGCTCAAGTAAAGATGAGCTGCAACTTTTTGATTTTGTTGATTGGATGTGATCTGAGCTATAATGGGAGAATAATGAATGGCTATTTAGATGTCTGGATGATATTTACATTTCTGAGGCAAAAACTCAATATATCGCTGGGTTGTTCTCGTCACTTCTTTCTTCTCGTCATGCTGCGGAAAATGTGTGTATAGGAGTTTTGGGTACGAGTTCACGTGCATGTATCTGGCTAATTTGGGTTCATTGCCATACTAAAAGTTTCGTGGAACATGGAACTATAATTAGCAGATCTGGAGTTGTGCATTCAGCAACTCCGGATATATTTTGATATATTGATCTAGACGGTTACTTAATTTTTTTTATAGTGATGATTGATTGTCTATTGTATAATTTATGCACAATGATGCAACAGCTTGCATATGATGGGAGATCAAGCTAAATAGTTTTATACATGACATGTTCTAATCTCAATTTGGAGATCTTTATGTGCTTGAAATTCCGCTCTTCTTACTGTGGAGTTACTAAGGGAACATGTGATTGGATGTTTTCTTCTGCATTTCATTTTCATATTACGGATATATAGTTGACACCCGATGCTTGGTTTTGCAAGAGCACCTCTACTGATGGAAAGCCTTGAATTTACTAATTTTACTTTTTCTTGTCAGTTTCAACTGTGACTGAATTTATCATCTCCCTCCTATCCTTTAATCTTGTTGTGCTGCTAGGCCTATGTAAGAATGCAGACGCTCTGGCTAGTTCTATACCTAGCACATTTTATAGATGGGAATTGCTTATTCGAATTTTTGTTGGTATAGTGCATATTAATGCAATGTGAAGAGCTGTAATTTTAGGGGACCAATCCAGGAGTGGGTCCAATTGATTCATTTTCATTACCCTTCTAATATACATGTGATCAAAGAAAGGGGATACTCGTTGTCCCTGCCGGAAAAGGTTTCTGTATTTCTTGTTGGATGGGCACTTGTTGTCGTTGTGAGCTTATAGCTGGTTAATATCCAACTTATGCTTGCAGTCATCATGACTTGATATTTCACTGTTTGCTTAACGTATTTATTTAGTTTTCTCATCATTTAATCATCTGTGGTTTAATTGTTTATATTAGTTTTCTGTTGCATGGATTGCCTCATAGTTTTCTTGTTCGTTTCCTCTTGTGGGGTATGGGAGATATGAGGGTTTGTATTCCCAAGTAATTTTCATTACATTTTGGACTGTTTCAGGCGACTCTTGTGGTGAATGAATGGATTTCTTTTGTTCAGACATATGCTATGAGTTATGTGTGTGTTTTTGGCTATGATTCCATATATTATCAATGTCCATTTGGCGATTATATTTTTCTTGCATTATATACATTGGGTTGGTAGGATTACAATGATTATTCTATTGTCTTCTTCGCTCACCGGCATTCCTCCAATATGTGATTTGATATATATGGTGTGCTCTTTGTGCTACGGCCCAGGCATGGCATATTTCTGAATTCTTTTCTATTAGATGACTTGGTTTATTGGCTTATGCCGAGTGATCCTAAAGTTATAAGATAGATCTGTCTAATACAAACGTACAAAATTGGGTGATGCCATTTTCTTTCAGTTAAGGCACATGGGCATTATTTCTTGAAACTGTTCCAGACGTTTTGGTTGGTGGTGTAGTGATAGAAATTAATTTGCTAGTATTTCTAAAAGTTGCTTGTCACAAGTCATCAATGCAATCATAGTCTACAATGGCCAATGTGCCATGATAAATATTATATGTTCTGGTCCTTCTGTTGTGGATGCTCATGTATTTATGTGAGAGATGGTGGGCAAGTAGTCCTGTGCATCAATTGATTTGCTGTTGACATTGCATTGGACAATCTTATATTTTCCTGAGATCAATCAATTTGGTGCCTAGCTAAAGGCTCTGGACTGGATTGCGCTTTAAAATTTTCTGGTTTTTGCCCATATATAATATTATCAATTTTCGAGTATTATTTTTGAATCTTTCCCTTTCTATTGGTCCTTGCTAATGATCATGTTCTCTGATAAGTTAATATTATTGAGGCCCTTGGTGTGTGGTTGACTAGTTGTATACAAAGTTATCTTGTTATGATTGTTGAATTTGAGATTATTCAATATTGTGGTGGCACTTTCATTTTTGTTGATGATTAGGGTAGATTTGAGAATATGAAATATCGTGGAAGCACTATAATTTTTGTTGGTGGTTAAGGTAATTATTTGCTGCGGTTAACTTCCATTCTAGTCTTAATTTATGGTCTCCGTATCTGGTCTTAATCTACGTAAAGATGCAAGGTTGGCCATCAAAGTGCCTTCTTCTTTGATGTTCCGTAGATGTTGGTTGTTTAACATGTGAAGTGTGGACCTTGGAGTGCTGTGGTTTTGTGTCTCAATCCATTGACTGCATCTACATAGACATGATGCACCTAGACTAAATTAAAACATTGAGCTTCAGTCTGTACCAAAATGATTTATTTTGAGATTTACTGTTACTGCAACTGTGTTTTAACTTGGGTGAAGGTAGAATATCTTGATAAAATCTGGATACCAACTTTTGGCCTACGCAGGATGCTGTTTCATTAAATATGCTTCTTCTGAAGAGGCTGATAGAGCTATTAGAGCACTGCATAACCAGTATACATTACCAGGGGTATATCTTTCTGCTCAGTTTTCTTCTGCTGATAACTTGGCCTCCTATATTCCTTATTTATTTATGAGTTACACAGGGTGTGGGTCCTATCCAAGTCAGATATGCAGATGGAGAGCGAGAACGACTTGGTATTTTGTGATATTTTTGTTCTTTAGTCATTTTTGTGAAATCTTCTTGCTCTCAACTCTCTGCTCCGAGATATGTCTGTAATACGTGGTGTACTAGCTTTTATTATTTATATATCTTTTTTCTGGTCTTTTACCTGATTGCAGGTGCAACTGAATACAAGTTGTTTGTTGGGTCATTGAACAAACAAGCTACTGAGAAGGAAGTTGAAGAAGTATGTTCTGTTGCTCAAAGCCCCTCTCCTTGTTTCAAAACATAACCTTTTGATATCTTCCTTCTATGATTACATAGGACGCTTGATTTTATGGGAGTTTTGGGACGAAGGAACTTCCTATTTATTTACATGCATATTTTATTTCCCTATTCTTTTGTTTGATGAGGGAGTCTAGGTTTTCTTCTTTGTGATTCTTTAGCCCTTGACCACTACATTTGATCAAGAAATCCAATAACACGCAATGGTTTAATTTTGTCATCATTTCTTTTGGGTTATCTTTTGAATCAAGACCCTCATAATAATATTTGTACACTATTACCATTATGTTGGGTGAGCAGAATTTTACATGAAGGAACAATCTGAATGACTGGTGCTACTGATTTATCTCTTCAGATTTTCTCCCCCTATGGTAGAGTTGAAGATGTCTATCTTATGCGTGATGAAATGAAGCAGAGCCGTGGTACGTGCCCTTTCATTTGTCTGTGGCCATGTTTTGATTTTCAAATAAATACTTGAGAAGGCAGCTACTTTATGTATCTTCCTCCAATTCAAGAATAAGACCAACTCATGACAAGAGTCCATAAAAACGGGGGGTGGGGGGAACCTCGTCCTTTATGTTACTTTACTATGCTGTCCTAATGAATGGGATGTATGACCTATGGCTGGCACTGACATTTCAGATTTGACATTTTCTATTTCTCTCTCTCTCTCTCTGTCTCCCCCCTAATTCATGGTACAACCATTTGAAGGATGTGGATTTGTCAAGTACTCTCAAAGAGAGATGGCACAAGCAGCCATAACTGCACTTAATGGAACATATACTATGAGAGTAAGCTTTTTTCATCTTCTTAGCGGTGCTCTGATTTCGGTTATATATTATAATCAATTATAATCAATTTGTATGTCATCTGGTTCTCTAATCGCAGGGTTGTGATCAGCCATTAACTGTTAGATTTGCTGATCCTAAAAGGCCCAGGCCTGGGGAGTCGAGGTAGCTTTGTACATAACTCCAGTTTTTGTTCTTCAATTTTTTCAGATCGCATGGCAACTTGTTTGATTTTTCTGGTTTATCTTATCGTTGTGGGTGCTTATTGGAGACTCATCCATGCTCTCATGAAACATGTTATGGTCTGAAAGAAATGTTTTGTTTCACATTTTGCTTGGGTGTGATAACTGGCAGACCCTTAATTATGATTCCTGGCTTTTTTATGTATTAAGATCGCGATGCCTTAGTGACTTTTGTGCATCTCATTCAATTTCCTTTTTATCCTTTAGTAGAGGGGGTCCCGCTTTTGGTGGATCTGGTTTCGGCCCTCGTTTTTCTGCCCCTGGGACCAGGTACATGCTTATGTTTAGCTTCTAGTCCATATTGTTGAACTTTTAACATTTAAATTTTCTGGTTTTCTAATATTTGATCTTGAAATATTATACTGAAATATAGGCTAGCGCAAGATCATGGTATGCCACTTAGTGGTCCCATTCCTTCTAATTCCTGGCCTCCAGTGAGCCCGCAAAACCTAGGGCCGGATTCTCATGTTGGCAACCATGGTTTTAGTAGTCGGTTTCCTGCTCGATCTGGACATATGGCTGTCTCTTCGGCTCCAGTAAGAGCATTAATGACTTTTTTTCCTGAGTATTGTATATCGCAAATCTTCTTGGTTGCAACAGCATGCTAGAATGTGACATTTTTTATTTTGTGTCCAAACATTTCTATTTTTTCAATATGGGCTTGCTTTTGTTTCTGGATACATTATTTCCATATGTTTGCTGCTCTATAAACTTAATTATGTCTAAAGAATACCAGTGGTAAGTAGACGTTGGAACCGCATTGTATTATAAGTGTTGCACAGTTTGTGCATTTATTGGTGTTGGTGTTGGTTTCCTCCGCTTTAACATTTTGATTTGTGTTCGAGTCGGGCATCAAGTAATTTTGGAATTGTATATGGACCATGGATGCCTTCTTGCCACTTCCTAGGATTTTTTATGTTTTCTTGTCAACTCCCAGGGTCCTGTTGGAGGCCTTCCTGGCAATGCTGATGGTTCACTTCCTGGACCTACTGTTTCTTCTGCTACTATTTCACAGCTGGTAAGTGGAAAAATGTAGGTTTACTCTTACTGTGTCTGATATTCTGAAGAACTGAGCTGATTCCTCTCTTTCTTTCTGTTTTTTTCCTTTTGGTGAATTTTCATGCCAGAATTATAACCAGTCTTTGTCACAAGTGCCATCATTTGGCTCAAAAATATCACCTGTACAGAAACCTTTTCAGTCACCACAGCATTTGCCATCTTCCTTGCACTTGCAGCCATTAAATGCAGCATCTTTCTCCAATGTTCAAAACTTGCAGGGGTCACACATACAACCTGGTCAAGTGCAGACACCTTACTCTGCTGGCCAAGCTCCTTATAGTCAGACTCCATCTTCACAGTTACCGGGACAGAATGGTCAGCTGTCTGTTCCCCAGACTCAAGTGCAGCATAATGCATCAATCGCTCCTGGACAAGGACCTGGGATGGCAAATCAACACCCCCCTGCTCAGCAGCTTCAACCTCTTTCCCAATCACCATCACAGTTGGCTCAAATGCTGTCACAACAGAAACAAACTCTACAGGCTACATTCCAGTCGTCACAACAAGCCTTAAATCAGCTGCAACAACAGATGCAGCAGCTACAACCAGCAAATCAGAATTTAGCAGCTCATCAGGGTCCACTAGCTGCTAAACAGCAGGTATCAATAGTTTAAACTTGAAAATGATTCGGGGTTATTCTTTAGCTGTGTTGTGTTAGAAGGAAATTTCAGTACCACATTTTGGTCAAATATTGGTCACATATGCTGAATTTGGCATTTGCTATCCACTTTGTAAATGTTATCTAGTCGAGTAATGTAGTCTATAGTATAAAGCCCATTTGCCTGATTTTGAGATATTTTAGTAAATGAATGTTCAACGTATACAATTCTATGACTCATCGACAGCATTACTTAAATTCAACTTCTGCCAGTGTCTTTGACAGTTAAAACTTCATGTCTCATTTGCCAGTTACCGCTTAATTTGCTGTAGTAATGGGGTGCTTATCATAAAGTAACTGTTTTTGTTCGGCCAGTCTCCTTGGGCTGGAAGTTTGTCACAGCCTGTAGCCAATACCCCTGGGGTCCAACCAGCAGGAGATTTAGCTAGTACTACTTCTGCCTCACCCGCTGCCCAAGCCATGGGTCCTGCTGTTGCTCCGGTTAACTGTAATTGGACAGAACATATGTCTCCTGATGGATACAAGTACTACTATAACAGCTTGACTGGTGAAAGCAAGGTAAATATCTTGTCATCTATACATGGTTTATTCAGAAGTATATGCCTTCTTAGTATCATTTGGTTACCACAGTGGGAGAAACCCGAAGAGTTGATACTATATGAACAGCAACAGCAACAACAGAAGCCGCCTAACCAACATTCCCAAGTTCAGTCTCACCCACCAGGACCATCTATACAACAGACTCCTCAGATGCAATTACACCCGCAAGTTCCACATCAGGCACAGCTTCATAACCAGACCAAGCCATTCCAGCACTCATCTCAATCTTCGGTCAGTTTTCATTATGCATCCATGCTTGATGTTTGAATTTCTACAGTTGCATTCCTTACACTCTGTTAAATATTTTCAGTATCAGGTTCCTGGACTTTCTGCCAAACAAGGTGCTAAGGTATAAATTAGCAGATACATTATTATCTCGGTTTTAGTTGTTTGGAAAGTTAATTTGCTTCTTTGAAACCAATGTTTCTTAGCTAAACTTACCAATCTCCCACATCATGTTCGCTATCAAGCTGAACTTGTGTTTGCTTTTGATATTTATTCTGAGAACTGTATCCAGTTAGGGCTTAAAAAGTATACAAGATGCTCCTGTATTTGTTATACTATAGCATGAATGTGCATGGGTCAGTAGCGCAATTCTTGAACCATTTAAATGATTAACTATGGCAGGTGGCATCTTTTGGTGTTTCTATGTTTTATGGCTTTGATATCGTCCTTTACTCTGTATTGCATTGCCTCTCTATCTTCAGTGCGGGCACTTGAGCTTTCAGAAGTATAAATGATTGCTTTACAATTTTTTCAACAATTATGGTTTGCTAGCATAAGAACTGTGATATGAGATTGGAGATCCTTGTTGTGGTTTCTACCTGCCTTTGTATTACAGACCAAACTCTGCCTCTTTCAGAGCTTCGAGGGTTCATAATTGCCCAATTTTGTTAAAACTAAAGCTGATTTATAAATTTGTGACTTTTGGATCAGGAACTTGGCTATGCACAAATGCCTGCAGGCACTGGTTCGGTTAATGATCCAGCTCGATATCAGCAGGTTAGAGTTGGGAAATTTACATTTATTTATTGTTGGTTTTCATACTCTTACTTTGCGATGTCTTGTTTGCTATTTCATAGGGTGTCCAGGCATCTCAGGAATGGATGTGGAAGACTAAAAATTCAGGTTCCTGCTTTTGTTATTTGGGAGGACTATTCTTGCCCTGTCTTTCGTTCTTTAAAGTATTTTTGGATACTAATATAAAGATAAAGAAAAAAATCATGTTGTTTTTATATCCAATATCCAAGTTTGGTGAATTTCTTGATTGATGTTTTGTTTTGTTTTCCCTGCAAACATTTATTTTTGTTTTATCTGCAGGAACCTGATCCAGATTAGTGAATAGAAGATGCTGCATTCAAATGGATAAGCTACAAGTACATTGAGGGATGGAGTTGGGAAAGAAGAGAATGACCAAGTTACGGACATAAGCAGATTCATTCTGGGCCTTTTTCAGTATTGGCTTCGTGGTTATGGGATGTGCTGCCATTAAAGAATTCTAGTCTTATACATGATCTAATATTATAAACTCAGAGCTTTTCTCTTTTTAGGTTACTATGAGTGGTGCTGTTGTATTTGCTCTCGATTCTGTATTTACTTATCTTGATATACCGATGAGTTAATAGTAGTTTCTGAGCTAGCAATGGATATTCTTCATATTCAAGAGAAACTTGATGATTGTGGGTAGAAACAGGCTAAGCTGCTGCTGGATGGGGGTATTTAGCAGGCAGTGGAAGCATAATTTGAATGCTTGCCCCTGGAACAAGGTTGAGGCCTCTGAGGGCCATACCTCTGTAAACTGCACCACTGCATCTTGTATCATACCAGTTTAGGCTGAGGCGAATGAGATCTGTACCGATGTGGTCTGTTAATGATATCTCAGTGCATGAATGACATAAGGCATGCTGGAAATCCAGGAGTGCATGAATGACACAAGGCATGTGATTTTTAAACTGCGATGATGAGCACCCTACATATGCTTAGCAGTTGCTTATGCTTCATATTGAGGATGGTTGAGTTGAATTGATTCACAAGCCCTCAAAAGCAGAACATTTCATTCCAAATAAGTATATTAGGCTACATATATACATATATATATATGTGTGTGTGTGTATATATATATATATATATAATATATATATATAACCTCCAAAACCTGCTAAACTCAATTAAGCTATAGAATAATTATTGGACTTTTATACAGTACTATGTGTTTGGGCTCCCATTAAACTTGGTTGGGGCATGCTGGTTTCATTTGTAAATAATCGTAGTGTCTGGAAAAGCCTTCTCTTACAGTAATAAACAATCTCTACAACCCATTATGCACAATTTATTCAAACTTCAACTTAAGCATTGGAAGATTTGATTTTATTACCTTTAAAGTATGTAGTACGATAATGCGTATTGTTGACTAAATTAATTAGCGAGTTGGTGCTGCTGAACTTAAAAATTTCGTAGGAGAATCAAGAAAAATAGAGTGGTTCGAAGCAAAAATTAGATAGACCATTATATATAAAAACTTTTTCATATAATAAAACATGGAAACTCTTATGTGAAGTGGAGATTGGATTGCTTGGATGATTCCGCTTGTGGCCCATTTCATGCGAAGCAAAAGGTTGACGCTTGGATGACTGAAAAGTGATTGGAGTAAATTGTTTGCAGTTAGTTTGGTTAGATGAGTATTGTTGGTCAGTGAGACTGTTAGCTTATGCGGAAGATGGTGGTGAAGTGGCGATATCAAAGTACGGAGTGCTTCGGAGTTGAGTGGTATTATACTGACAAGGAAAGGGTGCAGAGTGCAGGAAGTGGATGGTAATGCTGCAACTATGAAGGCCCAACAGACTGATGGAAGCATCTAACAGTAGGGAGGCCCAAGCTCAGGTCAATCGTGTGTTTTTGGTTTGGAAAGTTCGTTGGAAAATTTGATTTTCAGAATTTAGATGATGAGTAGTGTAGTGTAGTGTAGTTTAGGGTTTTAGGGATGTACTTTTGACTATAGAAAAATCATTAATATTAGCTTTATAAATTTATCGATAATTAATGTTACCACTCATTATTAAGTAGGTACCAATTTGCAAATGATGCATGCAAATAAAGTAATTGAAGAGACCATGCACTGATTATTAATAAAATATATATTTATTTGGGATTCCCAGCAGTGATAAATATATAATCCTTTGGGTGTTGGCAGATAATAATATTTTGAAACAAGCAAGTGCCTACAACACAATATTTGATCACATCTCTTCTTCTTACATGTACAAAAGTTGGCTATTAGGAATGATATAATTGGGAGTGGCAGCTCATGCATATATTTCTAAAATTATTGTAGTTGGATCTGCGTACGTACTTGCACATAATTCAACATCAACCACGCACATACGTTTCCTGTTCTATAGATGTATGAATAGATGATGATGATATGGATGGAGAATCGCTGGTGCAGCAAAGGATCTAATTCTGCATGCAACTGCAACCATCCATTATATATATATCCATCTTCATTAATTAAACACATTCCTACTACTACTTCACTTGCCTTTCTGATTCTAATTAATGTTCACTACTCTAATTTACGTCGACTAACATCTTATCTTATCTAATTATATTTTTAATTAATTGTTGCAATTACTCATGATGAGCAACGTCATATTTAATGATATATCTGACCATGAAAAAGGAAAAGACCGAATCTTGATTCCTGAACAACAAATACCATCATCTAAATAGACGAGGAGCATCCATCATTTTGTATATGAAGCAAGAAAGGGTCCATATATATGAATGTATGAGTGGGAATCGAGACATGACATGTTTTCCAACTGCATCACCAAATTAAACCTCCCCACTAATTAAAAGGAAGCATGGGCTATATTATATATATACACACTCAAATATTAATGAATCATTTTCCTGCACAAAAATCATAAACAGATCGCCAAAGACTTACACATTCCAAAAATTCCACATCATTTATTACATAGTTTCTACTAATTCATTTCCAAGAATTAATATGAAGGCCCTATATTCATTTCCAAGTCCCCATGCTTATTCTTCTCATGCATTATTCAGTATTCCAACTACTGATCTGGAGAACAAGATAGAATTAAAGGGACAATCCAATTTTAATTATATATGTAACCAAGCAAGAAAACCCTAACCCTAAATCACACACAAAAGGAGTAATTCACATGATGATCACTCGCATGCGCTTAAAAAAATTACAAGAATATATATATATACATATATATAGTATCACTCAAGAAATTAAGGGAGACAAAATATCCCTTAATTTCTCTGTCACTATTAGTAGCTAGATAAAATTTTAGTAAAAAAAATAACAAATTAAAGAACACAGGTTAAAAAGAGCTAGACCCTTCATCATCTGCAGCTAGTACTCCATTTTACATGCATTATCATACACAAATATATTAAATTAATTAAGGATTCTGATCATGTAATTATCTATCAAGTGCATGGGTTCATATATAAATTAGACAGAACCCCAATTACTTCACATTCATCATGAGTCAGTAAAGAACACCATACATATATATAATATATATATATATATATATATAATTAAAAAAAAAAAACATACTAATTAATTATATGTAATGCTAGCTAGCTATGGCAAAATTAATTAATTACTTCAAAAACCCTTGTAGTTTCTACTCTTCATCCTTTGGTTCCTTTAACATCTTAGATGGCAGCATGTCTTGAAGAAGACCATGGTCTCTTGCTACAGAAGACGGCGCCGTGGGGCAAAAGGGTCTTTCTAATTGAAATGGTGGAGGAAATGTAGGATTATTAGTGGCAGTGCTCAAACTCATGAGGGGTGCTGACAAGTTGCGAAAATAGGGTTCTTGTTGTTGCTGCTGCTGCTGCTGCTGCTGATACTGAAGCATTTGATGAGGCATGACAAAATGGGATGAACAAATACCTGTGGCTCCAAGACCACCGAATGTGGTGGCTTCCGGCATAACTCCAAAGCTGCCACGTGGCGTAATGGGACAGGGATGTGTGTGTGTACCTTCATAGGTTGTGACAACAATGGATGGATCCTCAGAAGATCTTTCAACTCTTTTTTTCACACCACATGCTGTACTAGTGCAACGATAATAGCTCCTATTACACAAAAGAAACAAGATATACTTTAAACGACTATCCAAGATCATATATAACTCTATATAAAATTAAAGCAACTCCTTTGATCACAAACAAGTAATTAATTAATTAGCTAGAGAAGGAAAACATATATATATATATATATATATATATATATATGTGATCAGTAGTGTGTGTGAAAATAATACCTTGGAAAGGGGCTGTTCTTCACAGCTTTCTGGCCATACTTTCTCCATCTATAACCGTCATCCAAGTGATCAACCTCACTCTTCGTCATGAAAGCAAATCTGGGCTCTCTTTGCCTCTTTTGCCTCTTTTGTTCTTCTTTTTGGGTTTCAACCTAAACTCGGATACAAATGAAAATACCAACTTTGATTTCTTGCTCAGGACAACAACATATGGAAAAAGAAAAAAAAAAAAAAAACAAGACAAAAATATTGCGAAACATCAAATCCTCTGGATTTTTCTCACAGTAATCAGATCATGCATAACAGAGACCCCATTAACCCCAAGATCTATTGATAAAGATTTTCCATATAATAATCTGATTACCTACGGCGCAAACCTTGGATAAGAGAAAAAAATAATTAAAAAAGTAATATGATGATGGCCCTTATATCCATATATAAAAATAAAATGAAGAGAAAAGACAAAAAAGATATGAAAAGCTTACTGTTTCTTAGTCTTTTCTTGATTATCTTCTTCTTCTTCTTCTTCCTCCTCCTCCTCTCTTCGTCAACTGTAGTTTTGTTCTTCTTAAAATCATCATTTGGAGCGGCCTCAGTTGAAGAAGAAGAGATAGAGGAAGAGTTTGGTGTTGCGGGGGTGTTCACCACCTCAGAATATTCCGGCACGGTGGACGCCGGCGAAGGGAGTGGCTGGGATGACAGTTGCTGCTGCTGTGGGTCAAAGGGAATTAAATGGGATGTAATATTAAGAAGGAAATCATCAAATGTGGAAGAAGGGTAGTTAAAATCTTGGACGCTCAACATGTCTATGAATCCGCAAGAGCTTTTGTGATGATCAGCAAATAATTCTCCACATGATATGTCAAACAAGCTGGTGGGTGGTGGAAGAAGTCTGCCCCTCTTCTGAGGATTATCAATCATCATCTGAATTCCGAGAATGCCTGTGTTTTTCCGAAGTTGAATTCGCTATGTTAATTCTAGTCCGTAATTGTTCGATCTCTTCCATGGTTCCTGAATAAAACTAGAAATTCTTATTGCCGTTTCCTCCGACACGGTGTAAGGTGTGATGTATAGTGATAAGATGTACATAGCCTTTGGCGTTTTATCTCTATCTTGGGTTTTGTGATAAAACTGAAAATGAATAAGATAGTGAATATAATATTAAACGAGACCTTTACTAATAAATTAGGCCATCTGCTTCACTAATTTATGTATTTTTTCTAACACCGGGCCCCTTCCACCTCTGTGGGTCGAGGATTTCGTACTCTATTCGGGTTGAGGCCGACACCCTTCTCAAACCTACTACTGCTCCTAGATCTATTTTTTTTTTTTAGTCCCTTTTGCACGATTTATATAATAATAATTAGCTTGTCATGCGCTACCTATTCATTTTATATCTGAAAGTTCGATCTGATAATATTAAATCTCCAACTTATATCATATGTCGAAATTTGACGCGCGCGCGTGAGTGTGATGTAGATATTGATATATATCTACTATACACTCTTTGTAGGTCGAAAATTGTTATCTTACAACGATATATAACAGTGAATGTATCAAGATTATTCGATACTCATATCTCAAGATCCTGCCCCACACATTATTGAATAAAATTTATTAAAAGTAAACAGTATTGTTATGTAATATCCTTTTTGTATCTTTTAATGGATAGTTAGTGATTAAGAAATGAAGATAAATAATATACTACACAATAATAAAGCAAAGATTTGTTAAGCAGACGCAACACTGAATAAATATGTGGTGTTTAAAGACCTATCCTTACTTGTGCTATTTAGATGAATGCTGTCTGGATTCGGAAAGTGAAGATGTTGGTAGTGAATTTCGCTAACAGCAGTTTTCCAAAAGACGGTTATTATAAAAAAAGAAGTGACCCGTTGGCAAATGCCGCTGCTTACCAAGCCTATTTGGTGTTTACAATGAGAGCATCAGTTTAGTAACCGTGGTAGTGTCTCAACATTAAAGTCAATAAGATTTGTACCGAGCAGCGAACCTTAGATGTATGCGCTGTTATAGACATACCTCTGCGTGTCAGTTTCGTTCTGATTCGAAGAGGCAAATACAGATTTCTTATTCAGTCTAAGGTTCCCTGTAAGCTACCACCAATAAAATGTGGTATCAAGACACCCGAACCAGCTTCCTCTACCTAACATCCTTACTCTCCTTAAGCAATCGTGAGTTGTAATTGATAATCCTGGCATTGGTGGATAGGTATCAATCTCTCCTTTACCTGACGCCTCGTAGTCGTAGTCGATCGTGATTTGCATTCTGGTAAAATTCCGTTTCTTCCCTTTTTAAACACTTCTTCTGCGCGAGATCACATCTGTTCGTTCCAATTCTTGTCACAGTGACATGTTCTTCTACTCAAATAACTCCTTGCAAACTGTTTTGCTGACGTGATTTACTTAAAGTATACAGTTCACAACCGTATCATTGGCCATGTATCCATCCCCTACTTACCTCTCTTTTACGTTCATATCCTTCTTTTTTTGCAATGAATAAAATATATTTATTTTCACTTTATAGACATATGTATTCTTTCTACTCATACCGCCATTAAAATTTACTGTTCTGATATATGATGTTATATTACTCGTTATTACTCTGCATGGAGATCAATAGTCTCTCTGTACAGAATCTCCGACGAGCCCAAGGGGTACATCCAGTCCTGCACTCCCTGAATTGAAACCTACCACCAATCAACATGAAAGTGTACTTGAATTATAATTGGTCATGTTTGTGGGATTTGAGTCAGTGGTTCTGGTAAGCCACGGATGGATATGTTTTATAATGCCATAAAGTTTTGTCATAATTGCAGCTACACAAATCTTTGGTATATTAGAATAGATAAATGAAATTGAATATTTAGTTATTCTTATAGCTATATAAAAAATATTTACCGACAAGCAAAAAGAATATAATACTTGGCTCCGTTTAACATCAACTATTACCTTCTGTGGGTGATTCTTGAATTAGTTATCGATACTGAAATATTGGCTGGATAGAAAGTCTAATAGTCCAAATTTAATATAGTGCTTATGGCGAGTGGTGTTTGTGCTGCCAACTGAAGATTTAAAATTATAAAGGAAAGCTGTGCCCTAAAGTTCTTAGGCGCGTATCATTGAGCTAGTATACTTAAACAGTAGGTGATAAAAGTAATACCTCTCAACCCTATAAGTGACAAACAAGATAATGATAAATCCAGCGCTTGGAATTGGGTGGAAGGTAACGACCCTATGAATTATGTTTACGTTAAATTCACTTTACTACATCGTGTATCGTCTATATTATAATTGTGTTTATCATTAGCAGTATTTCTGAAATGAGGTACATGTTTTACAGTTTAATTATACATTTACGAGGGTTGTGTCACAGTATTGATTAATAAAAAGATTCGTAATAACAACATTGTGAGAAAGGAATGTTACCTAAATACTTAAGAGGTAATTTCGCTATTTGGTTAAGTTAGGTCCAACATCATTCCTCAAAATCTTTATGGCACAAAATCTATAACCAAACGCTAAATTACAATCATTTATATATGATAAAATCCTTACAAGCATTTCCCTAAACACATCCCTATTGGCATTTATTAACAGTTTTGGTGGCGTCTGATTCGTTTAGACACAGTTTTATATTATATGTATTTATAGGTACATATGTTAAATATGTTCACAGATCGGGTTTTTAATATATAAATTAAGTCATATTGTTAACTTATAACGCTATTTACAATACCCTACATACGATATGTATAACATTTATTTTCATGCGAATAGACAAACAATTATAAAATATCCCCCATAAACGCTTCAATCTTTATCCTAAAACTGTTAACGTTTCTCTCATCTCTAACTTCTCCTTGATGGATACAATACTATTTTTCGTTCGTATATTTTCGAACTATGTGGACAGTCATATTTATAGAGCTTTCCTTACGAGATCCTAATTTTTATAAAGATTTATCATGTTTGAAATCTTATCCTATATGTAGTGGTGATATGGACTCGGCGAGGTCAATTATTTTTACGCTATCAGCAGAGATTAATATAATACAACGCAATACTATATAATGCTCTTCAAAAATCACCTACAACTTCGTGAATCCCAAATAAGGAGAATTTTCTTTCAAATCTCAGATATTCGTCGAGAGCGACGTTATCATAAATTTTCGGTGGCAGTTATATGCACGATTTTGTATTTCAAGGAAAATTTGGAATTAGTTGAGTTGAAGCGGGCGAATATGTGCTAGTAGACTAAAATGTTAAGTAAATTATTTCAACTTAGGCCAAGAAATTATCTTTACTCATACGCCACTTCTTACCTTTATTATGTAGTTAAAAGGGACCTACCTCTGAGTCATAAATATGTGTCCGAGTGAGTGAATACAATCGTAAAGACGAGATTTTCTATTTAATCTTCACGCAAGTTCTAATTCTTACAACATACCAACGGCCTTATATAAAAGATATAGCCTGCTTACTCTTATATCTTAATTACTACCGTGCTTGTCAAATCCTATATACTTTTCTATCATAGCAAAATTACTCATCGAGCATAATTACTATTAATAATGTGAAGTAATCAATCCGTTGACCTAACTCAATAGACAGGTTATCAAAAGTTTAATCGTACAAGATTACGAAAAGAACAAAGGTTTTCTACATAAGTTTAGTGCCAGTTTTTACACTTATAGGCTGTTTTATTAAATGATATAGTTTGGCGTGGTACGCATGAACAATATCTTTGTTAACTGGGCCAGTATCATAAATTTATATAGTACAATTATGCAAATTCATCGCTCAAACCTATTATGGTGATTAAGACCTTACAAACAATCTGAGAGTCACCTTACGTCTCTCCTCTCTGCCAAATTTCGAAGAGATCTCCACGTATTTATTTGCGAGTGCAAAGTTTTGCTTACAGCACTTACCCTCATACAAACGGACAAGCTTAATAAAAATAACTCTATACTTGACCTAACTTCTTAGTAGTAATAATATACTAACACAAATCCAGCGCCTCATAAATTTACTCCACTCCCAGACCACAATATTAAGCCGTCGTTGTTTAATTTTCACTACTCTCATGGTTGTCTATGAGCAATCGTCAGATTTCGGAAGGACTAACACTCTTCTTACTATTCTGCGATTGGTGTGTCAAATCCATGCAGAATTTATATAATAAAAGTACAAAGATTTTAGTAAATTATATAATAAACGCATTTGATCCGCTGTAGGTATAACTTGTCTAAGATATTATCATTACACTTAGCAAATTCTACATCGACCACCATAATTCTATGTGGAATAGCTATATATCCACCTATCCATCCTAGGTCAAGTATTCGATATCTATTCTTCAAACTCATCCGTTAATCATCAGTTTTATATACATTGCACATTCTAAAGTAAAAACTCTAAATTACATGCTTATATGGTTTCTCGTACACATTTTGACTGTATAATTAAAAGTATTAATCATATATTGCTGTTATTCGCTCATCTACATATTGTTATCGATGGGAATCGAGATTTGTAATTTTATTTTTTTTAAAAATATTACATGAAAGGAAGGCGCTTTCATACTACTAATTGTATGTTTCTAAATATTAAAATTTATCTTTTTAATTCATTGAAACATTTTATCATAACAATAATTTTAATATTTCAAATGAATTTATTAAAATATCTCCAATTTTTGCTTATAATACCTCAACTTTAGACACGTGTTATGTTTTGAAACCAATATTCTCATAACCAACCAATCAATAAAAAAATTAATGTCTTATTTCGGTGATACATCTACACAACACTACGCCTAATTTTTGTTTCTGATATTTTCTGTAAAGGGAGTAGTATTTCTCTTTTTGAGCTTTCTACATTATAGAGATTTGTTTTTGATTGATATATAATACACGAGTAAGGATCTTACCAAATCCCGCGCCACAAAGACGGCTTTAACAAAAAATAAATAAATTATTTAGAATTTTTATATATTTTATACACAATTTGAGTGTGTGGTGCTCGTGTATATATATATATAGGTCCTTAGAGGAGGAGGAGGAGCAGCATGCAATGATGAAAAGAGTAGTGTGATGCAAAGTTTATAATTGCAGCACAGAGGAGCGACAATGCATCCAAGAAATTATAATTCAATTTTCTGTATATATTCAGATCAGTTTGAAATGATTGTAACCCAAATAATTGTCCATTGGTAGGCCTACCGGCTATCATCTGCTATTTCTCCATGTACACACACACACAAAATTGTCCAAATTAAACTCACATTACTCTACCTTAAGGATAATTGCACCCTCTTCCTCTGATTACAACATATGTTAACTTCTTATGGTTTGAATTTTTTTTGTTTAATATTTTTATATTGGTTTTCGTCCAACAAATACATTCATTCGCTAGTCAAAATTTTATGACAATCAACAAAAATGGAATGAAAATTTATGTTTACCCTCGAATGACTTATTCATGGCCTATTACAGGTCAAACAAATATTTTCTTATCAAACTACTCTTATACATCTTCACACCCTAATGTAATATAAGGGGATACATTTTCACCCTTTTACGGGTACATAACTTTGTCAGACATTACTTATTTGACCTATAATAAATTTTAAGTACATCAGTTGAGTATAAATATATTTATTTATTTTAATTTGTTATAAATTTTGCTAAAAGATGGATGTATTTGTTGGATAACTAAATGTAATATGTGTAATTATATTAAATTTCAAGAGCTGATATTATTATAAGTATAATTATTCCTATAATTTATTACAAAAACATATCATTTCTATTAAATTTACTTGAAACATGAGAAATATTGAAGCAGCTTTCTTACAAAGAAGCGGGATACACGGCCCAGGTCTCCGTAGCCACCACCAGCAATTTATGTCGGATGAAGGTACCACCGCCGGAAGCGTCAGAGTACAACCATCAAAGCCTGCTGCATGTGATGTTAGATCCAGCAGCATATTAAATAAATTTACTTTTTGATTAGCATAATCAGGGCGACATGGTCACATGCAATTTAACGCGCTTTCCCTCTCTAAATTATTTATTAAGCTTTCTTACATTACACGTTAATTTATTTCTTCTTCTTCTTTTTTTTTTTTTTTTTTTTAACGTTTCACACTTTTCGAGCTCGTATTTCTCTAATTATTAAATTCCACTCCCAATATTTTCAATTAATTACGTGATGGTACTATTAATTACATTTCTAAATCTCATGTTGTAAATTAAAACTAAATAAGTTAGCGCGAGTTTCGAGAAAATTTGTGGTGGATATAGAGTAACATGGAGAAGGGGTTACACTAGCAATC
This sequence comes from Sesamum angolense, assembly GCA_034509725.1. NCBI lineage: Eukaryota > Viridiplantae > Streptophyta > Magnoliopsida > Lamiales > Pedaliaceae > Sesamum > Sesamum angolense. The sequence continues at coordinate 3,355,102 of JACGWL010000003.1, forward strand.
TTAACACATATAGATTCATAGTGAATTTGTAAAGAGAGCAAGTACTCCTTATATTATTGCTCTTAGTTTTGTTCAGGAATTTTTATTATAATTAATAAACAGGTAAGGGTCCCTCCACCCCACACTAAAGCTGTAATGATCATGCAAAATAAAAATGAACACTACCCCAAAAAAAAAAAAAAAAACAAGAATGAAATAGTAATTAGGCAGATGATGTAACAAAACTAGAAAAGTGAGGAAGGTTTGGAAAAGGTTAGAGTTAGAGGTGAATTAATGAGAGAAAATGTCTATGGTAGATATATATTGTCACCATTTTTGTATGTATTGCAATTTGGGGGTTGACATACTCTCTACAATCTCAACATTCATTTGGTTGTTGTCATAATTATTAATTCTTCTTTCTTCCTTTTCACTAATTTTGACCAACCAAAATTCATTTTAATATTTTATTTTCTGGTAGATCAATCTTTCAACACAAGTCTTTGTTGCAATTACTATACACTACATCGGAAGCTTCATGCTAATACTCATAAATATAATACTAATATTTTAAATAAGATAAGTTGTAATGAGTACCCTAAAATGGCATAATTATAAACACCTTTATTATACGCACGGAAAATTATCAATATATCCCTAATTTTAATGTCCAGCCAACAAGTAACTCAATCCATTAATTTTCGTTAGATTTTTTATTTTTTATAGTACACTGACCAGAATGTCCATATATGTGGAATATAAAATATAAATTATAATTTTTCGAGACTTCCATCCAAGGGCTATATGATTTCATTAAGCTTTTTTCAAGAATATTAATAATTTTCTAAATAATGAAGGAATATATGTAATTATATCAAACATTATGGAGTTGGTTGTAATATATATATATTATGTGTAAATATTAGTCTTAATTGAATTTCTACAAACATCTATACGTAAAGAACGTACGACAGTGTCATTACTTGGTATAATATTTTGATGTTACAAGATAGATATTTGTATAAATGTTGTATTTTTAATTTGGTAGTAGCTCCGTTTGGATTCATTATAAATTACAAACCACCTCCACATCTCTAACTATATTTCAATAAAAATTAATCAGTTAACATCCAACGGATGGACGTTATCTACCTAATCAAAATTAAACTATAATTAATTATGATAATCAATGTCTTATATATTCTCTATACGTACTGAATTATATAAGTGTGCGCACACGCTAATAATAATATTATTTTTGAAAATAATTAACAAAAGACGATCGAGGAGGAGGGTTGATCATCAATAATCAATGTTAATTAATGACTGAAAGTTAATTACAGCACTAATTAAATATTTAGCTTTTACTTTTCACCGAAACAAAGTTGACTATATATTATTTATTTCTCTGCTCAAATTTAGGTTAATATTCCATACAAGAAGAAAAATTAACGCATACTGATTTAATTATAACCATTGCCTTTGTTCTACGCTAACTATATATATATAGGATAATTACTTTCTTTTTCTGAGTGTTGGTTTAATTACACATAAACCATTGTGGTTTGAGAAATTACATTTATCATCCCTAAAGTTTGCTTTCGTCTAATAAATAAGTCTCTCTGAGAGTCAAAATTCATCAAATTTTCTGATAATAACCAAATTATATATTCTCATACTTCTACACGTGTTAATGCATGCGAGGAGATATTTTTTTACTATTATAAAGATAGTTTAGTTCGAAAAAAATTATTTGACTTGTAATAAGTCAATCGAGGGTAAATATTAATTTTTATTCAACTTCTTTGTTAATATCAGTAAACTCAGTGAATTTGACCAACGAATGACTAATTTATTAGATGAAAGCAAACCTCAGGGTGCAAGATATAATTTCTCAAACTATAGGAGGTCTACGCATAATTACATCAAATCTCATGGGAGGAAAGTGTAATTATCTTATGCTCACTAATGAATATATATTTAGCTGTTAATCAACTTTAAAATAATATATATATATATATAAGTATCCCTTTTAATATGTAATAACTACATATTAATTTTGTTTTTCCATTCTAACTTCAAAAAAGAGTATGGCATTTTTACCCTACACCATAATCTATCAATGTTCTGACATATCAAAAAATATATACTAAATAATTGACCAATCAGGTATAAGGTAGATTTTAATTAAGTTAGACCCTGCAGCTCAATGTGTTGGTTTAATTTCAATTTCTACACAACCTAACTATATATGGAGTTTATATTTAAAAAAAAACATATATATATGGATCATTAATAATGAAGGTCTAAAAATGAAATTAAAATTTTTAAAAAATATTCCTATATATATATATATATATATATATATATATATATTTGAGTATTGATTAATGAGATTGTAGGAAACTATTTCATGGATCTATATATATATATCTCAAGTAATCATAATAATGGATAAATAATATTTTTCATTCCATATATATATGTATTAATGAATTGTTATAATTATATTTGTAGGGTTATTAGGATTATATATATATATATATATATAGGGGAGTAGTAGGTAGAAATAGGAAATAGGAAATAGGAAATAGGATGGTGGTGCAGGTGCTTATGATCTCCCAATTAAGGTAGGTTGTATGCTTAATATTTGTGTAAGGAAAAACACCAATCCTTCTCCATCCACCAACTCTTTTCTTTCCATTTCTTCACAATTCATTCATTCATTAATTATATCTCACTTAATTCCACCAAATATTATTTCCCTATTATATGATCAACTTATTAATTATTGTTACAATAAATATTAATCAACACTCTCATTAATGGGTTGTCGCCTATATATATATATATATATATATATATATATAGTGTTTTAGTTTTTAGTTTTGTATTCTTTTTTCGACTATAGATAGATAGATAGATAGATAGATGTAAAAATATCATGAATGCAATGCAAAATGGAAATATATATATTATATATTCTTCTCATGTGATTGTGGTTAGTGATTCCGTTTGTAGATAGCGTTTCTCATCAATATATCTTACATAGGTTCATTTGCAGTTATAAATAATATTCTTGCACAACTACTATTCATTTATTATTCCACCTCCCAATACCAAATATTATTTAAGGCCTAAGTGGATACTAACCAAGATTTTATGCTTCTAATTTATTACATTTTTCATAACATTACATATTCTGTTAACTGTTTTTTTTTTTTTTTTAACAAACGTCTTCTATTATTTCCTTCACATGATAGATTACAAATGTCTTAATTAGATCCCTCTTAATTTGTTCAAGACAAGTGTATATAGATATATCTATAGCAAAATCTCATCATGCATGACTACATAACCCACACATATATATATAATTGCAAAAAAAAATTAATTTTGGACCTTTTGTTAAATGTGGATGGTAGTACTCAATATATTAGCATCATCATGAGTTTGAACGGATCGAATTTTTTTTATTATATTTTCTACTCAATTCAATATATACATCTCACGTGTATAAACATGACATTATGTACTTTATTTCGTGAAATATTTTATACTAATAGTTTGTGTGTGTTGAACAGAATAGAAGATTGAATAGAGTACATACACATATACATGAAATTAATAAAACGTAGGTGATTCCCTTTGAATTGATTTGGTAAATAATTAGATGATGATTGTAAATAGAGGTGGTGTGGTGTTAAGAATAATGGAGGGATAGGGAACAAATATTTTTCCTCGATCAAAGATGATGCAAAAAGCCTGACACCAAAAACTTGTTTGACTTTTGACACTTGAAAACCCTCAATTTTAGTAAACAACAATTTCTTTTTCAAAAATTGATTTTTACTCTACATCCTACCTGACAATCTCTGTATATTTATTTATATTATAAAAATAAAATATTTTTTTACATCACTTATAATTTTAACAATTTCTATGTAGGTACGTTTAAAGATTATTATTATTATGATGATATATAATATTATTTATTTATTTATTTATTTTTTGTGTGTGTAGTAGATGTATCAATTGAAGGGAGGAGGGAGGAGGGAGTAGGTAGCTTAAATTCGTGGTACTCTTCATACCACATATATGTATATGTATATTATCAAGTAAGAAATGCAATTTCTAATTTTAATTGTAGAATTGATTTTCCTTTTCTTTTTTTTTTTTTTTTTTTTGGGGGGTGGGGGGGTGGGGGGGATGATTTGAAGGAGAAAGGTTGACCTGAAATCCGTCTAGAAGTTTGAACACTCACCCGATGATTGCGGCCATTATCCCTCAAAAACATTCATCTCTCTCTTTCTTCTTTTTTTAATAATAAATAAAAAAAGGTCTAAACTGTGTCAGCACACATGATCAAAGGTCAAAGTCAACAGCTTTTTGTTTTAATTTTATTAAAATAATAAAACTTGTCATTACATATAAAAAAGAGAAAAGAAATATTTGATTTTGAAGGGGTTAACGCGTCAAAGACAAAAGAAGACAAAATCACCCTCGTTTTGCGTGTACGCCTCTCTATAATATATTTATTCTTTTTTTGGTGCATCTCTCTCTTTTTTTTTAACTTGGTCCCAAAAACATATCGAGTACGCTGTACAGTGTACAGTGTGGAGGGCTTCCTTCCCCTCTTCTTTTTATGTCATTATTATTATTATTATTATTTCGTAGACAATTTTTGAAGAATGATGTGAACAAGTCCAGTTCCCTTCAACCGTCAACACGCTTTTAGAAACCCAAGTAGAACGCATTTCTATGCCAACACGCCTCCATTCCCATCTCAAATTATGCCCTTCTTCTGCTTCTTTACAAATTTAATATTAAAAACGCCTTCCTTTTCTTGTATTTTACTTGTGCTTTTGGTATTTACTGTGCAACTATCAAATCCAAATCTCTATAGGGAAAATTAAGGAAACGCACCAGCATGCATGTGTCCAGACATTCACTGCTCAGTTTTACGGGGGTGGGATTCACCAGCCATGGCCCATGACATTGTAGGGATGGTGGTGTTCAGTGTTCAGTTTTCACCACAAAGCACAAATCATCCCTGAATCCCACAATGACATCAGATAGACCTCTGTGTACTGCACCTCTATCCATCTCAAGATTTCACACTTCCATCAGGGTTTAATTTGAACTCGGTTCCTATCTTCCATAATGCCTCAAGATTCAACACACACTGGCAAAGTTATCCCAAATATCGAGGCACCGCGTTATACAACGCAGATGGGTATCCGCTGGGTATGACAGTCTACACACTTGGCTTCATCTTATGCCAACATGTACAACCAACATATTCAAACTTGGTGTAATCCTTGGTCTCGTCAAGAATCACGCTTTGAAGAGTTTCAACGTGAAAAAGTTTGACGGTTTTACCTGGCTGTTGAAGACTATGTCAAGGTTCATCCCACTGAGAACAAAAGTCTTGTATCATGCCAATATCATAAGCTCCCATCCCTATGTACACCCAGCCTCAACATAATACTTGAAAGATCCAAGTGCCTACTTTTCTTGAAAGATACAACTATTGATATTAATCACAAGTGACAAGTCTCTTCATTCTAATGTTTAGATAGATCCATGCAACATTCAGCGAAAAGTCTGAACTTCAGTGGGCTATGGTACAGCTGTTAAACCTGGAATGTCAGTGTGAAAGAACCAGATGGCAACGAGAGGACGAAAAATCATCCATACAGATCAAGATGCTAAGATTCCATTATGTTTTTTACAACAGAACAGGACTAAGTATATATTCTTTTTCTTAGTTGGACAGAGATATTCTGAAATAAACAAAATTGGGCACAGAAGCTCGAATGACTTTTCCAGAGTTATGTTGATGAAGATAATTGGGAAAACGCGACGAGAAGGAAGACTTCAGGCATAGTCTAGACCAGGAAACTCAGCCCCATCAAGAATCTCACGACTCGGAAGCAGCGGGAGAACCCTGCCGATGTCTACGTTGATGCACATCCCAATTATATACTCGAGCAATAGTAACCTGGCAAAATGACCACCAACGATAAATATAAAGGCGAAATAGATATCATCTAAACTCCATGCATAGTGACCTACAATGATCTATATACGCAGGCATTTTGTATACCAGCATTTTTCCAACACTGACTTAAAACTTTGGTTAAGACTCATTTCGTGTTGAACATTGTGGACCAATACTACAGAATTGAACTGCAAAGAAATAATAACAAAACAGAAACAGACAAAAGAACAACGGATGTCAATTTTAACAAGTGAAGTGCAATGTTACATTTTATGGTGAGAAAAAAGCATCCGTTGGAATTGCTCAGGACGTGTCGAAAAGAATATGCTACCAGTTACTGAGTAACCATTCTAAGTTCCTGATTTCCCTCTAAATGTTCCCAGAAGTATTAAAAGATATTATCAACTAATTACCTGTGTAATCGTCACTTGATCCCTTAGAAATTGTAGATCTGCAACAAGAACTTCTAAACTTGCTTTTGCATTCTCCAAATTCTTTTGAAGAAGGGTAGTTGCCTGCACAATTTCAAAATATATATCTCAAAGGCATGTACTGCAGAGAATTCCAATTTAAAGGCCTCTGCTGACAATGGGTAATTACCTCTTCACATGAATATTCCAGCATGACATTTGCTCCAAGCCACAGACACACAGAACCCATGTCTTCAACACGAGCCCGTGAATAAATGCCTTCAGACACTTCAAAATCAGCGATTATTGCCTGCAACAAATATCAAGGTAAAGAACACAAACATCTGAAAATATCAAGAACAGACGGCCATGATCATAATCACAAAATGGTCATGAAGCACATACAGCATAGTCTACCCCTAGTAAACCAATTACTAAGCGGGAGAGAACCACGCGATCCAAGGGAATTCAGGAACCTTTCCCCAACCGACGTGGGAGGGGAGTGATACAACGAGCAATGAATACTAACAGGTACTAGTGGACATAGAACACATCATATATTAAAATAAGAACATGGTAAATGAAACTCAAGAATAGCAGTTAGGAGGACTCACGCTCAACTGGTAAACCAGAAAAATAGAAACAAAAGATAGTCTTATCATAATGCTCATTTATTAGTTCAATCCCGATCCATTTGGAGGTCACCATTTCTGAAGACATACTTATTCAAGCGTCAGTATCTGAGAAAAGCTTCAAAATGATAGAGCATAAGCCAGCCCAAGGTCTGACTATTTGCAGTATAGCAAATTTTGTGAGACATCCACGAGAAATTCATATTTACTTGGAAAAAATTGTAAGTATATTTCCATGATGAGGATGCAGGTTACACAACATTTACTGATGCACCTTGTTTGTAATGTTATTTGTAATATGTATTCCTTTTCACTAAAACTTCAAAACCTGAAAGATACAAAATCCTCCAAGAAGCAGTTAAAAGATGAAAAACGAACCTCACCGGTACCCTTCTTAGCGTGCAAAGTTGCAACAACTTCTAAGCACTTCTCAATGTCTGGAATTTTTGCCTGTTGTGTAACAACACATAAATGCACCATCAAATTTATATGAAAAGTAGATGCTAGTGATGGCAAAGTAGCACCACAAGAATGATCAGGCAGAATCCAACTACAGCTTCATAGTTTCAAATAATGGGAAATTAATTGCATATTCACAACTTCGTGAATTGGCAGAAAGTAAGATTCCTATATATGCATGATCTTTGGCTAGTAAGCAACTTTTTACTTTTAGTAGTAACAAATACCAGCTACTCTACTACTAGACCACAGCAAAAGCTCAAGACAGAAGTTAAATTGCAATAGATCCGTTAGAAATGGAAATGCAATAACCAGTTCAATTTTTGCCAATCAGATTTATTTGTGAATGGATATTACAACAACTCAGAATTAGTACTTGCTTCAAGGAAATATACAAACATGACGCACACAAGTCAACAAAAAGTTGGCATACCTGAAGATCCCTCTGCTGCGCAAGAAGTTTCATCTCCACGACCCTGTACTGCTGAAGCCTGTCAAAGTTTTATGTCCCAGAGGGAATTGGTAAAAGACGAATGCAATGAAGTTAACAATGCAGAAAATAATAAGACTAGAGGATTTTGGCAACCAAATACACCACAAGTTCTTTTAAATTGCTAAAGAGCTCGAGAAACTTTCACTGTATATTGGCATGGCTCGGAAGACCGTACTTTTTGACCTTATTGCATTTCCTTATAAGAGCTTTCTTCTGTATTTATAAAGACAAGGATGGATAAACCCATTTCACTAACTCTCGATTCCATTCAATTGGATCTCTTCCACTTCATTGGTTTATTAGGATGATCCTTCCAATGATAATAATAGTGGTCGCAGTGCTAGTGTTCAACTATCCAATGTAGCATTAAAATTACTAGAACAAGAAGTTCCACCAAAACCAAATCATTGGACTCCATATTGTACAAAATTACAACATTGATTTCAGAACAGCCAAACATTACTAATATTTCTCAATAATTATTCGTGTAGTTCTTATATATAAGCTAAACAACTGAACATTGCATCCGAATAGTGAACTAATTGACAGTCAACAGCAATACGGCTACATTCATACATGGAAACAGAAAACAAAAATCAACTTCCTGGTGAAAACATCAATCAGAAGTATCCAATAGCTCAAAAAACCAAGCTTGCTCAATTGATAACAAAAACACAACACACACACACTGCATAATATACGCCAACAAAAAAGGTGATCTAAATAGCGCAGCATATAATACGTACAGCAAAACTAGAGATACGTATCATTAGAAGGATAAAATCTTAAATACCTCTCCTGTAGAAAAGCGAGAGCGGAGTTTACGTCGAGATTCAACTGAGAGAGGTAACTCTGCACATCTTCCACAAACGCCGCCGCAGGAATTCCCCTTCTTCCCGTCGCGGTAGCCGATGTAGACATTTCCGTCACCTCTAGCTACAGGTTAGCTGCGTTTCTGAGTTCTTCCACTGTGTGTCTGTGTGTGTTGGGGTTCTTGTCTTCCTTTTTGTATGTCACGGTGCTGTTGAAGACGACGACGAAGTACGGTCAACCAGCAGCCTCTATTTTCATTGTTCGTTCTTTATGGGCTCCGGTTGCTGTTATGGGCTGATTATTGTTATGGGCAAACATTTGTGGGCCTCAATTTTATTGTGGGCTAGTTTATTGATGGGCTTGCAAGACTAATGGCCTATTACAGGTATAGTGGGCTGATTTTTATTGATGCTTATGCTCATGTGAAAGTATAACGATTATAATAGTTTTTCTTCAAAAGAAGAATTATGTATTATATATTCATTTTAGAATTAAAAAATAAAAAACTGAGTACAGATTAGTTTTTTTACTAAGTGCTGTCAAATTTAAAATATATTAAGTTATAGAAACTACTGAAAAGCATAAATAAATGATTATATATATTACATTAAGTATTCTAGCTCATGTTATACCTAATTACAAGTCCACCTCTTAATATTGTAGTTATAATAAAAATGTATACTCTTATTTAGTGATGAAATTTTATTCAAATACTTCTTCAAGTGCATTACATTAATACTCTTCAAAAAAATATACTTATAATTTTATAAAAAGTAGAGGGTATAGCAGGAAGACACGATGTAAATGAGGTTCTCCAGAATCCTAGACTCCTTAGCGGTTAGGGCTCTCTTGCGTCCAAGAGTCCCCACTAATATAGAGGATCTCCCCCAACCCAAAGCTAGGCTGTCAAAGGCAAACTTAGCAGAAGATAAAGGCAGATTATGATCTATCTACTATCCTTATCCTTTCTCTCTGAAAATCAAGGAATATCCGCAGACCCGATTGCATAGGGACACCCCTCTATAAATAAGGTTTGATCCCCAGGCAGGCGGGATACATCTTTCCAAAGTTTCTAGCACTCTTGTTATTATTCATCTTAGCATTCTTTTGTAGGATTAACATACTTTCTTGTATAATTCGATCATTGCATTTCGGTCTCTTATTTTATTTTATTATCTTTTCTTAAACACGTTACTAGTTTGGAAGTCAAAGTCCTAACGTGTTGTTTTGCAGGTTTCGTTTCAAAAAGTTTAATAAACATCGACCAAAATTCAAAGTGGCAATCCAAACTTATTAAATATGTGCTATTTTTATACGCATCAATATATATAGCCATGTATGTCTAATTTAATATTATATATATATATATATATATAATATATATATATTTATGTCATATCAATATCAATATGAATAGCAGGTAGCAACATACGACCAAATATTTGAAGCAGTAGAGTGACATAGAAATGGTTGTGTTGGTGTAGGTGCATTTAGCACATGGCAGCCACCATAGAATTGATGGTGGGTGGAGCCCACGTTCCTCTTTTGGGACACATTTCATATAGTTTCTGCTAACTGGAATTTAATTCGCACTTGTTTGAAACTGTCAAAACTTTAATTTTATGAAATGGGATTTTATGAGATGGGATTGGGACCCAATGTGGTGGAGTGCCCATGTGCCTTGCCACTTTTTCATTGGACCAAACCACTTATTTATATATAAATATGGTGCCCACTTAGGTAATCAATATTGTAATGCATATATGTTGAATTAGATGTGATGATTAAGCTAATAAGATAAGATGATGCATGTCAAGTGGGGGATATTAAGATTTAAGGACAGGTTTAGTGATGCTGTCTTATCTTAAGCTTTTGTGATCAAGAAGCTATTATGGCTGGCTTCTAGGTTTTTAATTAAAGACAGCATTATTAATGATAGACCTAATTTATAATTTAATATTTGAGAAACAATAATATTTTGTGTTGAATAGTACACTTTGATGTTTTTATATATACTTTTAAAATTATTACTATGTTTATTCAATCAAGTTTCGTAAATTATTATTTAATATAAAATCGCAATCACAATAAAAAAATTATATGTTTGAATCGACTCTTCTTATTAAAATGGAGAGGGGTTTAAAACTTGAGTCTCAACCAAAGATAAAATTAAGGAATTCATGCTCTTTTCCCATTAGTAGATGTAAAGTTGGGTATATATTAGGGAATATTAGTGCAGTGCACATCTTAAACAAACATCTCATCTAATAATAGTTTTCAATTCCAGTAAATAAGAATTTGCTAAGGAGGAGATTGAGACCCAATTTGGTTGGTAGGATGTATAGTATGCCCTCTTTCTTTTTTTGACCACCAATTACTATCTTGGCTCTTATTGCAACATGTCATGTGCCAGCAACTAAATTAAAGGTTGCGACATAATTAAGTGTCCTCACAGCAAACGCTTAGAAGGTCTCTCCATCACTTTTTCTGCACAGTAAATTAACTTCTGCTGCCTCCTTTTTCCAAAAGCAGAACCATTTCTTATTCAAAGTGCTATACGTACACGACTGTATGACAATTTTAGAAGCTGGATATACCGACTATCATCAGCTAAGTTGACAAAAACATGCAATTGCCTCCAACTGATTTTGTAAAACTGTGTGTTATATGCATGTACAAGCAAATTCATGATCAAAACGAGAAAGTGAAAATGATGAGTTGTTACTAAACCTGAAATTAGTGAGGAGGGAGGGGGGGCACATGGCATGGGCAGTACTGGTGAATGTGTTTTCTTTCTAGTATTTTGGTGCATACAAAAGCATTGATACCTAATGAATTAATGGACTGTGCTGTGTCATTTGTCTGACTTTAGAGCCCTCCCTATTACGTGCTCCCATTTTCATATATGTGGTCCTTTATTCAACCATCACTATTACTACTCAAAACTTTGTACCCGACCCATAAATCCAATCGAGTAGTGATGAAATCAACATCACTCCACATCGAATGAATCTGGCAGAGATGATGGGGGACAATTTGTCCTTCTCCCTCGTCTGCTACCACTACATCATGTATAAATTGTGATAAACTTCAAGCTAGAATTTTGGACATTCAAAATAAATAAATATAAAATGAAATGAGAGACAGACAGTTGATACATCTCAAGAAATGACGTGAACAAATCAGTAATGATTGTGCTGGGTGGGTGGGCAAGTGATCCGACGGTTATAGAAGCCCATAAAGTCTCCTCTCTTCTCTTGTGTTAACAGTAGCAGTACTACTCCCTAAAATAGGGTAATGAAGGAAAGGAGCTGTTACCACTCTCGGTACTGCCAAATAGCAATTTTAAGGCCACATATTTAACTATCCTATTCCTGCCATGCCATCTCTAAGAATTATATGCCCTTTCAGTAACTCAGACAAAAATCCAAGTATAGATGCATCTAGAGGTCAATAATATCCAGAATATATGTCATTTTCATTACTCTTCTCTACTTTTCTAGCTTATGATAAGGTGGAGTGGCATAAAAAGCTGGTTTCTTAATTGATGCTAGAATTTTCACAAGCCAAAACCCAACCCCCCCTATCACGGTTATCATATATTATTAGCAACCCCGGAAAGCAAAGAGAGATCCTCCAAATTCTTGAATAGGAACTGCATGCACCATTGTTCACACAACTGCAAGATTATATTGGGAATATAAACTTCTCCAAATGGATATTATAATACAGTCAATTTCGTTTTTGGTCATGTGCACATTATAACTGGCATCAACATACCACATGTGACGCAGCATCGATCAACATACCATGTGCTACTTATTGACGCTTGAATCAAAAGAGTGGATGCACTGGACTGGAGCAATAATTCCCAAAGTAACAAACCACATGCCAGCCTTTCACTTCCTTTTATCACAATTTGAAATCAACAGCAACTACTCTCCTCCTATTAGCTTACTGGGGTTAAGTTAAAGCGTTGTATACAATAAAGGGCAAAGATTCTAAACTCAATTATTCTAAAGGACCCCATTGCAAAATTTAAAAGTTGCAACCACGTGAATAAAGAAGAACGTGACCTCGATTCCTTGCACCTAACCCACATTATTTCCTCCTAATCATCTCCAATTCATAAAATCGATATTATTGTTAAGATACAAAACCCACCACAAACTTTCATTTTCTAAAGAAAAAGGAAATTAGAAAATATAATTCACATTAGGATATTCATAAGGTGGGAGAATATCTGAATCATTAAAAGGAAAAGAAAAAGAAAAAAAAAAAAAGAATAACCCATATTAGCTAGGGGGCATTCTACTTGAGCTGAGTTGACCAGCTCCACTAGAAGAAGAGCCAGAAGCAGAAAGCAGCTCAGCCAAGGCACTCATGGCTCTCACCTGCAATAGCGAAACCAGGATTATCATCAGCAGTTTTCACATTAATTACACAAATAGAAAATTCATAAATAAAGTTTCATAACATCATATGAAAAATAAGAACAAAGGCATAAATGTGAGATATTACTTAACTAGTCAGACAAATAGCAATCGCCTCAAATTTATTCAACTTGTTAATAAGTTAAAATTATGCAAAAAATAGTGCCCACAATTATTATCACATTAACAGAACTAACTAACTCATGGAATTTTTTGTATGTGTCTGTGCATATGTATGTTACCTGCATTTCAAGTGCGGCTATATAATCAGTCGCCTCCTCCAAAACCACCGGCAATGGATGTTTCCGGCAACCGGGAATCAACCTACTCAGGACGCGCGCTTTGCGCTGAACTGCCGGTAAACCCTTCGATTTCAATCGCAAAACACTCACCTTCGATTTCTTCTGCATCCGGCTGTTTCCCGTGGTTATTACTGTCATAAGCTTCCGTTCTCGTTTCACGATGTTATTTTTCTTCATAAACTTAAGCTTGAGCCGGTTCGTGAGTATGGCTCTGCTCCATCTCGACCGGCCTTTCGCCGTGGCGGCTAAAATTCTATACGCGGCATCGCGTACTCGCTTCGGAGCCGATGTCTGAGCTCCCGATGAGGCACTGCTGGCCCGGACTTGCCGCAGCGCTTGAAGCAGTTTCGATGAGTAAATTTGCTCCTGAGCCTCAGATTTCCAGTGAACTGGAGAATTGTTTTCGAGATTTTCTGGTTGGTTTTGGATTTTCCTCTTCTTCTTCCTTCTGGTGGATGATCTGTCGGAATTCACTGCTGGATTTGATGATAACAGCGATGACGTCATCTTTCACTTATTTTACCTAGATTTATGAACGAATAATCGATTCGCAAATTTGGAACTGCAGATTCAATGAAATAGATAAATTTATGAGTTAGAATCAGAAGAAGTACCGAGCAGATTCAAAGCTAGTACCAGAAAGCGATACAAAATTTATGGCTGACAACTATCAACTCTCAATAAATGATAATTAAGCCTGAGATAAACATGAAATTCCAGGAAATAGTCTAATACTAATAAATAGATTTAACCAAACAAGAGAGAATTTCGTGAAGACGAATAAAAGAACAAATAAGAACTGGATGGTGAATCGCAAGACAAGAGAGAAACAAATCAAACACTAAAAGTCTAAATCAAATAAAATGCGTAAAAGTAGGAACAGAAAATCAATTGGCAAATAAAACATGTGAAGTTCCATTAAAATAATCGGAAATGATGAAATAGATGATGATGGTGATGGTGATCACCTGAGCTGAAGAAGCTTGATAAGCGATTGCAGTGTATTACGTTCCGATGGATTCAGCAGCGATAGTCAGAGGCATGCGTATCTATGTATATATCAACATAAAGAAATGGAAACGAAGTTGTGAGGTGGGAGGCGGATAATTATGAGCAGAGCATTGCAGTGGAGGAGAAATGGTGGGGACTGGAAGAGGAGGAAGCTTTAAAGGAATCACGGGACGGCACGCGGACGCTCACCAAATGCCCAAAACCCAACCCCAACCCTGACCCTGACCCTGACCCTGACCCTGACCCTGTCGTTTCAAAATTAAATGAATCTGCGGGTGTCGTGTTTGTGACATACATACAATGACTAAATAAAAATCAGGTTCTGAATAATTCATACCATACCCCTTACTATATATATAATAACTTATTTTGATACAAAGCTTTTGAATTTTTAAAACATTATTATTATGGTAATGAACCTACTAACTTAGTGGTGAAGTAATTATTTGCTTTATTCTCTAATAGTTTTTAGTATTATTATTATTATTATTATCAATTACTTCTAAATATTAAAAGATAATGATTTATGTGAGTAATTTGAAGAACTGTAAAGAGACGACAGGCTTAGGCTGAACCCAACAGAGTTATTCTTACAACAATAATAATAATACTGATATAATATATTCTGTTTTATTTTTGTTGTATGCGACAATATGAAATTGGGTTTCGGCCCATGTGGTTAGCATGGCCCGCGCACTTGTCCAGGCCCCATTCTCATGTGCGCTTTCTGTCCCCCTTACTGTCCTTTTTTACAACTTATCACTCCCTTATTGCTTTTGCTTTTCCTACCTTTTTAAGCAAATTATAAGTTTACAAGCCACTCATTTTCTTTTTTTATCACATTTTCAACAAAATCCATTTCTTTTTAATATTTCATAACTCTAAAACCCCCAAATTAAATACTTTGACGAATTATTTGTTCATTAAAATTAGGAATAATTACTCTTTTCTCTCGTAATTTAAAAAATTACATCTAACACCTTTAAATTTTTTTCTATCTAACAAATAAATCCCTCCGTTAGTCAAAATTCGTCGAATTTGCTATAATATTAACAAACGAATTTTATATTAACACTCAATTGACTTGTTGCAGGTCAAATAAATTTTTTTATAACCAAATAACTCTCATACGTCTTCACACATCAATATATGTGAAGAAATATATTTTCAACATTATAAGACAAGTTTAGTGCTAAAAAAATATTTGACTTGAAATATATTACTAATCAATCAATTAAAAATAAATATCTATTCTAATTCAGTTTTTTTTTTATATATAATTATCCCTTGAAATTAACAAACAACAATTCGACAATGTAGTTAGAGAAATAAAAAATTCTGAGTTAACTTCTTAATTGTTACTAAAAACCTCAAAATTCACATGGTGTACGGAGATGTGGGGTGTTTAAGGTTTCTAATTGTCTTCCAAAATTTGTAAGCAGAATTGGCATTCTTTAAAGCAATTTAAAAGGAAAATAATTCTCTCTAATAAAGAAATTATTCTCATATGATATGATGATTGACATTTTATTAACATACTACGATTATTATTTTTTAATTATTATTATTATTATTATTATTATCATACTACGATTGGATGCAAGGGAGTAGGTGATTTCCACTAAACAAGAACTGACTGGTGTCAGGCCCCTCCATAATTTCTTGTTCTCCTTCCGTGCAATCATTAATTGAATTCATGATCAATGATTATGCACAATTTTCTTCTTATAAAACAAGAAAAATGATAAAAACCAAAAGACAATGCATGTGGTTTTATCTCTACTCTCTGTCACCTACTCAGTTTTTTGATCCCTAACAATTACAGCTAAGGGCAGGCTCTGATGGGAATTTGTAGATCCAAACTAAAGGTTCCATACTTTGAGCGGCATTGTCATTATTTGTCACTTCCATCTTCTTGGGGCACATGCTTTGCTGTAATCACTAATTACTTTATTTTAAGCTAGATTAGCTGTACCTTAAGAGGCTCACAACGGATTAATCAAATTAATTAATATGATGAAGTTTACAATAATATCAGCAGCCTCTAGGGATCTTTTTTTTATCAAATATGGCAATTTACTTTATAAACGTAGACAGATGGAGTAATAAAATAGTTCTAAAATTCTCTAATTAATAATGAGGTTAGAATAATATTGAAATAGCTGGACTGCTTTATATCTAATTTTCTTTAGCAGATTCAGAATAGATATTACCACTGAAAATTTTGGGGGAAAAAGAAAAGGAAAAATAGTACAGCCAAAATATGTAGGGTAACAGCTGAAGGAGCATAATGAGGAGCTTTTCTTTTTCAATCAGTGAACACTATGCAAAAAAAGAATTAAACAAATAAGTTGACTCAAACAGTTATTGATAGAAGATATTTCCAAATGGCTATGTAATTATGAGTTGGCCAAACATCAAATAAGGCACTCTAATCATAAACCCAATCCAAATTCTCAAGAAGATCATGGTACCATGTGTATTACATTATAACATTCAGATTTGCATAAAAATGTGTGAACACTTGCAGAGATCATCATAAGCCACAAGTTTCTGCCCCCTTACCAAGAGACACCATCAAAGAATTAGGAAGCTTTCATATTAGAGCTTAATGCAACATATGTTTTGTTGATCAATGGTTGAATCATGCCCGAATCTGTTTCTAACTCATCTCTATTTCTCATAATTTCATCCCATTGACTGAGTTGGTAACAGAGAATTGTCAGTTTCTTTTTCTGTGACAGAATTTTCACAAATAGAAGTCAAAGACAACCTTCTTAATAAATTTGATGTGGTTACTGATGGCTGGGAATCGGAAATCACTTACTGGTGGAAATCTTTCACCAATCACACCTGATAATTGCGGTGAGAGATAAATATGTAGCGATCTAGTGTTTTCCCTTTATTATCCTACTGAGAAATAGAGCGTATCATTTAATTTGCGTTTGCAAAAAGCAGGATTATGATAATTAATGTTATTTGATGGGACATTTAAACAGCACAGGTAGCAAAATATAGAGTATACGGTTCCTGTTACCGCACATGTTTTAGATTGAGCAGACGGCGTGATTTGGGAAAAATAAGGGGGAAATGCAGACCACCCAACCTCTGAACCAGGTCTACATCCAGAAAAATATGTTATTTGTTCAATAATTGTCTCAAATAGAGGTTTTTAAATTGGGGTCAAGTTACTTTAAAGGTGCAGCCACCTAATATATCAGGGCCCAAGTGAGAAGGGGCAAAAAACCAAAAGCAACTAAACTCCAATATCTCAGATCACCAAGAAGAAGTCAGGAAGAAAGCAAAAGTGCTTGTAAGTGTGAGAATGGCAATATATTTTGAACCTTGTTTAATTTAACACTGTTTATTTTTCTTGGATGCGGGCACATATAATGGATTTAAAAACAGATCTATAAAATCATTGGTTCAGTATATTTTGTTCCGATTACATTATTTTAGATATTGACAATTAATCCTTATCTTAGGAAATCAAAAAAAAAAGAAAAAAAAAAGGTACAATATGATGGACTCTAGCAATATTAAGAATGTAGCACCACAATAGGCAAACGATGACAAGACAATAATTATAAGTTGCTGTACAATGATCAAAGTGTACCAGATCAGATATGGCTAAACTCTTTATAGCATGCTAACAGGGTTGTTTCTAGACAGCCTGGAGCATTTGTAGTTTAGTGAGCTCAGGCTTCATGCACATGAATAGATGGACTCACCCACATAATGTACATAAACTCCTCTTTGTTAGGTAGGGATATATGAAAGAAACAGTATAAGGCAACAGTTATGTGAAAGAACCTAGTTTAAAGATATCAGGCGATTTCAAGCATGCAGAGCCTATTAGTTCTAACTACAGAATCTGATTACAGTTTTAGAGGAACATAGTTTCATGACATAGAAAAATAATTTAGCTGTACCTGACACAGAAAGATAGGATGCAGTAAAAAGTTCCATGTAAGGTAAGGACTTTTTCTTACCGAACTCCTGTACTCAGTTTACATAAAGGTCTGTTCATCTGTGTGAGGTCTTTAGAAGAAATAAACTTTCTCACAAAATCAAATGAGAAATGATCATGAATTATACTGAACAAGCTAACCCTCTGCAGGACTTGAATGGATGAGTTGCCACTTGCCATTACATGAAAACTCAAGATGATCCTTAACAGCCTTTCTCTTTAAGAAATAAACTTTTAATAAATGTTTAGCAGTATTGTAATCTTGAACATGGTCCAGAGCAGAGATTGGTCGTCTGGCCATATAAACAACCTAGGGGTGGGGCAACTAATACGAGCATGCAAACAATACCTATTTCAAGCAAAACAGAAAATTCAGTTTTTCACCACCAATCAGAATTTACATACCATCTTGACCATGCCATAACTTTGAGTTATCATCAACAGATGTATACACGTATATTCTTTGTAAGGCAGCAATTCAAAGATTAGTTGTTATGGTGGGCTCCAGTCCCCGTCCAAAACATAGAGAAACACAGCTAAAGGAGAAGCGGTAACAATGAGCTGTAAGTGCAAGAGTATACATACCCAAAAGTAGACCATCAAGTTGGTGTTGGTCCCGTGAGAAACCCACTCATACCAGAATGTAAGAATCCACAAATAATTATGGCAAATATCCCCAGCATTAAAGTCAGGAGAACCAGATTGGCTTTGTTTGATAGAAATTTATCAAGCCATTCCTTCTCATCATACAGACCACCATAAAACTCTTCAATGATGATATTTATCAGAGCATCCAGAAGCTTCTTTGAAGGGCCCACGTCTTTTGAATTCAAGACCTGAATTCTAGCTTCCCTCAGATGTTTTATTACTACCTCTGCCTCAATAGGTTCCATTTTTTTGGAAGAATCTACTACAGGATTTTTACCTTTGCTGTGCGAGGCATTGATGGTTACATGCACGTCTGAAGTAACTACAGAGGAGGAGGATAATGATGGAGAAGCAATATCTGAGATAGCAACTGTTTCTGATGAATGTGGTTCCACTGGATTCACTGAAATAATAAAGTTCTGGAAAGAGAACGAGACTATCAAACTTGTGAAATCAGTGGGAAAAACATCTAATTATCCAAATGAAACTATTGTGTTCTACAGCAGGGTCAATTCAAAGAAATTTTCTTATTCTTCCCAATGAATATCAAGGAACAATGAACTATTATATTGAAATTATCCAAATGGTGCAGTCTGATAACTTGACAATCAGGGTTGTTTGAGCTTCCTGCTCGCAGACTGATTAGATGAACTTATTACATCCAGCAAGTTAGTCACTAATGCATGAAAGAGTTTGTCCCGGTGTTTTGACAAATGAATGACAATTTATTACTCCTTGTCACGCATACAAAATGATAAAAGTCTTCAATACACCAGAGCAATCTAAGAGCGACCAGGTAATGTGTTATCGCAGTTTTTGTCGTACATTTTATGAACTTTCTCTCCTAAATGTTACAAGGAGGCGGGAATGAATTGGAAAATTACCAAAAACAAAAATTTTGCATACGCAAAAACCTTAAGGCCAAAATAAAACTCAATAGAGAATTTTATATCTGAAACAAATTAAAAAATAAAATAAGATAACAAGTTGTATTTGAAGAATTACTCATTACTGTATATATCCAGCGACACCAAAAATAATGTTTCATGCAAACAAGTCCTCCATGCTTAGCTGATAAGATGAAACAAATCATGTTCAATCACAAATAAGCCACATAAATGTTCCTCCTTGAAAAAGATAAAAGATCAATCACACTACCTCTGCAGATTCGGCAAACGGATTATCATCAGAAACCTCAGAGAATTCCGTCAGAGACTCCAAAACCGCAATATCCTCTCGAAACGGCTTTAAATGCCGGATTCAAACTCTTTTTCGTGACCTAACAACAATTTTTCCAGGTCAGAAATTTAAATATCTTAACCTCTATGCGGTACGCCAAATCGATTGAAACCGTACCTTGCGCAGATTTCTATTGTTCTCCGAAGTGGATTTCAATCGGCGATTTCCAGAAGATTGATCTCTCTGTGGCGTTTGAAGTTGAAAATCTCTCATTTTCGCTCTGTGTATTAAGCGGGAAATTTGAAATATGCCGAGAATATATTTATATTAGATATCTCCCCGGTCAGGTCAGGTCAGGTCAGGTCAGCTACTGCATTAATCGCAGCAATGTTCTACAGTTTCAACAAGGGGAGCAAACGAGCCGAGCTCAACCTCCCTTACGCAAGCTCGAGCTCGACGAGCTTGAAATTAAGGCTCGAGCTCGAGAACTAGCTCGCGAGTTGGAGCTCGCCAAGGAGCACTCGATCCAAGCACAACCAAAAAAATCAACAAAAAATTCAATCAAATATTTTGAAAGCAAAATTTTTTGTTAGACAATTTATTCTACAAACTGTAAAAAAAATATATAGAAAAGAAAATTCACCTATTCGTGGTGGAGTAGGAGCAAACGTGTGTCGTGTGCCAATGGATTGAAGCTGGAGTTCTGCAATTTTTCCTTCCACTTCGCGCGAGACTGCTGGAGAGAGAAAGATTGAAAGAGTTCTCAATAGATTAGAATAATCACATAATTCACATTAATTAATCATACCTTTTTTTCTATTTTTAATTTTAATTTTATTAAATTATTTGATTGATTGATTTATTTTTTTAATAAATTAAAATAATTAATATATATTATATATATTAAATAAATATAGGGCTAAGATAACTAAAACCAAATATATTTTGTTAAAATGAAAATCAAAACGTATTAAATTATTGATTAAGTTTGTTTTTAGATAATATAAATCAAAAGATCATATTTTATTATATCTAAAACTAACATATGATATATTGACTATCAATTCTAATATATGATAATTTTTTAAAATAAATACATTTTGTTGTAGTGGATATTGAAATTATAAAGATAAAATTCATATGCATTATATTAAATATTTATTTACGAAAAAATATCTAAACGTATTAAATTGTTGATTAAGTTTATTTGTAGATAATATAAATCAAAAGATAATATTTCATAATCATCTAAAACTAAAATATGATATATTGACTAGCAATTCTAATATATGGTGATCTTTTAAAATAAATGCATTTTGTTGTAGTGGATATTGAAATTATAACAATAAAATTTATATACATTAATTACATTAAATACTTATTTATAAAAATCAAAATGTACTATATTGTTGATTAAGCTTTTTTTTAGATAATATAAATTAAAAAATTATATTTTAATATCATCTAAAACTAAAATATGAGATATTAACTAATAATTTTAATTGATGGTGAATTTTTAATATTTATTTATAAAAAATATCAAAACTTACTAAATTGTTGCTTAAACTTATTTTTAACAATATAAATAAAAATATTGTATTTTTTGTTATTATATAATATTAAAGTAAGAAATATATTAACTAATAACTCTAATATTTGGTGAACTTTGAATATAAATTTGACACAATATTAAATATGCACATAAATATATTTATAAAAAATAAAAAAAAAAAAAAAAGTGAGCTCACAAGCTCACGAACATGAACCATGGAGCTCGAGCTCGAGCCGACTCAACTCAACTTGCACCCCTACTTAAACCCATGTGCTTCCACTTCTCTTGTCCAAAAACCAAGATGAACATTTAACTGTAGTTAGACAAGTGCTTGAGCTTCATCTTAATGTCCAAAAAAAGAATTGCAAAGATTTAAAAATAAAAACTAACTTATAATGAAAAATAATTAAGAATTTAACATAATTGGATGGACTAAAAAAAGTAAAATATCAATGATGAGAAAGAATAATTAAAGAAAACTTAATTTAATTAACTATTTATAGTTATAGAAAGAAGTGTATGTGGCAAATTAGAGTAAAAACTAACTTGCCCACCTCATACAACATGTAAGAGAGAGAGAGATAGAAATATTGATTGATTTTCATTTTAAATAGGGTAAATTACAATTACTTCCACAAGTTTGGCATAATTTCCAATATATCTTCATTATTTGAAAAATTGCAAATACCCCCTAATTTTAATACTCGTCTTACAACGAGCTTATTCTGTTAGGTTTTCATTATTTTTTTTTTTGTGGTGAACTGTCTAAAATACCCTTTTGAATTATAAATTATAATTATATATATTATAAATCTCTAAAATATTTTTATGAACTAATATTTCCTCTAAATTATTTATTTTACCCATCATAAAAAAATTATATTTTTTAAATACTTTTTTTTTTATTTTTAAAAGAATCCAACAATGATAAAATAGTTATGTCCACCTCACCATTTATGAGCATCATAATTATTTTTTATTTGAGAGAACGTTTGTAATTTTTCAAATAATAAAAATGTTTTCGTAATTATGTAAAACTTATCAACAGAGGACTGTAATTTACCCTTTTAAATAATATAATATGATTAGGGGTATGATGGGTACACAATTAGGGGAAATTAAGTGCTCCACTTGAGTAGTTAGTGCTAAGCATTGGCCTGCCCACTCACCAAATGGAAAACGATGAGTGACTTTACTATATACGGTGAAGTTCCCAAAACCAATACGCTCCAACTCCAAGTGCACAAAAGGAAGGCGATAAATTATATAAAATACAGGTAATTTTTGTCGCATCCTCAAATTCCTCTCCATCTCTTCCTATATATTACTGCGTCTTATATAGTAAAATCTAATTTCATAACTTTTGAATTATTTGAGTCTGAATATATTTATCTATTTTATTAATAGAGACAAATAATTAAATGATTGTATCAATTTATTTGTTAATAATTTACATAGACAATTCAAATTTTGAATTTATAATTATAATAATTATGCCTGATCGGTAAAAAATTTGAACCGTAGCCTCAAATTGAACAATAAAATTACATATAAGACATCATTAATTATAAAGTATATTTACAACACCCTCCCTGAAATTTAGTGTAATAATTACATATAAACCCCCTATATTTTAATAAAAGTCCAACAGATAGATTATACATTAATCAAAATTAATCTGCTAATATTAACAAAAAATATTAAATAAAAAATCATATTTACGCTCATTTGACTTATTGCATGTTAAAAAAATACTTTTATAATTAAACTACTCTTATAAAAAAAAATGCAACTCCTGACATGCACTGGTGTACGAATAACGTATAAGAAAGTCAATTGGGGTTAAATAAGATTTTTTTTTCTCTAATATCAATAAATTTGATAAATTTGATTAATAAAATTATTTATTTGTCAGTTGAAAACAAAATTAAACACCATTGGATACAACTTGTTAAATCATAAAAAAAACATCATGTGTATTTATAACAAGTCTCAATAAAGAGGATTGTAATTATCTCTAATGATGATGGTTGGACCCAAAAATTCCTGGGCCTATCAATTATTCTGGTTTTGTTTCAGGTGGTTGTTGATAATGAATGAAATGTTGGGCAGTTTGTTGATGGGAGATCTTTACTGATTTTGAGAAAATTCCAAGCTCATGCAGAAAAGTTTGCAGCCAATTATATTCGTCAAATTAGCAACATAGATTCTGGTAAAAAGGCTATAACCTAGAGCCTAGAGCTGCCCCCTACTCACCAGGTTTACTTTCTCTCTATGTTATTCAAAAAGTTGGTCATTTTATATTGTATTCCGACGCTGCCGCGTGATTCACATAATTCAAAAGGCAAACACAAAGGCAATAAAATCAGCATTTTCTTCTGATGAAGCTCATAGATTGATTGATTGATCGTTCCAGTGTAAAATATATAACTTGCTTATCAATCACTTTACTACGACACGTAACTTGGAACTTCAACAAACCACACTTAATTAAAAACCTTGATTTACTACACACAAACACCATGGCCAATTTAAAACCTGAAATAGTGAAACTTACGTTGGTTTCACATGTTACACGTATGTAGTAATTTCCAAGCAAACCACACAGATTTACACCAGATTCTCCAACGCTAACCTTCTCCCTACACGATACATCAATTACAAATGCGAGAAACACATACGATAGTAGATGAGCTAGCAAGCAGTAGCACACCTAGTGGCGGAACGAGTTGTGATCAAATTTGATTTCAGGGTCGGATTCCTCCGCACCATGATCACTCGCAACTTCATCGGGTGCATTAGGAGAGCGGATTTTCCCCCCAGTAAGGCAATGATAACAGGCATTTGGTCCTCCAGGAACGTTACGGTTCACTTCAGGACCAAGTAGCCTACGGTTGGAGATTTTTGCATGGGCTTCACTCATGAATCCGACAATCAATAGAGAGGCAAAAAAGAGAACAGCACAAGTCTTCATTGTTTTTGAAAAAATTACCTGAAAAAAAAGTCATTAGAATTGTTAAATAATAATAATAAAATCCATAAATAAAATGCCATCAAAATGTTAATAATAACTACCATGCATATTATAACAAACTTATACATATATATACATAAAATGATATAGATATCCACACATTTGAAAATAAACTCTGAAACTCATGATGATCGCTCGTAATTTTCTATAAAACTTCAATTTTAACTGTTAGACTAACAACTCATTGGGACTAATAATTAATTATATATAGAATGAAAAGAATATATGTGTATATATAGATGAATGTTAATAATTACCAGGCAGCTAGGTAATGTGTATAGGCTATATATATGTAAGAAAGAGAATTGGTAAGTAGTTATATGTAAGAAAAAGGGTTGGCAAGTGGGGGGTATATATAGTGGAAATGAGGGTTTAGGGGAATGAAAAAACATGAATGAGATTAAGAATAAAATAATTTAAGTAATAGACACGTATTGATCACTAAGAAGCAAAAGAAGCTTGAAGGGAAGCATCTTTCATGGTTTCCCGTCCACAGAATAATCACATATTTATGTAATGCTAAGTTGCTAACCTTTCTTTTTGGGACTTAATTATAATTAATTAAGTGTATATTCTATTATGGTTCTCCACCAAACTCTTTAGACCAATAATTAATCATTATTGGTCGTTTTTCCAATTATTTAATTACCTTTCTTTTGAAAATTGCCAAATTAAATAAACCAAGAGAGTGGAGGACTTAGAATGTTGGAGAGCTAAAGTATATATATCATCATTATCAATTTTATTAATTAACTACAGATAATAATACTTTTTCTCAACTTCTATTTGATGATGTTGATTACTTTAATTCTTTATAACTAGCTAATTAATAGTACTGCAATTGTTATTTTTATTCATTGTTAATACATATACACTTAAAAATATGTACAGATATAATTAACTTTATTTAATAATATAATTTTTTGGTATATTAATTGAAATTGTAAATATTGTTTTATACATATAAGTAAATCAATGAAATTAGATAATTTAATTATATATATATGTTATTAAAATATGAAGAGAAAAAAGTACAATTATATGTACAGTGTGAAGAGATATGCAGGGTGCTTTTACGACTACTCTTTTGTTGGTTGGTGGTAGACATGTTTTAGTGTCCAGATTAGCATACGATGGGAACTTACTTTTTGGACCTTAAATTATGTCCACAACAATAATGGAATTTTGTTAAAGGAAGTACTATGCTTGTATGCATATTAATTTATAGGAGATATACGTGGTTTGATACTCAATTGGTGTTTTGTCGTGTGAATTATTTTTCGTACGAATCTCACGATTGTTTTGAAAAAGAGTCTCGCCAGTAAGAGAAGGCCTTCGTGATTATAAACCGCTCAAACTATTGTTTGCAATTAATATAGGATGCTTGCTTGCATTAATAGAATTTATAAATATACTTTCTTTTTTTCATATTTAACTTTACTAGTAATGTCTTTTAAGTTGTCGATTTCTTAGTTGGGCCTCGTGTAAGGTATAGTTGGGCTGATTTGGGCCGAATATGCTTGGAAAAATTTGGGCTGTACAGGCCCACATTGTATCATGCTGTCCCAGAATAATTACTTGGATCCAAACGCAGCCTAATATACATGAGCGGTGAGCCGTTTGTCGTCCCAAATGATCGGACGGTGTAGATCATCAACATTTTGGCGCCATTTTCTTTGTCCTCTCACCTCATTCCACGGAAAATAGCCGGGAAAAAGAGGGGAAAAAAGGAAGTGAGAAAGAACTTTTTACTCTTCCAGTATCAAAACGAACCACAAAGAAGGGATTCAACGCATGGATTCAGGTGCTGGGGAAAGCTCTGCTGCGGACGATTACGAGTCGTTGATGTCGACGACCGATGCGGAGCTGTTGAAGAGCGCGTGGCGGAACGAGAAGGCGGCTCCGGAGATTCTCAAATTCGATGCTGATTTAGTTCAGAGGTCCCGCCAACAGATCCAACTAATGGTCGAGTAACTTTCTTAATAATCAATCTCCTAATAATTGTGATCTTTCAACTGGATGTGCCCTTTTTGCTGGGACTCTTATCTATTTTATATCCTGATTGCTTTGCAGATACTACTGTTTATGTAATTTATTCCATGAATTGGTGGTATTTGTTGTGTGCTTTTTCTGGTAATGGTAGTTGTTGCTCAAACTACTGGCACTTTTTAGCTGTATTTGTTTTCTTCCTCTACAAATAGGTAAAAGGGATTTCATGATTGTGTGTGGTTTTGTTACTAATTGGCTGAGCTTTCTTTGTAAGAATTATGTATGAGAGGATGTAGTGTCATGAAATCTGACTATTATGTGGAAGTTGCTGCTGCTGAAATGTTTTAATTTGTACATGGAGAAAAATGAATTCTTACCAACCGTGCAACCTGGTTGCCTGTTGATTATGTCGAGTGTAAAGGTTGGAGCTCTTGTTTATGCAATTCATATGTGAAGGGTCTCCCTAAGATTCTTGTCTCAGCCAGAGAAACCTACTTATAATACATACCTGGAATAGGCGACAGGTCCTCTCCCTTAACTTCACTCCACCTAAGTTAATATTCGTAATAGTTCTCTTACAATGTGTGGTCAAAAGGGTGATAGTATATTGACTACTTTTGTAGTTGATGACTAAAAACCTTTTACAGACCTATTATTTTCTTGCGAAAATTGGACCTACTTGGATATGACAGAAATGGAATCAATTTCTGCTGAATTGAGATGAGCCACAGGTTAATGTTGACATCTTGTACACATTGGATGTAGTTTGTATTGACAAATTTGCCACCTTACTTCTATGTTTTAGGAAGAGATGGTGGACGAGTATAACAAAAATGGTGTTGATCCACTCACGGTGTCCCTTTACCAGATGGACTTGGATAGGACCATGTTCTTGTTAAGATCATATCTCCGCACTCGTCTTCAAAAGGTAACCATGTGCTAGTCTTTTGGCGGCTCATGCTGGCGCTATCCTTTTATGGTTTATTCGTATTTGAGTTTTATTGCTGGAGCTTGATGCTATTTTAATTGACTCTGAACTTCTATTGATGGAAGAAACACGACATTTTTCTGCTAGGTCATAGTAATATATTCAGCTGATTTGTAAAATGCTCATAGATGTAAAAAAACCTTGAAATGGAAAGAGTCATCCAACTTACTTACCCTTCACAAGTTTTGAGAAGCTTCTAACTATGGTTTTCACTTGTGGTCATGTTGTGGCAGATTGAAAAATATGTTTTCCACATACAGAAAACTCTGCAACTGTGGAACCGGCTTTCTAAACAGGAACAAATGTTTGCCCGGAGGTCGGTCCTTTCATTCTTTGCAATTCATTGTATGTAAAAACACTTTTTTTAACTTTTTAAGTACAGGTGTGCTGGAGACCTGAAACATCACCTGGAACAATCTGTGCTCTCAAAATTGCCAGATCAATACCAATCTCATTTAAGGCAATCTGCAGCAAGTGAAGACGACGACATGGGTGAGCTGATTACTTACGAGAGTAAAATGGTTTTCCGGTACAAATGATGATATAAAAACTAAATATAACATGGAAATGCCAATGAGTGGAAAAGTAAAGGAATAGGACATGAAAATGCAACAAGAGAAAATTCACCCTGCTCGACAGTAATTGTGATTTAGGTTCAGGGAGGACCCAACCACCTTGCTAAAATAAGAACATGACTGCAACCTCTTTTATGGCATGTCTTCTTGACATTCTATGAGTGCCTTTTGATGAAAATATGAAATGTTGACTTTCTTGTCCCAATTTATGTCAGTTCCAGAGCCACAGCTGGACACCTATGTTGTCTGCAGAAGCAAGAGATATTTAGGAGCCTTCCAGCTTGATGACATGTAATTCACCAAATAGCAACTTCTCAAATTCAATTGTCGTTTGCTTAAACATTTGCTAATATTTTGATCATCCTACAGGGGGGAAGCCTAAACATTGAGGCTGATGATTATGCTCTACCATACAAGTCTATAAAGCCACTCGTGGAGAGTGGGCAAATTGATCTTGTCTGACTTCTTTAAAGTTGCTGGTGTCTGAAAATGAATGCCCTCAAGTTATGGCAGCGTATGCATGATGTTGTTAATTGTGCTTGTAGTGGCGGCAAGATCTTATAACAAACATCAAGTTCACTATTTCATAGTGTGCTACACCACCTAAAAATGGATGCATATTAGGCATTTGTTTTCCGTTGAATTCCCACCGTCTCACCTAGTAGTCTATTAGTTCTCAAGCATGGCTCTTTGTTGGTTCATGTAAGTTGATAATTATTAACAGATATGAGAGCATTGGTGCAGCATCCCTCAGAACCTTGATTTCCCTCAATTTCCTCTTGTTTTTTGCTTGCATGTCTTTGTAAAGCCCCGATGACGCTTAAATTAACTAGAAGGTAGGGTAGGGCAGTTTCTTGATGAACAAGATGACTACCTTTGACTCGTATGGACTTATTTATTTTCTTGTTCCACATCTTTCATATTGTATATATCTTATGGTCAAACAACTCGTGCTAGTGTTTAGCTTATAATTAACTTCTCATTCACACCAAAAGCCGTGAACAACCGAAACATTTGTTGTCATAATTGGCTGACACTCCTCGAAACATTCTGGTGTCTCCACTACGATGAGACCAAAACTAAAACGTAAAATGACACTCGAAACTACATAGTCAACTAATGCGAACAAAAAATGTCTCAAGAGAAATAACGCTACAAAACACAGAATCAATTTCAGAGAAATCTTCTTTGGGTTCTCAGGCCCCCAAATCAAGCCACGAAACATTGTTTAACAATTATTTAAAAAAGAAAAAGGGTTCGGTATGCAGACAAAAAGTTCCAGCAAATGACACTGCTATTTCCAATTTTATAGCACCGACCGAGAATCAATTCAAAACTACAAAACAAAATGGAAAATGAAGAAATCTTCCTAGTTTATCATCATCATCGTCATCCATGAGAAGTGAAAATCAAACGGCCAAAATCTTGAGCAGACCCTCAAAAGTAACACCTCCATTTTCATCCCCACCACCCAGTCTGATCATGGCTTTCACATCCTCGTCACAGGCCTCAAATCCAGCCCAACTCAAATAACTCTTCAAGTCCTCATGGCCCACCTTTCCATCCCCATCTTTGTCCATAACCCGAAACGCATCCTCCATCACACCAATTCTCCCATTCTTCTTATCCTTCTTCCTACCATTCAAAACCTTCTCAAATTCTTCATACTCCACGTATCCATTCTTGTTCGAATCCGCCACCGATATCATCGACCCAATTACGTCCTCCGAAGACGTCTCCGGGCCCGACAATCCCCCGTAGAAGGTCCGTAGATCGTCGTAGCTGATTTTTCCATCGCCATCCGCGTCCAAGACTTCGAATGCCGACCTTAAATTGGATTTCGACACGGTTTGGAATGAGGTTCCCGTCGGGCACATTTTCTTGTGGGGGTAAATATGCACAGGAGAAATTTAGGGGTTATAAAGAAAATGGAGAGGAAAGGTTATGAAACGCTATTTTGTGTGTGAAAAATTCTGAGAGGGGGGAGGGCGGTGGATGTATACATATAGATGGAGAGGGGACGTCGAGGCGTCCTGGGTTCTTGGGGGCCCATCCTACTTTAAGAGTTTGGGCAGCAAGTCTTGTAATTGTTATTGTTTATGGTGGTGATTTGTTCTCTCACATCACATGTTGCAAAAACATATATCTTTGACAGGCGCGTATGCGTATGCGTATGTGATGACGCCATGCGAGAATAGAATCGAACCGCTGTTTCATTTCTGAAAGCTGCCCCTCAAATAATGGGTCCCTCCCTGTCCACCATCAATGGTTGGAATCATGAGTTGATAATTGAAAGGGTCGGTTCGCTGGCTGGCTCAGATGACTTGCCTGCGTTCGTATATGTTAAATAGATTTAAGATTTATTAAAGTTTCATAAAATATATATAGATTCATATATTTATTCAAATATGAATTTGAAATGTGCAGATTCTCCAAATATCAATTTAATGGTTGTGGTTTGAATTGAGGGTTTCAAAATATATATAGTTTTGGTTGATGAGGGATGGGTTTGATAGCACAAAGTAGAGAAGAGAGATGAGAAGGAGAAGAGTTTGTGCATATTTATTTTATATATATATATATATATATAATACACATTTAATTATATATTATTAAACTTGTTGAAAGTATCAAAACTTTTGGAAGTAAAATCAAATATTTTGTAGAGATAGGGTTTGAGTGGGTGGTGTGCAGTGCACACCCCACTTACATTAAATGTGTGAATCTCAAACCTCAATATAACTGGTTGTCTCACTTTGACTCGTTTAATCACACCACAGCTCCCACCCCCGAATTTATTTCTTTTTGCCGTCTTTTATTCTAAGATTTGACTTGCTACTATATGGAAATAAATTCTAATACAATTTTAATTAATTATATAATAAATTAAATATATTTATTATGTAAATTAAAAATAATTAATTATATAATAAGCGTAATTATAATTTATTTGATTGGACGGAAAGAATTTTTTTTTGTGGGGGAGGGGGTGGGTAGTTGGTTGGTTTGTGATATTGGGCATTGGTGTAGTTTGTGGATGGAAATGGGGGGAATATTTTGAGAAGAAAAAAAGGTATATTCTTCATAGGGATAATATTATATGTTTCCAATAATATCTGCCACAATCAACTTAATTAATACGATTATATGTATATATGTTTGCACAATTAGTTTAATTATTTTTTCTCTTTTTAGTTGTCTTTTTTCCTTTTATGAAGAATATTTTTTCATAAATACCAATATAGTTAATAGTAGATTCCACCTATAATAAATGGCGTTCATCTAACGTCAGTATTTTTGCCCTCATCAATTGTTTTATCTTCTTTTTTAGCTTGTTTATTGCTTTGTTGGTCTATAAGACAAGTTCAAATAAATTAATGGGTTGTGCACAAAAAAAAAAAAAAAAAAAAAACAGTTTGGTATTTGGTTAGTAAGAACAAACGAAGAGAAAGTAAAATTAAATATATATGAAATCACTCTGAAATTTAATTTTGTTTTTATCTAAAATTGAAAAAAAAATTAAAAATTAAGGCCAAAAAATATAAAAAAAATCATTATCTTTATTTAATAATCTATTACCCATGGACAAAATATGGTGTCTAGTGTCCACATGTGGTCAATTAATCAAGGGATAGATGAAGAATACTCGTTTTATTTGAGATATTGATATATTAAAAAATATTTTTATTTTTCTTTGATGAATAATTTTAAATTTTAATAATTTATAATTATTTTAGCGTAATATTAACTTTGTTATTTTTGTACAAGATAAAGAGAAATAATTAATTAATAAAAATTCAAAAGTTGAAGGAAGCGAATCCTCTTATTTGATGTTTTGTTTTGGACCTTAGAACAGTGGTCCTCCTGGGTTGGACTTGGACTAATCATAGCCCACTAACTTAGAGCCCAACCAAATTGGCCCACCTAAAACCCTAATTTCCCAGAAATTCCATTATTTAAATCAAACCCAAAGGTGTTTCTTCTTGTTCTTCGCTTCTTCTGCTTCTTCCCTCTTCCCCCACCACACACACACACTCACTCTCACTCTCACTCTCACTATGTGAGCTTATGTGAAAAATTTCAGGTTTGATCAAAAGTTGCCTCTTGATGTGGAATCCTTTTCGATTCCTCGTAATTAGGATTTCTCGATCGTATATACACGCAGTTCGCTGTTGGTTTATATGACGGAGGCAGAAATTTATGCGGGAGAGTTGAGTCGCTTCGCTTCAGTTTTAAAACAGGCGCAGTGAATAATATTCCTGCTAAATTCTACTCCAACTAATTTACTTCAATTCTTTTCATTTTCGATTACCGTTTCTGCAAAAAAACAATTGCATTTTGGTGAGTTTTCTGCTAATATTCCAATGATGGCATGGAATCTTTGAGACCTGATTGTCTAAGTTGATGACAATTATAAGCATTTTCTGCTGAGGATAAGGATACCCCTTCCACTATTATTTTCGGATTTAAACTCCTTTTTTTGTTTATTTTTGATTTGGAAATAATTTTTGTTTTTGAAATTGGAATTATGGTGTTGGAGATGATGATCGCACTGGGCTCTGAGCAGTTTTTATTAAAACTGCGCGATTGATGGACAATGCAGCCTAGAAAGCTATATCTGATCTTAATCCCTCTTCACTCTTCACACTTCACATTTTCATGTGTTTGTTCTGTTGTTGGATATAGTTCTCCTCACAGTTATCAATATCTTACTGATTTCCGATTTGATCTTCACCAATTTAGGTATTATAAATATGAGAGAATTGTCATTGCAAGCAAATCCAGGATCTGAAATCCATTGATACTTAATAAATATAATTCAAATTAACTTATTTGAAATTTTTTAATTTAAAATTATTCAAATCAATTCAACAAATTTATTATTAAGAAGAATTTGAAATCCAAATGCAATCTCGTCTCCTTTTCGATTTGACTTTCACAAGATTAGACATTATAACTGGGGCTAAATTCGATTATCCTGCTCAATTCTGAAAACCTTCAATTACTCCGGTCTTTTAAAATAATTATCTAAATTCAATATAAATGGGGCAGAAATACCTAAAAGAGATTTATTATAAATCTAAGTTTTCATAAATTTTGTAAAGTGAAGTAGAATATATATATATATTTTAATTCGGTAAAGTTCCATAAATACCGGTAAAATCAAGGCTTGAAGAGCCCTTGTCATCCCGGATAGTACTATGGGCCTATTTTCACACGCCTTGGGACTTTACTAAAATGTATTTGGGCCATTGTTTCCAAATAGAATAGGTGACTTGAACATCAACACGGTCTACATCATCAAGCTTGCTTTTGATCCATTTGATGGGCACGAAAGAATCAGATTCGAAGATAATGTTTTGTCTGTTTAGTATGAATTTTTTCCATTGCCATTTCAATGCTCTAAGTTTAGCAAGATTTGGATCATAGACTGAGATTTGAGTGGTTTTTGTGTAAGTAAGAAAACTGCAACAATCACAAACAACAAATGATGTTCATTTGTCGTCCTTGAATGTTGCGTCCGTATTCACCTTCGTCTACCCTAGTGGTGTGGGCTTCCACTAACAATTGGTTTGGGTCTCGACTCCTTTAGTCTTTCTTTCATTGAGCTGTTTGGTTGCTTTTTTGGCAATGAATCTTGCCACCTCCTCTGTGTTTGGTTGTTCTTCTTCCCATGTGCTCTTCAAATAGCTTCCAGTATCACAACTTAAGTGATAATAAACTCTTTCTTAATGGATGCGTCATGGAAGAATTGTTAATTTGGCTCAGATAAACAAAGAAACCACTTTCTAATTGACAAATGATTTAGATGTTGGAGTCTCACTTGCCATTTAGAGAGAAACCACACATATTTCAAGAAGGGCAGAAAAGGAAGATATGTTAGGCATTTTCCACTTGAGAATCATAAAATGGACGTCCAGTAATTTGAGTTCGTATAATTTGCAGATTTTACTTAGTGTCGGTAATGTGTCAAACAGGATTATCTAAATGAACACTTTGAGTCTGTTGTGGATGTCAAGACTTCAAATCTTTGCCCACAATTTCACTCTCATGTTCAGTGGTTTCAAATCTTTGTTAAAATGATTCACATACTAATTCAAATACAAAAATATAGGTGGCAACTATTATTTCCTATTAATATATAAACTCCTAATTTTTTTTCAAACGTATGAGACTGGTTGTAACTTTGGTTAATAAAATTGCCAAAACCCACTTTTTAAAATGAATGTTTTATCTTTCACCCACTTTTATTATTTTCTATAAATATAGGGTTTTAAGGTGAATTATATTTTGTTGTAAATAGTTAAGGGTGTTTTTCTATTTACTTTAAATTTAAAGGATTTAAATAAAGATTTTTATAGTTCAATGTAGTAATTAATGATGGTGATATACTTTAAAAAGAGTTTAAATTGTATTTCTCCCTTATAATTATTAACAAAAAATAAAGATTATAGTGATTCAAGGCAAATGCACTTCTCTTACTAGACCGAAGCTCAATTTCAATAAATGATTACCTTCCAAATGAAAGAGAACAATATTAGACATTAGCAATGTAGTGATAATTAGCATGAATTCAACAGACTCTTGAACTTCCCCAAATTGCTAAACATGATTCGATTTGTAGGGACGCGAGGGTGAATTGCCGAACCCCCTAATATGATAAACTCATGCAACACAAGCGGACCGACCTAGGATTTGACGTTTGAACACAACAGTCCATTCAAGCTTGGTGTCAGGAACTCCGAAACTATGAAAATCCCATGATTTCCAAGAATTTAAATAACTTAAAAGGATGATTTCTATTTATGTCTAAAAATTTTCTCCCTTGTGTCAAAACTTATAGAGATTTTACAATATCAATGCGCCTACAGAGCAGAGAAAGGAGTTTCATCATATCAGCGTACAGGAGATGCAAAAAAGATCACAACAAAATATACAAAAAAACCAGCTAAAAATTCCTGCGTAGATGTAATTCTGTGTAGAGTGTGTAGGGAATTTGTATTCAATACTACAGCATTTCATCTTCTCCCTCTCGCTGGTCAAAACATGATCCACATACCTGTACATTCGATGTGAAGAAAATGGATTAAAAGATTTCTAGAGTTTGAATAGAAGACGATCAAAAGGTTTCCACACAAAAAAAAAGAAAAGAAAAAGAAAAGACGAGGATACAAAAGCAGTCTTGCAGCAGTGAAAAATAGATGAGTAAAAGAAACGTACTGCTTTGTGAAAATGGAGCTTTGAAGAATGTCTGAACTGTTTAAGTGTGCCTCTTGCAAACGATGATCATATAGTAAGGAAGACAGGTCTACAAGCTGCTCTTCGATGCTCTGGAAGTAAAGGGATAACATTCATCAATAAAATTTAGAAAAACTGGGCACTGTATTTATATCAGAAGAAAAGACTTACATCCAAATATTTTTCTAATCGTTCAACTAACTCATGCGGAAATGGTTCTGGCAAGTTTGTTTTCTTCTTGTAAAACTTCTCCAGCCAAAGCTCAGTGCTTGACTTATTCTTTCTACCCTTCACTGGTTCCCCTAGTGGAGTTTTCAGGTGTTCTGCAGCAAAAGCTTGAACAGCCTGGCGAAGATATCAAGTTTGTATGAATAAAAATCAGGAAGGCAAATTTGGCTGACTGTTAAATGAAATTACCTCCGATGTATCTCGAATTCTATGAAGGGCTGAATCCACACGAGCATATATTGTGTTCCTCTGCAGAATTAAGTCAATAAAAAAATTCAGTTGTCGGGAATCTGTCAGCGCTCTTTGCTTAAGATATTCTATCCAGAACCAAACTTGTAGCACCACATCAACCTTTGATAATTTTCACAGCATGCAGCTTTCAGGGTAAAAAAGAAAGAGCAAAAGAGGGGAGAGAAGAAGGAGAGTGAAATTCACCAATGCTACATCCCGTAGCATTTGACTAATTTGAGAAGTGTTCGAAAATGGTCCAAATGGATGACAACCAGCCGCCAAGAGCCAATTCACTACAGGTCTCTCATGAACATGAGAAGCTTTCTCATATGGTGCACTCAATCCGCCTACAACAGATGCCAGCCCGGCCAATATATGCCTCTGAGCTAGTGAAGGTATAGCATGTCTTCTCTCCAACTCAGAAACATAACTGTCCAACCGAGGAAGGAAAAAAGGAATTCCGAGTGTTAAACGTCTGTTTATAGGTCATGAGACCCCATTCTTATATCAACAAAAGAGAGAGAGAGAGAGAGAGAGAGAAATGCATCACATACAACCACATGGCCAAGGCCTAAACCCAGATTTCTTAGATGCCATAAATAAGAAGGTTAAATAGGAAAAGATAACTTTACAGCAAAGAGAAACAATATTAACAGGCATATTTAATAAACAAAATATAAAAGGAAAATATCACACATAGAATAAAAACCCATAGTTCATACAAAATGAAACAAGAAAAGGGCTCCTTAAGAATATCATTTCAATCAAAGAATTACCACTAATGCACATTACACAGTTTTCACGCATTTAACACTGAGCAGCATAGACAACGGGAACAGGATTAGTCAACGTTGCTACTCAAGATCAGATGAACGCCGAGGGAAATACGAGATTAGTTAGAGAGAAATTAGAGACAGCTATGTTTTGCTGGGAATGCAAACATGCAGTGCTGTGCATAAGTCCCAGTAAATAGTCATAATGCTAGTAAAAGAACAATTTCTTGTGGTTAAGAAACATAAACTCGAGCCTTGCAATTGCAGAAGAAATTTGAACAGCTGATGCTTAGAACAGGACCCTTTTGAGGATATTAACCAAACATCCACAGAGTACAAAAGTAGACCATAAAGATGCTGGAGAGATACAGATTTGTTTTCATATTATGTTCCACCATAGCAAAGAATTGTGGCTAAACACCAAATAAAGAAGAATAAACCTGTAAAGTTTTGCCAGCATGCTTACCTAAGAGGTATTTTCTCACTTTGATGCTGAAGCACAATAACTACATCATTACTTGTCCATACAAGACTATCATCTTCCATCATAAGGTGTTCATCAACATCAGCCAGTGATAAAACAAAGCTGCAGATGAAAATGACATTAATCTGTTATCCTAAAAATTTTAATCAGTGGAATAATAAAAGCTTAACTGCAAGAAGAACTTGTCATGCATCATCAATCACAGAAGAATATGTTATCTCATCAAATATACTGATTAATTAAGTATTTATCATGTAATGCATTCATGAAATTAGAAGAGGATGAATTTGCTCACACTGGAACAACCCTAGTTCCGTAAGTTCGGTAGAAGTCTCCTTGTTTCTTCTTTTCTGACCTCCTCCTCTTATCCTTTGGACGCTTTGAACCATAAGATTCCCAAAGAGGTTTATGCTTTAGGATAGAATCACCAGTTCCATCAGACTCATCCATCCAGGTCTGGTAAGAAACTAACATTCAGAAGCAAGTAGATGGAAAAGGAGGGGAAATAATGTGTACCACAAACATAGATGCCCGCAAAACTTAACGATAGTTGCCACCCAGATCCACGAATGTACAATAAATAAGCAGGAAAACCAACCTGGCGAAGGAAAAATTTACTTGAAAGGGTCGGGTCAGACATCTCAAGTAAACCCGCTGCAAGCACATCAGCAGATCGTTCCATCTCCTGCAATTAGGGGGCTATATAAATCACAGCGAGATCCATTTCATTCAAAAATCTTAATTAAGTGGTTAATTGAGATGAAGTAAGAAGGTTGTCACTTAAACGATTACTGTTTCCCAATATCTTATCAAAATCAAACACAAGAGGTGGTGCATTTCTAATCAATTTGACAGATAACCTAGAACAATACATAAAATCCTTGAATCTACCTCCTTAAGAATGGCACCATCCAGATATGTCTTTGTATGAACATGAAAGCGTCCATCCTTCTTGGTCTCTTGAAGGGAATGACTCCTCATTGCTTTTGAGACTGCAATGGCCAACTTCTCGTGGCGATGCAGTGCATGAGTACCCCCAATAATTACTACTTCCTGTCCTTGGTGAACCATCTTCTTAACCTGAAATAATCAACCATAGCACAATAACTATGCGACTGCTAAGGTATACCAACTTCCCAGAATAAAACAACAATCCAAGAATCCAAAATTCCAGACTTCTGGTTGGCCTACCAAATTATATCTATAACAAAGAAACCACAATCCACGAATGGAAATCGGTGAGTTCTCACCTCAGCTTCAATTGCTTCAATATCTATACTGTAATTGTGGCCTTTCATCATGATACTGTACCTATTATGATTCTGAAGGACAATAATAGGTACGAGTAACCTAGTAGTCATATCAACCGTTTCATACCTGGTTCAAAGAGATGAAAATTATCACTTGAAGAAACAGGAGAGATGCGTCCATCTGAACCAAAATCAGACAATTATCTATCTGGGCTCTTGTATAATGGGCATAAAAAGAGCTTACCTAACATCTGGGGCTATAACATGCTCCACTGTAGTTGCAATGACAGCACCTAGCTGGCCAACAAAAGTATCATGGGCAGACTGCTGACTAACCCCTGATCTAGGAAACAACACATTTTGCAATCGAGGTAGTGTTTTAGGATTGACACTTCCTTCTTCAGTTTCAATCTTCCCATACGTACAAGGCCCAGCTGAGAGGTCAATCACAACAAATCTGGGTATCGTGATCAGGGAAAATCAGAATTTTTGAAAAGACAGAAATGGAAGGAACTAAATGATAAAACTATTATCCTGGAAAATAGAAAAAAGTAATTCAATTACTAGTCAAATTAACTTGACCAGAGTTCCTTCTGACATATGACTGATTTTATGTACCTGCCAGATCCAAGCCAAACCTGAGATGCACCTCCACCATTATACCGGTATCGATATATGTAATCCCCCTCTTGCTTCTTCATATCCTCATCATTTAGAGGTGTGATTCTTCCATACATTAAACTATCAAGATCAAGCTCCTTGTTTCTAGGATCTATCCGTACCTGTAAAGAAGTAGAAAAACATTTGGTGTTCAGTAATGCAAGATTCCACAAACATCTACCTACTACAAGCAGTTTTCGAGGGTAAAAACTTAATTTCTCAAAAGCCATACAGGAAACAACATTTGCATTCAATCACTTCTGAGATTAAAGCTTAGAACTGTCAAGATATACACAACTGACCTTGTCAAAATTAACCACAAAAATAGCAGTTGGCCTAGGTCTGTCCATTTCTTCAACAGGATACCCCTCATGTTCTATGTCAAATAGGTAAGAATAAAGCTTCTCAAATTCTGCTTCAACAGCGGTTGCTTCCACCTCAAACAAAGGAACTTCCCTTCCAAAATCTACCTGTAAGCTATAAAGTTAATGAGAATATCACATGAAATCCAGAAAAATGACAACCTTCATGGTCAGCCAAAATACTCATATGGTGTCACCTCTCTAGCAGTGCCACCTGGAACCATGGCAGCTTTAATTGTTTTCTCCAATGCTATCAATTCTGGCTGTCCCGCCTGTAGTAGGAAGTGAAGAATATCATGGCAAAGATTTCAACAGGAAAAAGCTATCAACCCTTCCTTTTTCGGGTTTTTCCTAAACATGTTACTTGCTGGTGACATCTAGCTTTAATGTATAGCAGTCAACTTAAGTTTTTAGTGTCATGGCATTATTGATTTTGTTTTATAGGAGTGAGATTTTCTACAGTGTAAACAGACTACTTGGCAGGACTTGTGTACATTCATTTTAAATTACCCACCAAAGAGGCAATTCCTTGTTATAAAAACTACATCATTAGTTCTATCTAAGATATTGGCTTCTTTAACGGAAACTGACTACATTATTTGCAAGATTGATTCATTAACCTAACCCTGCATTACTCTTATTCATATAATTGGGATATAATTGTACAAACATATATATTCGTAACAAGAGAGAGAGAGAAAACGCGACATTCAGTATGACTAGCTTGACATTGTATTATTTCCCTCTTGTTAGGAATAGGATACGCTGATAGGCAACAATAACATAATGGCATAAAAGCCTTGGATTTATCACAACATCAAGAAAGGGGCAGATGTGTCGCCAAGAGAAATCGAAGAGGCTTACAGGGAATGCATTGAAGACTACATGATGCTCAATATCAAGAGGCTGGCCAGTCTCTAAGCATGAAGGTCTGTGAGTTGGAAAGCCAACTCTCAAAAACTCCTCCAACTTTTGAGAATCTACACTATACCTATAGCCCCCATCACCGTTGAAGCCGATAAGGACCACATTTACTTCAAGAGGGACTTGAAATGGAACCTGCAAGAGAGGCAAGGTGTAAGAATCAAACAAGGGAGATATGTTCTACCATAGAGACAGGCTTAACATGTATATACACATAAAGTACAAATAACAGGAACATAGAGAATAAACTGATACATGCACACCCCCAAAAACTGATGTGCTACAGAAGACAAACATAAACATAAATCAAAACCTCAACAAACACAACCATTTTTCAACAAAAAAAAAAAAAAAATCTAAGGGGAAAATAATAGTAGAAATGGTACCTCAGCTCGAGAGTGGAGCATTTGACGAACATCAGATCGAACGAAATCCTTGACATCATGAAATGCCCCATGGTGCCAGGTCTCTGCGATACGCCTGTGGCGCAGATTCCACGGAAATCAAACTGAATAAAATTCCTAACACGTAGTAGGAGAGTTTGATCCGTTTCATGCTTCACGAAAAAATGAAAAATGGAACCAGTATCCAGAAAATTCCAACAAATACTCGTGGAATTGCTGCTTCTTCGAACTCCTATTTCATCTTTAGAATTGAACCCTTGCTCTATATTCGTTTTTCACTTGGAGAAGTAGATTGACTGAGAGAAGTGAGCAGAATTCCAGGAAGACAGCCTAGCCTGGTTAGTTTCGGCTACTTTGCTGCTTTGGTTGAGTATGGGCTGGGCCTATTCTTAATCCAAAACTTGATGTGATGCTTTAGTCTTGATTTATAGCCTACAGCCCAAATTCTTTCAAACTATTGGGCTTTAGGTTCAGTTTTTCTGGACCCAATTTTAAGTAAGATTTGAAATTTCAAATTGATTATCTCCTATCACTGAAATAATTATATGATAATATTGGCGTTAATTATTAGGTATCTACATACATGAACATGATGTTGTTATTCATATACATATATATCACGATAAATGAATTTCATTATTCTACATGATTTGGATTGATAAATTTGAATTTAAAAAAAAAAATCAAATGACTTCATATTAGAAAAAATTAAAACCCAACAATATTTAGTAGAATATCATTTAAATTCAAAATTGAATGATTTGAAATAATATTTGAAACGCATAACTGCAAATCCACCCTATTTTAATTAAGGGCATATACATATAGATAGATATAAAGGAGGCATGCATGCATGGATGGATTATATAATTAGATGTTTTGGTTTGAGTGGGAGTTGGGCAACCATAATTAGATGCCTCTACTCTCTACACCAATACTTTAATTAAACCTATATTATATATTAATTTT
Organism: Sesamum angolense; assembly: GCA_034509725.1. Classification (NCBI taxonomy): domain Eukaryota; kingdom Viridiplantae; phylum Streptophyta; class Magnoliopsida; order Lamiales; family Pedaliaceae; genus Sesamum; species Sesamum angolense. The sequence continues at coordinate 3,397,097 of JACGWL010000003.1, forward strand.
TACATTACTTGTTACTATTAATTTAAATAATTAAGGAAATGGTAGGAGAGAGATCTATCTGGATACCCCCATATCTCATCATGCATGATGCAATAATAAATTATAAAAATACCAATATATGTATACTAGTTGTTTAATGTCCCTCCATCTCTAATTAACCTATGTATATAACCCTTTGGCACCAAATATTACTTATAATTAATACATATATGCGTCCTTAAGAATATATATATATGTAAATATGGGACATTAATTTCTCATTAGTGTCCCAAATTAAATTAAAGGAACTTAGCTACGCTAAATATCAAAAGAAAATTTTAATTAATTAACATCTATAACAATTAATATTTTATATAATTTATTTTTTCGTGAAATAATCAATTAATATATCATGAAGATGAATCTTGATTACTACTCATTTCTAACACTTAGATAATATATATTATATATGTGTGTGTGTGTGTGTGTGTTTAATATCTCAATGGTAATTAAACAACGGGGACGTACTTATTTTGTTAGCCATAATAACTAAAAATTAAATTGTGATTAGGTGTTAAAAGTTGAAACCGACCAATCTTTAAAAGCAAAGCAGAGACAATTTGATACTGTCAAACAGATTTAGACGTCAATACCGCGTTGCCCCTTCTCTTTTGTACCGACCAACGGCCCCTTCAGCCCAATCGTTGCGCGCCACGTCTAGGATAACAACTAGGTCCCAGTTTGAATATACACCGAATCCCAACTGCTTTCTCAAATATTTCGTGCATCTTTCAAATTCTTTACAGTTTACAGTTACTGCGCTCCCTCACTCCTCATCACCAACATGCTACAATAAGACGGGAAATCAATGGATAACAATGAACATCAACTTAATCAATTCATTTGTAGGGTCATGATCAGTCTGTCTTCTAGCATTTTCCCTCTTACTTAGGCAACATTCCATCCTTCTATAAATACTCCACATATACCTACCAGTTCCACCATCAACTTCTAGAATTTGATTCACCCAACTTCCTTCTAGTGAATTCTTGTCTCCTCTCCTCTACACTAATAATACTTCTCATTCAGCTGCTGCATTTTGAGTTTCTGTATAGCAAACAAAGATCAAACCTTTTTCATACATCTTTGGTTCTTGCTTTTATTCCTTACAACTATTGTTTTTGTTTCATTTCCTTGTACTAGAGTTGATTGATGGCGCCTCCAAGTTTGATTCTTGAAAAAATTTTACAGTTATTTTCAGAAAGAAAAGGTTCCCTCTTGCAGGTTTTTCTTGTCTCCAAACAGAGAAATTTCTGTAGATGGAATCACCCTTCTCTCTGATGTTCCCACAAACATAACTCTTGCAACTTTCTCTTCTCTTCCGCGTTCATCTCATAACGATTCCCCACCTCCAGAATACATGCACAAATCAGTTGATTCCAATGCTGAGAATGGTGCTTTTCTAGGCCTTTCTGTGAAGGACCCTCTTGACAGAATACTTAATCCCATTGGAAAGTTCAGTAACAGGAAGTTCTTGAGTATTTTCCGGTTCAAAACGTGGTGGTCGACTATGTGGGTTGGTTCGAGCGGGTCGGATCTCCAAATGGAGACTCAACTCGTCATCCTACAGGTTCCTGAGCTCAACTCTTATGTACTAATCCTCCCTTTGATTGAAGGGAATTTCCGGTCAGCTATCCATCCTGGAAACGACGGGGAAGTTCTACTCTCCGTCGAGAGTGGCTCTACACAAGTGAAGGGCAATTCTTTCACTTCTTGTGCTTATTTACACATCGGCAACAACCCTTATGACCTCATGAGGGATGCCTTTGCAGCTGTTCGTGTTCATTTGGGGACGTTTAGACTGTTGGAAGAGAAGAAACCACCAAAAATTATCGATAGATTCGGTTGGTGCACTTGGGATGCATTTTATCTAACGGTGGAGCCAGTTGGGGTGTGGCATGGAGTCAAAAGCTTAGCTGAAAATGGGATCCCCCCAAAGTTTCTGATCATTGATGATGGATGGCAAAGCATTAACATGGATCATGAGGACCCTTTTCAAGACTCGAAAGACTTGACAGGTCTCGGCTCCCAAATGCTCTGCAGATTGTATCGGTTCAAAGAGAACGAGAAGTTTGCCAAATATCAGGCTGGCACCATGTTAAGGCCTGATGCACCACAATTCGATCAAGAAAATCACGACAACATGTTTAAGGAGATGATTGAGCTAGCAAAGAGAAAGAAGGCCCTCAAAGAAGCACAAGAAGATGATTCTGCTCTCCCTGAGGCAACTGTGATCGAGTATTTGAGCGAGCAGGAGGGAGTGGAAAGAGGGGGCTTAAAGGCATTAATCAGTGACTTGAAGAAACAATTTCCAAGTTTAGATGACATCTATGTCTGGCATGCTTTGTGCGGAGCGTGGGGAGGAGTCAGGCCTGGAACTACTCATTTGAACAGCAAAGTGACTCCAGCAAAGATGGCTGCTGGGCTCGAGAAAACCATGTATGATTTGGCTGTGGTCATGGTCGAAAAAGGTGGGATTGGACTCGTCGATCCTAACCAAGCTGCAGATTACTACGAGGCTATGCATTCGTATCTTGCTGATGCGGGTATTACTGGCGTGAAAGTGGATGTTATTCATGTAAGTTCCTTAATGTTTTTTGATTCCTAGTATCACCTAAACATGCATAAGCTCATGCATTAATTCATACTAAGAAAACCACTGCAATTATTGGCAATGTTATTCTAATATATTATTTATTTGTATATCTTCTTTTGAACTGAGTCTAGTTAAGTAATCATCATGAGAAGTTGCTGGTTTACAATGTCTTTCCTGACTGCACAGAGGGTAGATGATGAGAATATCTTTACTGTGTTGCATATGCTTCTTTACTGTTCATGTCATTTTAACATCAGAAGTAAGTAGCATAGTTAGGATCAAATTTCTCAGCATCATCATCGATATCCATTTTACTAATAGGGGCTTAACAACTTAAGTTAAAGATCCATCAGCATGAAGCCTCTTTATGAGACAAGCGCCGCCTGTTTTTTATTCTGAACTGCAGAGTAGAAACATTATCAGGTAAGCATTGCAACTACTATAAGTACGAATAAATCAGGTTAGATTCATCATTCATTCAGATTGGTTAAAGCCCTCACATTGATCTGACCCATATACTCTCAGATCAGTCTTACCTATAACTTACAATGTTTCTTATTTTTCGAAATTCTAAATTTTTTGTCAATGCAAACTATATCTATCTCCTTGGCCCAATAAATGCAGAAACTTCTCATGGAATCTAACAAACTCTCTGTAAGTTCTATGCTCTTATTTTTAAACAAACATACCGGGATTATTACGCATGCCAAACAGAAGTTTCATCTGATAATATTTCATGCGCTGATGTTCCCGTAATTTTCGATCCAAATCCCACAAGTTACTGAAGTTATTTCAAACTTATGCTGCAGTTCATTTCATATACACATCAAACCTTTTCTTTCATCAAACTTTGGCTAATAAGTTTCAATAACACAAATTTCAATCAAAGTAATAAAACAAAGCACTAATGTCGTTTTGCATATTTCTTTCTATCCGATTCCTTCTGAAGTTTTTGGTTTTCGGTTTCCACTTTTGTTATGAATAGACGTTGGAGTATGTGTGTGAGGAGCATGGAGGCAGAGTACAGCTTGCCAAGGCATACTACGATGGTCTAACCAAATCCCTTGGAAAAAATTTTGATGGAACAGGGCTTATAGCTAGCATGGAGCAGTGCAATGACTTCTTCTTCCTGGCTACAAACCAGATATCCATGGGCAGAGTTGGTAATGTTTCCTATTTCTACTCCTTCATGTCTTTTCTGCAACAACTTGTACTCAAATACTCAACTCTTGTGAATTTGCAGGTGATGACTTTTGGTTCGAGGACCCTAATGGCGACCCAATGGGAGTTTACTGGCTACAAGGGGTTCACATGGTACATTGTAGTTATAACAGCTTGTGGCAGGGCCAATTCATCCAACCTGATTGGGATATGTTCCAATCAGACCATCTCTGTGCTGAGTTCCATGCTGGATCTCGAGCCATCTGTGGGGGGCCGGTGTACGTTAGCGACAAAGTTGGACGACATAATTTCGACCTTCTGAGAAAGCTAGTGTTACCTGATGGCACCATACTCAGATGCCAGCACTATGCACTTCCCACCAGGGACTGCCTCTTTGAGAATCCTCTCTTTGACGGCAAGACGCTGCTCAAACTTTGGAATGTAAACAAGGTACAATGAAAACTCTACATTATAGTTAAGTGTTGTTATAATTCATATCTAGATTAAGAGCAGAAATAGTCAAAAGACAAACCATAATACGGATGTTTCTGGATTTTTACGATGCAGTTTGGTGGGGTAGTAGGAGTTTTCAACTGCCAAGGAGCTGGATGGTACCCTGAAGAACACAAATGCAAGGCACATCCTGAATGCTACAAGACTATGCCTGGTTCTGTGTCTCCAGACGACGTTGAGTGGGAACAGAAAGCTTTCACTGCTAAATTCAGGAACCATGAACTGTTTGCCTTTTACCTTCACAAAGCTGGAAATCTCCACCTGATGAAGGCATGTGAAAAACTAGATATAACTCTCCAGCCCTCTACCTTCGAAATAGTTACTGTCTCGCCGGTTTACAAGATCAGTGAGAAGGCCAAATTTGCTGCAGTCGGGCTCGAAAACATGCTGAACAGTGGTGGAGCTGTTGACTTTCTGGAGCACGAATTGGATGGGAAAACTGTTACTGTTCTCATAAAGATTAAGGGGCAGGAAAATTCTTGGCTTATTCAAGTGTTGAGCCTGTGAAGGTTATGTTGAATAATGAGAGAATTAAATTTGAGTGGAGAAGTGATGGAGCTCTCAAGTTTGAAGTGCCTTGGATTGGAGGAGAGTTATCAGATGCTCGCATATTGATCAGCAGTTAAGTTCTTGTTGCACGTACAGATTTCTGGTTATATTGTTTTTTGTTTTTTAATACAAATTTTTTCCATGTATTTGTTTAAAAGAAATGGCAAGAATGAGGCTTAATTGTATATATATATATATATATATATATATATATATATATATATATATATATATATATATATATATACAGTTAACCCCAAAATTTTGCCTTCTTGTGTAACATTGAATGTATATCAGTTTTTTCTGCCAGTTTGATGTAAGAAAATCAACAAATCAACTTCTTGTTCATCTTAACTGGACAATAGCATGCTCAAGATTCTCGTTATGGTACGTTAGCCGTTAATGCAAACACACAAATTCTGTAAAAAATGTCCCCCTGCAAGAAGTCAGACTTTACCTGGAGGCCTTTGCGATACGCATCTCTCTGTAATGAGGTAATACATAAAGGCTCTTTCATTGCAAATGAAAACTAGTTTATCAGAAGGGTGGACGGATATCATGCCAGACAGTCATAGACCACCACATACAAGAGTCCTATTGATCAGGGCTCTGTTGATATACAGACGATTCTTCAAACAGTGGTCAAGAAGTGTGAATAATTTTGAGAAGAGAACAGACAAATATATCATGATCATCAACTATAACTTGATACTTCAATCAGTTCCTACGAAGTCTTCCGACAAGTATAATATTAAACATCTTTATTCCTTCCTTGTAACCTTATGCCTATCCACCAAACTTGTTTAACCAAAAGAACAAGGATGAAAATTACAATTTTGATGGTGTTTTCTTTGAGCTCCGACCTGCTATAAATTCCTGCATTTTCTTGAACTGCTCCTTAGTCATCCCCGCATAATACTCGTGAGCCCTTTCCTGCAATTGATAGAGATAGAAATGAGAGTTCAGATCACTCGGAGGACCTATTTTGGATGTTTCAAGAGAAACCATCCAAAGCCAAAAGCCTTTTTCTTTCTTTCCTCTGTCATTGATGATGGCAAAGTTCCATCTACAAAATGCATCTCATCTTTCCTACACTGATAGCTTTAACAAGGCCAATTAAAAGAACACTGAAAAATGTTCAATAGGGATGCTGTGCAGTTAGACTTGACCACAACAAATTCCCCTTTTGATCTTAAAATGGTTAGTCAATACAGAAAAGTGCAAGTTCAGTGGAAGTGGTAGCAAAGGAAAATGCAACAAAAATAAGGGCAAAACTCATTACCTTCTCCAAAGCAAGTGCATGACCAAGATCTTGTTTAATCCGTCATTTATAACTGCTTTGTACCTCAACACCAAGTCTTCATTATTCTTGATAATGGCTTCCGCTATTTGTCGGGCTTTCTTCAAAAGTTCACTTCCTTCAACAACATGATTAACCAAACCCCACCTTTCAGCTTGTTCAGCCGTTACAGCCATTGCAGTCAAAGACACTTCACGAGCTCGACTAGGCCCTATTATGCGTGAAAGCTTCTGAGACAGACCCCATGAAGGAAATATACCGAACCTGATAAATCAAGTCCAAAATAAGGCACGTCTAGAAGAGGAATTCCAGAAACCACAAGCACTCGAGATGATTATGGGATCTGAAATATGAAAGAAACTCACAGTGCTCTCTTTTCACCAATGAGATATGCTTATAGCACGCATAGTAACAACTAATTCAAGTAGTTTAACCCATTTGCATTTGAAGCAAAATAACAGAGCAAGAGAAAAAGCTATAAAGTTCTGTAAAAGACAACTACCCCCGGAAATGATACTATATTCCACATGAAAACGCTAAAGCAAACCGCAGATTTATCAAATAGACGAGTCACTAAATTATTTATATATAGACATAACAAATTGTCAGCAATGTGTTTAAAAAGTCATCATCAAGCAATACATGTTATCTTCTCATTAGGCATGCAAGAACAATAGCAAACAGTTGTGCTTCCCGGATGCAAATTGAGAAAAGTAGATCAGCTCAACACCTTGATAACATAACAATTCAACAGCAAACATTAAGAAACATACTTATGCTTTACTTGTGTTTAACTCAATCAATATTCACCCTAGCTCAACTCATTCAACAATAAGATCAAGAGATGAATTCAAACACTTAAGAATCAAATAAAACAATATTTAATCGGCTCAACTCAACCGGTTTAGATCTCTATATCCAATACTTAAGCGTTGACAGTTGTACCTACGATCTCCCCTACCAATTACCATTATCATGATAAAATTCCTACTAGAAATAGTTCAATTCGATGGTGTAAGGTTTCAAGGGAGAAAAACTCCACCTGGCGTGAGTGTCCATGAACTTAGCTTCCTTTGAAGCCACCAAAAGATCACAAGCCAAAGCAATCTCAAATCCAGCCGTCACCGCGAACCCATTTATAGCTCCGATTATCGGCTTCTTACACCGCTCCATTTGAGCAACAGGGTCGGTTTCCACATCTTTGACGTCTCCCTTAAACACGTCCTCGGCCGCGGTCAAGTCAACGCCGGAACAGAACGCCCGACCCGACCCGGAAAGTATAATAACACGAACAGAATTATCGGAGTCCAGGCTCTTGATTGCCTTGGCCAAGTCCCCCATCATGGACCGGGTCAAGGAGTTGAGGGATTTCGGCCTGTTTATGATGACATAAGCAACGCCGTTTGGTTGCCGGTGAACGAAGATAAGCTTTTCCGGCGGGGGGAGTGGGATTTCCATTCTGGGTTGTACCTTTCTCCTGTGAGCGTACAATTCTGGAATGCATGATGAAGTATATATATATCTCGATTGAATCTGTATGTGCAGTTGTTGGAATGCGTGTCAAGTAAGAAGCCTTATCGGTGACTGACGGTATGGGCAATATAAAAATATGTACAAAAGTATTTTCCGTTATGGAATGTGTACAACGCTAACAACTCTCTCAGAATTCAAATGTGTCCATAGTTTATTTAATTTATATGATAAATATATGATTTACGTTTAATTTATATTATAAATATATTATATTGCTTTTAAATTATTAATTCGATCAAATCTAATTTGGGTGAGAATTTTTAATTAGAACAATCCTAAAATATAATTTGACCTCTCAATTATTTTTATGAGGTACATTCACCTTTTAAACTAACAAATATAATGTCTACTTCGTCTGACTAAATATTTAAATAAAATTGTCCATATATATTATATATTTGTAGTATAAAGGATTATTTTTAATATTAAATATATTTTAATTATAATAAAATAAACATGTTAATAAGTTAATTAGTTCAAATCTTAAAAACTATTAGTTAAGTGATTAATGAGTACAATAAATACATAAAAGAACTTTCATATAAAAATATTTGTTAATTTGGTAAAAATCAAGTTACTAACTTTTTAATTTTTAAGATAAAACGAGTGATTACATGTCCATTTTCCAAATATATCTTCTTTGAAAAATATAAAATATGTATTTACTTATTTTGTTCCTAAAAGTGCTCAACTTTTGATTAAGCATATGTCAATTTCTTTTCAAATATTATATTTATTATATCAAATTATTATTTATTTGTCATTTAAATAATTTATTTATGAAAAACGTTTCTACGTCTTAATTAGAAATATTTTTTTGAAATATTATTTATGATGTATATTAATATGTAATGTATTCTATTACTCACAAATGCACAATATATATGAGAAAATATTGAAATACTTGGAAAAAATTAGTTATAACAACATTCATTTTGTGTACTTCCCCCCTATATCAATAACCAAAGCGAAAAAATGACAACTCTGAATTGCTTTAACCTAAGGGTTTTGATCTCATTAATTGTCGTATATTGATGGGCCAAATATCCGCAGAGTCTCCATCAACCAAACGCATTGCTATGATAGAATTGACAGCGTCCGTAGGATGGAAAGGATCCCAAAACACATATTTGGATCTATCTTCACAAACTTTTGATGTTGGACCACATGGAATTAGGCCATCAAACCTACCAGCAATCCCGCAACATGCTGAATTTGCATTGTTGAACCCTATAAGCACATTGGCCACGAAAATAAAAAAAAATATCAATATATTTTATTCAAATGGTAAAATTGAGACCTTACAACTAAAAATACCGTGGTAGCATGTTGATTTTTATATTTTATTTAATTTGAAACTGTTATATTAGGAAGCATACATACCATATGATGAATAGTTTTGAATAATATCATGGACGATGCGATACACATCTGCATAAATAAAATTTGATTGGTCAAGATCTGCACGAAGTTGAGTGAGAAGAGCCCTCAATTGGGCGTTGAATAGCTGGGCAAGTTGGTTGGGGAAAACAGCGCAGCCATCCCCAGCAGCTGCAGACGGATTTATGTCCCTTTGAAATGGGATGCACCCAATCGGCCCAACATTCGCCACTATTATTTTTCTTGCACCCATGTCGTAAAGCCTCTGTAAATATTTATGTAAGAAATGAAAATATGTTGATTACGTTTACATTTTTATAACTGAAATAATAAATTTTACATTTTTTAAGGAAAAAATAAATAAAAAAAAAAGAGAAGAAGTTGTAGAAATTTTACCGTGAGTTGAATTCTGAATCTTGAAATCATGGCTCCCACGAAGGATTCAGGGGGGACTAGCTTTTGTTCGAGTTTTGAAAGGTAGGGGGTGAGGTAATTGTTGATGAAGTCGTTTGATCCAATTGTTATTGAAAACACTGCATTTTCAAACAACTTCTTGGCTTCAGCTTCACCTATTCTTGATATTATTTCTTGCCGTATTTGCAAAATTGTCCATCTGCGCATCCAGATTGATCCTCCCACCCTGTCGATTTACAATTAGAACGAACAAAATTTTAGGCAATGTAACGTTAAGATTGTCCAATAAAAGTAAGGAACAATACACTGACAGTCCTTGACAATCTATATTATACTAGATTTCCGGGAAGATAAGGTGGCAAGCGAGAATCTCTAGTAGTAAAAATAAGAATGTAAGGGGTGCAAGTATAATTTTTTAAAATCGAAGGAGCTTTTTGTAATATGTAAAAATTAACCAGAGAGTAGGACTTACAAAAATATTTCCAGTATAATTTAGGATCCCCCCTCCACCGGAAGCATAGTTCACACCCTGTAAAATTGCTGCTCCAGTTGTGGTTGGTGCCAAATATGGGGGAGTAAAACCAATTAAACCGATTTCCTGTCCTGCTTATGCAAATATGACAGATCACACTAATTAACACGGCATGCATTACTACAAAAACTAAGTAAGAATCTGAAAGAAAAAGTCGAAAACTTGCCCACAATGTCGACTATGGTTCTGCCATTGGTGTATCTGCCTGTGGGCATACCAAAATCAATCCCATTTGGGGCAAAATTTGCCTTTGAAAGAGAGAGAATGTAGTTGTTGTTGCCTGCATCAACCAAAGAATCTCCGAAAACAAAATTGGCTGGGATGTATTTGGCCAAACAGAGCCTTGAGCCAACCAGTACTACTACAGCCAAGAATTGACATAAACACAAAAATGAAAGACTTCCCATTACAGATATCTAACAAACTTATGGTCTGAAGCAGTTGAAGAACTATATGGAAACACAACACATGTTTTCTGTGTCTCAGAAAACAGCCTAAGTTTCTGTTTCTGTCAAAGAGTTTGTGAAGTGAAATTTCTGTGAAGGAGCTTACTGTTTTATAGCATAGAGAATGCATGAGCAAAGGGAAAGGAGTTAATACAGTGTATTTATTTATTTTTTTTTACAAAAAGTTTGATAATTTCAACCCAAGTCAAATGTAACTTACCTCTATAATATGATAAATGAGCAAAAAACTTTTCGTGTCTTTTAAAAAATAAAACAAATTACTCCTATCTAGATTGTTGTTTTTTTAGAAGTATCTACATCATAGTTAGGGAGTTAATTTATTTTATTTTTTAAAATACAAGGGTAATTTGTAATTTCTTTCTCACATGATTTTTTTTTTTTTTGGTTAATTTATCATATTACGTAAATTGCATTTTACCCATCTCAACTTGGGTATTATTACATGTCAGAAAAAACAAGTCGTTTATGTGGTACTTGCAAATTGCTACCATGTTGCCTATTTTTTGAGTTGATGTGATCTGTTCTTAGCATTGGAGATAAGATTATGGACGGAAATTTCAACAAAATCAGGTGCAGAACGTGAAAATTACACAGTTTTCTGGAGCCCATATTTTAAAATTTGATGTATGGGGTATTAATATATATAATTAGTTACAAAAATAAAAGAGTTGGTTGAAATTACTGAAGTTTGTGCAGGAAACGGTCGAATGGGTGTTTGAGTTTGGAGAAAATAATGTGTAGTGGGATTTGATATTGGGACAAAGGGTTTAATGTTTTCAACTGCCAGACTAAAAAATTCAGAGAAAAGAGGATGGAATGGTATGTGGGAATTTAATGCATGCAGTAAGTTGCCATTTATGGAATAGCCCACTTTGGTTTTATGTTGGTCGCAGTCGCAGATATACCATCTCATGAATTAATAATATGTGAGAGGTTCCTGTTGTCACAAACCATCACACTCATCAATCACTGTTTTCGTGTGTGTGTGTGTGTGTTTCTTTTTTAATATTTCAGTACATTCATTTTTGGTTTTTGACATTTCCTCTTACTTGAAATGGGAGCTGTCATTGACAGTCTTGTCTAATGTCTATTATTAAGACTGTGAGTTCAAGTTTTATAAATATAAATTTATTATGAATATCTACTTTTGTAATATTTTCTTTTAATTTTTTATAATTTCATTTGCACTTATTATTGAATCAATCATTAAATTTAAATATATTGAATGATGCAATAAATTGCATACCACAATTCAAATTTTTTTTATTGCAAAACAATATTATATTTTATATTTTTATTAAATATACACAAGTACTTATTTTGTAAAAAAAAAAACTGCATAAAATTCACATATTTCAAAAAATATTTTATACACATAACGTAACATGTATAAAGTATATATGACATGCAACATTAATCATGTTTCCAAAATATAAATAATATTTTGAAATGGAAAATTTGGGATAATGCTACGTCACGTACCTTACTAGTTTCTATTCATCAACCAAGGATGAAGGGTAGGTATAGTCTATGTCACGACATACGTACATGTTAAGGCACTCCACAAGTAATTTCTTTTCTTGTGAGATTTTAACGAAATTATGTACGTTAATTAATTTTTAGCTTTTTTTTTTTTACACGAGGCTTGGATTTCAAGAAAATACATGAATAATTATAGCATCATTATTCCATTATTACCATATATGTATGATTAATAATTATGGGATGATTATTAAAAAAGTTTTCGGGTGTTGGAGTTTCTTCAATTCGTGCAAGTTCAGTCTCCTCAATTCCACTCAGTACACTGCCTTACAGTTCCTCCTAATCACGCCTTCAGTCCCTGTAAGAACATTAGAAGAAGAGCTTAACAAAAGCCGACGAAAAAGCCCGGAAAAACGCCGCCTCCTCATCAGCAAACTTGTGCACAAACGGTCTGGTTCGCGAGTCCAAAGGCATTTCTGCGTCAATTCTCAGCACTCCTCCGCCACTCATAGAATTCACAAAGTAGTGATTGTCAAAGAGTAGTGGTGTAAGGTCGTTTTGCACAAATCCCAGCGGCAGACGGCAACTCATTTTCACTATATTCTCAAATGCTGGATTCGTAGCATTTGTAAGAATGTTCGCCTGACGGCTCTCAAGGTTCAAACAGTGGGTTATTCCGAGGGTGTGTGCCCCTGCAGATCAAAGACAGTTTGGTAGTTGATGATCGACATAGCTCGTGCCTTACATTATGTTAAAGTACCGTCTGCTTTGATTTTTGCCACATACAGATACAGCAATGGAACGTGCATGTAGCATTTTATGGACCCGACATACCTAATATACATTTACACCTGCTCACCTATAACTAGGCCGACACTTATAATTTTATTACACTTGTGACACCCTATTATGCTGTTATTACAGTTATACTACAATGTTTGACTACACTAATTAAGAGCGTGTCGGTGTTATTATGAATTTTATTCCCGCTCCAACCCATGTAGAGAAATTTAGTACCGATGGATTAATCCTAAATATTCAAAGAGTTGTGAGTCGCACCAGTTGTGAACATATCGTGGAGCGTAGTCCTAATTGTTTCCACAATCGTTACATAACACTGATGTATATACTCCTGCATGTATGAACTATACACATGTGTGTCATCAATCAATCATAAGTACTCATGTCTTACTCTAATGTTGTTTCATTTTGTACCTAAAATGGCGACGGTTTCTTCAACTGTCATGCCCTTTTCCGAGAAAAGTTGGAGAACGCCGTCAACTCCGATATCTGCTGGAGGAATTAAAGCATCAGCCAATCTGAAGTCTGGAGGGTTGGAAGAATCCCTGCGGCCTAAAGGGACACTGATTCCTGGCCCTCCAGACAGGGCAACCGCTTCGCGTGCAGAAAGTACTAGGATGTCCGCACACGAAACGAGTCCGGGGCAAACTGCTTCCACAGTTGCTTTTATAAAGCTGATAGAGTTCCTGTTTCGAATCCCAAAATTTTTAGATGATGTCATCTCCGAGTAGTGTGTTCTTTCAGCATCTGGATCAAGAAGGATGGAGGCATCACAGCCCTGTCAATGTAATGCATAAATTAATGTGTTCTTTACCTAGGAAAACCAACCAAGATTTAATAAAACACACAGTGATAAAAGTCAGTGTGTGTAGTAGCCCTGTCAAAGTAGTGCTGAAAGGTATGAACAATCTTCTGGTTCTTGGAGAGTGAATAAACACAGACACACACATGGATCCATGTGTGTGTGTGTGTGTACCTGGACTTGGCAGTCATGGAACATGAGCCTTAGAAGTGCAGCAGGGTGGGTGGGATCAGCGAGAAAAAGAGATCGAACTCCTGCTCGGACCATATCCTCCAGTTGTGGGCAAGATTCATCGTAGAAATTGAAGGATAGGCCTGATGATCCTTCACCATGAAAACTGAAAGCCAGCAACAAAATTACTACAACCATTTTCAGATCTATATTCCTAATCATCACTCTCTGTAGTAAATTAGGTTCTGCGCAGTGTACATGGTAATGACTTTCAGAACGTGAATTGGGCTTTATAGATACACCTATCCGAGTTAGAATTTTCCTACATATGCCAACTTAAATGAAGCCAATGTTCACATTTATTTCGTCAGTTCATTGTCACACCGCAACTTCTAACCAATCTTATGTCTCGTGCATGTGGGGACATGACATTTTTTTATTTGAATTTGGTCTAAGTACCATTCAACCAACAGAAAGCAAATCTTTTGTGAATTTTACTTTATTGTAAAATATAATATTAATTTTTCTATATTAAAATTACAATGATATGTTAAATACTTGGGCACCAATGATATTTTCATAAATACTTGAATTGAGTTGTGGTATTAATTTTGAGTGCAGGGACGACAAACACATGCTTAATTTGCTTCTCTTGTACAGACAACCCACAAATAAAGGGAACAAAACCAAGAATGAGCAATCAACCATAACAAAGTTCTATCCTTTTACCCCCCATCTTAATTTTAGTCATTACACAAAATTAAGGTAACTAAAATTAAAATGAGAAAATTGCATGCACAACAAACATCCAGAAGTGATGCAAATCCGGCAATAATTTGATTCTCTTGCATGCACTTAACACCATTTTCCTTCATGAAAACATAAGCCACCAGACAGATTCAACTACATATCTATATAGTACCATTCCAGGAGAAAAGAAAGAAGAGTTAACGAATTTACCTTATAATTATATCCTCCGTTCTGCAAGCCATGAATTTAACTTCTGCATTTGTTCTTGTCACGTTATTAGTAATCTTCCATCAGCAGGATTCCGTGCATGGCGCCTTCTCCGAGAAAAATATGACTGATTCCGCTCTTCTGACTAAAAGAATTGGAACGAACCGTGTCATAACAGTCGATGCAAATGGAGAGGGGGACTTCAAATCTGTGCAGGCTGCCGTTGATCTTGTCCCGGATGGGAATTCTAATTGGATCGCCATTCACCTCAGAAAGGGAGTCTACAGGTGGAGGAAATCAAGCTACCTATCTATCCTGATCCAGTACTTAATTTGGATTCTGAATATTGTTTTGAATTTTAATTTGTTGCAGAGAGAAGTTTAGAATACCTGCTAACAACAGGGTTGGCAATTTCAACCCGAACTCGGAAAATTCGCCCCGGACCCGCCCCGTATGGGGTGCCATTTTTCGGGTTCGGGGTGGGTCTGGGGCAGCTAAAACCTGCCCCGGCCGGTCCGGGCGGGGCACGGGTCCTGTCTCGAACCCGCCCCATTGGACCCGGTCCCGGGCCCGTTCCAACCCCATCTCTTTTTTATTGTATATTATTAATATATATAATATATTATAAATAAAAATTATCATATTATATATATATGAATCCTAAATAATTTTTTCATATACCCAACTATATATAAAAATATCAAAAATAAAAATTAGTTGATAAGAAATTTAATAATTTAGATGAACGTATTTTTTGTCTAATCCAATTCATTTTAATTGAAACTTATATTAAAATATTTAAATCTAAATGATATTATTTATTAAAAAATATTTAATTTAATGTATTTTTTGTATAAATTAATTAAGTCGGGAAGGGGTGAAATTTTTAGCATGGCGAGGTGGGGGGGCGGGTTATGGCTGGCAAAAATTAAATGAGGCAGGTTTGGTACGGGTCCAGGGCGGGCGGGGGCGGGTTATGGGGCGGCAAAAATTAAATGGGCGGGTCTGGTATGGGTCCAGGCGGGGCGGGGCGGGGCAGGCAAAAATTAAATGGGCGGGTCTTGAATCCGGACGGACCCGTACCAGACCCGTCCCATTGCCATCACTAGCTAACAAGCCTTACGTATTCATGAGAAGGAGTGGAAGAGGGAGAACATCCATTGCCTCCTCTCACATCTCAACTAAGGACTATGATTCTGCCACTTTAAAAGTTGAAGCTCCACATTTTGTTGCCTTTGGTATCAGCTTTAAGGTTATATTATCTTTTGTTCAATACGAAATTTGACATAACTCGAAAAATCTCTTCCTTGAAGAATTATACTATACTTTACACCTATCGATATATTCTAAACTCTATACAGATTTCCAACTGATTATTTACGACTAACGGTACTTTTATATTTCCAATATCCATCATTTAGTTCATCTTTACCTATATTAGATCACCGTGATCCAAGTTAAAAATCTGAGTAGTTTCAATGGATGTTTGTGTTTGTGAAGGGGAACGTTTATGGGATTGGGCGAGATGTGTATTTGGGTAGAGCCAAAGGGGCACATTCCAGGGTTGTCTTTGCAAACACATACCTGTCAAGGAGTATTAACCATCATGGGTGGACAAACTGGAGATATTCAGGCACCACTGAGTAAGACAAACTTGTCTGATCAATAATAATACATTTACAGTCAAGTACTATTCTGATCAGTTTATGAAACCTTCACAAGAAAGCATGCACATCATCATCATCATGATGCATACACTACCAGTTAATTCAATGATCAAAATTCATTCTGATATTGGTAATTAATAGCAATTTATACCACGCGGAGTATAAGTGTCATGGACCGGGATCAGCCTAAAACAATCGAGCCCACTGGTCGAAACAGCTGAGTGACAAAGAAGCTGCTCCGTTCCTCTCCATAGATTTCATCGGAGGCAAGGAATGGCTGCTGGCATGGTTATTATGATCAAGAGTATTATGTCAGTGCTGCCGGCTTCAAATTTCTACAACTGCGTACGGCCTTCTTTTTCTTTAATACGTCACTGGTGCTGATCGAGTCATTTGTTTTTGTAAAAAGAGTGACAATTTCCGTCATTTGTATATATTTTGTTTCGGTAGTAGACAAGTGGTGATCGGTGATGCTCCCCATGTGTAAAGCTTTGTAAATTTTTCAATCAAGAAATTATCCATTTCCAAATCAATTCATTCATAGAAAAGGTACGACCTATAACAAAAAGTAGAAATAAAATAGATTTAGAAAGGATATGAACTAAAAATTATAAGATTCCCAGCAAATTAAAATACGAGCTCTTCACCAAAACAGAAAAAGTGGTAGAAATCTTATAGATGCCCGAAAGAGTTAATAAGAGATAAGATTTTTACGAGTTTAAAAGAGGAAATTCGCGGCAGGTTTCAAGAATATATTCTGCTCTGAAAAAGAGATACAAGTTCTCCTTAGAAAGGTTATAAATACGATACGAGTTCAAGAGAAGAAATCTACGCCAAATTCGAAAAGGAGGATTTTAATTGCAAAATTATCCTTCAATTTTTTTACAAATATGGATCTTATCAAGAGGGATAGGATAAATTGCAATCAACCTACTTGTATTATGAAAAATGAACAAACAACCCCCTTATGAAAAATAAAACAGCAATTAATCTCTTATATTTTTTAAAATGTAGCAATTTATCTTCTTGTGTTTTTAAAATTAAAGCAATTTACCTCATGAAAGTAAATTGCTTCATTTTTTAAAATATAATAAAATAATTTGTTCATTATCAATATCACATGAGTGAATTGCTATTCACCCAGAGGGATATGGTAAGTGATAGGAATCAGATGGATCATTAGTAGTATTAACAAGATTTAAAGGTAGGATATTAAGACCCAATCTTAATACAAATTGAGTCTTGTATTAGTTTATGATACATAAAGAAATCATATCCAGCTAAAGAATTCACAACAGATTAATATCCCATCCGAATTCCATAGTTTTTAATTAACCATATAAATTAATGTATTCTAATACTTTGTTTTCTTGAAAGGGGTATTCTAATACTTTGTAAAACACCTCTAACTATGTATCGTATTTGTTGATTTACATGTATATCCTGGGTTTTCGTGCAAATTACACAGCCTTTACTTGGAGTTTAACTGGGCTGACAATTTGCCACTATTGGAGATTTAGTTGAGAGCTAAATCAATTTCGAGAGTGTAGATGATTCAATGTGCCCATGCTTAGGTTGTCAAAGTTTACTGGTATCAGAAGTGGTTCTACATTACATTTAGGCCATCTTGGCAATTACCGGAATCTTGTTTATGAATGCCAAGTAGTTTGGAAGCTCTTGAGAAATCATTGATTTATCTTTTGGCCGATGAAGGATGCGAAGACTAAGCATTGATTTACTTCAAACTTCTTGTTTCAGTTCCCTGACTGTAGAAATGGGGTGGTTGGTTTCTTAACAGGGAGAAAGAATTGGCAGCTGTTAAGATCAATGCTGCAGATGTCGATATCATTGCAAATGAATTAGAGGTATTATTCCTGCTTTATCAACTCTTAAGTTTGTACAGTTGATAAGTATACTTAATACGAACGCCATAATATTGGAGCAGCTGGACAAGAAGGTGGCTGAAAGAACGCTGCGGGAGCATAAAGGTGATGCTGTTGCGGCCATTAGATCCTTGCTCTACTAACCACTTCCAGTCAAGAACACCAGAGAAGTTTTGTTTGCTTGCAGAGAAATTAGTCATCGCATTTGTGGTTATCATCATAAAATTTGCTCAAAGCTGAGGATATTGCTTGTAAAAACCTGCTTCTGTGCAAATCTTCATTGTTTCACTTGTTAAATCCTTGAATTATGTATTTTGTTTTCGATATTTCCCCCTCTTCCCAATTGCAGTCTTTGACTTGGCATCCTGTGCGTCTGAAAGAGAATGTGGTTGTAAATCCATGGATTAGCTTCTCAATCAGTTTGATCAGAATCAGCAAGTTTTATCAAGTTCTTTAAGACCTATTTCCTACCCATGAACTAGATACTCCGGAAACTGTACAAAAGCAAATGCTTAAAAATTGAGAGGTTTTATTTCCCTTGGACATGGGTCAAAATGTGTGGTTGGACCTGTACAAAGCCACCGTCAAGCATGTAAAGACAGACCACCAGGAATCATACTAACAACATCCAAAATGATGAGAAGTCCCTAAGAAGAGAACTGTTTCACTACCTGACATTCTGAGCTGTCGAACAATTACCAGCCAAATCGACCTAAGACAATGATTGTGAACTCAAACAGTTTGATCCTATTTAATAATGGTGACAAAATACAAACAAAGAGCCATAACATACACACAATGAGTGCTACTTTTGAATTTTGACACATTCAGTCCATGATAGCCTAATTTTGAGATAAGAGTTATCCATCATTGGCTTATATCAAAAAGGAGTCCTGTTATATCCGCCTCCAGATGTTTCAGTCCGACACCACAAGCAATCTGCAATCAGCTCTGGCTGTCATCATCTGCTGACAATTACAGGAGCAAGATGAAGTAAAAGTTGCACACTCCGTTTGTATCTATAGTTCTTTATGGCTGGCATCACCAGCTACAGCACGCCCTGCTTGATATTGAATTGCATATTGTCTCTGTAGCTCTTTTAGCTTGTCCACTAATTCTTGGAATGATGGGCGGCATCGTGGTTCGCTGTTCAACAAAATGTAATTTGCACAATTAGCTTAACCTAAACTGTGGTATACTTGAACTTATGACTCTAGTACTGGAAGAAAATTTTATATTACAAGTTTCTAAAGTCGGAACTTAGGAGAAGTTGTCAACAGGTTAACAAAAGATGACTTCCAACTTCAAGATTCTCTACTACTGTGATAGAATCAACAGTATTCATTCCTAAACTCACTTCAGTAGCTCAAACATAGAAGGCACGGTTTAATAGAAGTACATAATTATTGAAAATCATGAGACACATACATACACTGATCTACCGGTTGATATAACCTAATAAGTGGTGCAACTATTACTGAAGATTTTCACTCTTTAGATGGAGAAAACTAATAGAACAATATCAATTGGACGGCAAGCATCAAGCAAGGACAAACCTATGCCAGCAGCTCTCTATAATAGAAGCCCACTGTGGATCGACGTCCTTTGGTATCTCCAGGCGTTGGTTCATGAATCCCACGGCTCCAATCACCTGTAAGAATCCTAAAGAAATTGGTCATGCACATAAAAGACATTTGTGCAAACTTTTTGGACATATGAAAAAACCAAGCACCAGCCAACCTCCCCTCCTCTGCGTGTGGGTGTGAGTGTTTTAAGTGATTTCTTATTGAAAATTGACTTATTAAATCATTCAGGTATCAAGCAACAATACATAGTAGACGGCCATTTAAATAAGTTTCTAACACAAGTAATAATTACCTGCATTGAATTGAGGCTTTCCCAAGGAATCTTTTGGGTTACAAGTTCCCATAGTATCACGCCAAAGCTATACAAATCAGACCTGATCATCTCAAGAAGCAAAATGTTTTAGAATTGAATGTATCCAGTTTAAACCAGATTTAATTACACTATTCACTTAGCCATACTTCTCATCTGAAGGCTCATTACGAAGAACCTCTGGAGCCATCCACTGAGGCTGCATTTCCAAAAATAAGAAGGTTTTCACTATTATATAAATTTGAGACTCAACAAGCATAAAATCAATAGGAAAATATTGTATGCACATAAGCAGGAAGAAGTCTGGGTGACAATTGAATACCGTTCCCTTGCCGGTCTTTGTTTCAAATACGTTTCGTGTTTAAGACGCGAGAGACCAAAGTCACCAACCTGTTGAGGAGCACAAATACTTCTCAATGTCATTTAGATTTTCCAAAAGTACAAAAGCAAAACAAGGCAACTCAAATCGCTACAGAAAAGTGACTGAAAGCTGACCTTGACAGTCCAGTTCTTGTCAACAAGAAGATTTGAAGACTTCAAATCGCGGTGAACAATAGGCGGATTGCAGTGATGAAGATAATTCATACCTCGTGCCTATATTCATATAGGCAATACAACAACTATACTATGTAAGAACTTTTGGTTCCTCCAAATGAAAATTCACTTGCAGCAAATAGAGCTGAAGAAAATAGAATGGCACTTACTATATCCAAAGCCATGTGAATGCGCCGTCTCCATTCTAATTTTGGTGTATTCCTCTGTAATAGCCGGAACAGACTTCCACTGGATCAAATGAAAAGGTCGAAATTGAATACAAGTCACCATTCTAAATTGCTCATGAGACAATGCTAAATAATAAAGATAGGTTCGCAGCACTAGAAAATATTAACATAAAGTATATTCAAAAGCTCATATAAAAAACATATTTAGAAAAAAAGAAGAAAAAAGGGCGGAGTATAGCACAAGCAGAGAATACCGTGGAAGAAACTCTGTTACAATGCAAAGACGTTGAGGAGAAGTAACTGCACCCATGAATAGGAGAATATTTGGATGTCGGAGTCTTTTCATAAGTGCCACCTTCAAAACCAAAAAGATCTCTTAAAGCAGATGCATATCCACCTGACATTAATCCAATTATTCAGGTTCCTTCTCTTCTTCATTGTCCCATATTCTTATTTGTTTCAATGATAAATGAATTTTAAAAAAAAAAAATAAAAGCGTCTTTAGCTCTCCAGCTGGTGAGTTCAAGAGAGAAAGCAATTAGAGAAATAATCACATCCAGCATAAGACTAGTTTATTATTCATGAGACAGCATAGATCATGAGAGCTTATATTAAAGTCACAAGGAATTTTTTTCTTAACAATAAATGAGTATAGTAGCGTTACAGCTGCCACAGAGTACATGGTATTTAGAGTAGAAGCTGATCTACAAACACACACAACCCAACTATAGTACAATGAGTAACATAGAGGAAGAGTTATTTTAATCATAATACACACTGACCTCCTGTCTGAAGGAAAATATCACATCATCAGAATATTCTTGTTTGGAGAATACCTTGACTGCAACATCCTGGAAGATATAGAGGTTCATTCTATTACAAAAGGACACTGGGATTGCTATTAAGACCTTTTAAAAGTACAGAAAGAAGAAATTCCCAGAAAAAATGGAACAATGTGCGTTCATAATTAGTTTCTGGTTCAAGACTTTCTACTTGGAATTATATTATAAGCAGGCCATATATATGATCACTCAAATTTTCAGTAAAAAGTGTCAAGAGGTACTGATTTTAAGCCAAAACTACCAGAAAGTAAGCACTGCTTTGAGATCCATCTAGTGATAAACCCTACTGCGAGGAAGAAATTATTTATACGACTTTAAATGGAGAACTAACTTTCACATCGTATCCTATAATTTCTGCATAGAGTTGCTTTAGTTGCAATTTTCATGGGAATAGGGTAACATTTTAAAAGAAGAGCTAAAGAACATACAGATCCATACCACAGAGCATGATACACAATTCCACAAGAACCTGCACGAACAATCAAAAAGTCATGTAAGAGCTCCCAAAGAGTAAAAGAAACACTGTAATCCAAAAAAAAAAAACATAAACAGAAGACAAATCTGTTTTCGTATTTTGATCATAATACAGGTCCTTCATGAATCTTATAACATGAAATTATAGCAAGATAGACATCACTATGGTTCTATCTTCATTTTTATTTTAAAGATACGTAAAGCATTACTGATAACAATGTTGATGAAATGTCTGAAATTAAACTTCCATATTTTATGCGACCTAATATCAGGGGATCCATCTGTATTATAGAAAAGAAAATTTGAACAGAAACTAAAATTCCAGAATAACCACATACAAAGTGAAACAAACTCACCTTGCCCAATTTGTTCTCCAATAGTCAAGTCCTCCCATAAGATTTCATAATCTAAGCAATCAGTATCCATATCAACTTTATTAACAGCACTACTGTTGGTACTTCCACAACTACTAGCACTGCTTGTGCTGTTAACATTAACCGAAGAGGACCAAGATCCTGAAGCATCATTATTAGCTGTTCGATTGGTTTCAGTAATCTGATTTTCTGATTTTAATGAGGGAGCAGCACTCTTTTGCTGTCCCACTTCATTTTCTTGGTCATTCTGTAACCATGGCCAGGCAAAACGGGAAGACTTTGGTTCTGTTCCATCTCGTTCATTTCCTTTCCATGGCCATGTCAAACCTTTCTTACCAATCAAAGCCTCTGCCTTTGAGGTAAGGATCCTAGAAATCCTAGCTTTCCCTTCAGTCTCGTCACCAGAATCTCGGGATGGTTTACCAGGGGAATTTTCCTCGTGGCTACCTCCAGAAAACACTCCAAATGGAGAATGATGTATATCACCACGAGGCGTACTAGCTCCACTAGAAGCCGCATCCTCCCGATGGTCAGACATAGCTGCATCTGAGTAACCATGATCAGAGTGATGACTATCGCCGCTGCCACCTTCACGATCTGAATAGTTCTCTGCATGCCTCATTTTTGACTTAACCTTGTTGCTTACTTTCGATGCCTATCAGAAATTAAGATGAAGTTGGCAAATGTCATGTAAAAAAATACTCACACCAGTAGCACTTACCAAATTTGATATTTTGGAGGCAATTGCTGCTTGTAGAGGTTGCTGAGGATCAAGTCCAAGTTTGGCCGAAGCAATGTTTCGTGGCCTGCGGAAACTTGCATCATTTTCCAAGTCCCTTGGCACAGCCATTACAGAATTTGATTGTTGAAAAGGTCTGGCATCACTTGATACGCATATAATTCCAACTAAAGTACCATCATCATCATAGAAAGGGGTATTAGTTGCAACAACTAAAAATCTTTCTCCCCTCTTATTTTTAACTGGAAACTGCCCTGTCCAATTCTCGCCCGTTGTCACACGATCCACAATGTTACTAGCTACAGCAAAATCTCGAGAATCTATTAGTAGCTCAATGGCATCCTGCCCTAGAGCCTCTGCTGCAGAATACCCGTAAAGATTTTCAGCAGTTCTGTTCCTGCACTAAATAGACACGCATAATTAGTTCAGAGAAGATTGAAAAGATTTATCAAGCAATAAAATCTTATTTCTATCATGCCAATTAGCAACAAGAATATCATGAAATATTAACTTATATCTAAAACTAGGTGTCAATCTATATGTATTTGGAATTAAATGCATTACATATGCAGCTCCAGAATAAACTCAGCATCGTCAATCACGGAAAGGAAGAGGCATTCGGAACTACCAATACACCTAAATATGAACGTGTAAATTAGGAAAACGAGCATCAAAGTGTAGATGTCGAAAAATGGAAAGTATACTTCAGTCAACTAACTAACCAGTAAATTATCCGACAATTAGGCTCAAATATGTGCACTGCCTGCCCCATCGCCTGCAATATGTTCAAATACTGCTTATCGGTAAACCTAACTGCTGCAGGCCCCCCGCCTCCGCCGCCACCCCATGCATCCCCATTACGACTCTCCCTCTGCAACGGAGATGAATGCCGAAACGAGGCGGAGCCCTTCTTCCATGCTGCCATCACGTTGCCATCTCCGCCGCCAGCTCTCCGCCGCGGAGCTCTTTGCGGAGAAATGGAGTGTGACCTCTGCTTGTGATGACGATCAGCAGCCATAATTTCAGCTGTGGACGAAGTGATGAGCTTAGACATCTCTTGCTTCAACTGGGCATGGCCTATTTCTAGTTCTTGGATCTTCTTCAGCAGCTCCTCAGCTGGAGGGAGGTCGCTCGACCGCGGCGGCGCTGATTCTGTTGTAGTATTCTCCATAGGAACAAAACTCCCAGAACCCTTCAAAATTCGAATCTTGAAAATCAAGAAAATAACAACTTCAACCAGCAAGACTTCCACCCATAGCAGCAAATTCAAACTTGCACTCTTTACAAACACAATCCTGAAAACAAGAAAATTCAACCAATAACGAAACGAAATCAGAAGAATTTCTTGGCTAGTTTACTTTCTTCTTTCTATCAGCCTGCCTGTATCCCTTAAGAATGGATCTATGACTAAGATCACTAGTACCATTCCTTTTTAAAAGGGTAGTTTTATCTTTCTTTATACATAAACTACGTGTTTACGCGATTTTATGAGTTTAATGTGCAACCAAAACGAATAAAAATGCGACCTTTGAGAGCTCTAAGCATCACCCTTTTGGCCTTTTCCTATCATTTACGCTCTGCTCAGCTTTGTTTTCTCTTTAACTTATTGTTCTTCTCTCTGTCTCTCTCTCTCTCCTCTAAAATGCCTGCATTCTCATTGCTCTGACTCTGAGCTGAGCTCTGCCTTGGGGGGCGGTTCTCCGTTTCATTTGCTGTAAAACACAGATTTGACCGACAAATTCAAAAGACCATTCTCAAAATTGGAGCGTGAAACAAACGTGTCATAACAGCCAATCGTTTTCCGATAATGTCCGAGCGAATCTGCGCTGTGACGACACGATAATTTTTAGTGCGTGGTCCATCATCTTGTTCAGCTCCTACTTTTTTTTAAATAATTAATTTTTTCTTCTCTAAAATTTGATATAATTACGTATAAATTTTTTGTAGTTTAAAAAATTATATATAGCACCTCTTAAATTTGTTTCCATCTAATAAATTAATATTTTCATCAGTCAAATTTTAACAAAAAAATTGAATAAAAATTGATATATACACTCAATTGACTTATTACTGATTTATTGTAGGTTAAATAATTATTTTCGAACTAAACTACCCTTATAACGGTAAATATATACCTACTCATATGCTTTAACGCGTGAAGGCATATAAAGATAATTTAATCATAAAAATATTTATTTGACCTGCAATAAGTTAATTTGCAGGTCAAACAAATCTTTTTATAATCAAATTACCCTCATATGTTTTCAGTAGCTAATGCATGTGATAAGGTATATCTTTACTGTTATAAGGATAGTTTAATTTAAAAAATTATTTGACATGCAATAAGTCAGTGATCAATCAAGTGTAAATATTAATTTTCGTTGAGTTATCTTTATTATATAAAAAAATTTAATGAATTTTTGCTAACAGATTAACTTATTTATTATAATGAAGCAAACATCAGGGATGCTTGGTATAATTTTTGAAATTATATGGGGTCTAAATGTAATTACAAATCAAATCTCAAAAGGAGGGGGTGTAATTATCCCTAATTTTAATTGATAATGTTATTATTAAATGAGTTTATTTTTTAAGATATTGGAAATTAGAAATAATAGGTAGTGGAGGGGTAAGTGACGATTTCGTAATTTTGTAAATGGCGATTTGGATTTGGTATTTGAGCCGACTTTAAGGCCACCTAATTAATAGCCTAATAAATTATTATTATTTTGTTCATTTGTTCACAGTTGTGTACATTAATGCCTCTGCCTCCCCCACATCACCCCCCCCCCCCCCCACTCATCAATAAATATAGGATAATTACAATTCCATTCTTTAAAATTTGGCGTAATTATATCTAAACCTCCAGTGATTTAGAAAATTATATCTAGTATTTTTTAGATTTACTTTCGTCTAATAAATAAGTTCCTATATTAGTTAAAATTCATCAAATTTGCTTATACTAACCAAAAGAAAAAATTAAAAATTCATATTTTACCTGTGATTGACTTACTACTGACTTATAGCGGGTCAAATAAATCTTTTTATGATCAAATTACCCTCATACGTCTCCATGCATTAATGATGTGAGGATTTTCATCGGTATAAGAGTAGTTTAGTTAAGAAAAAAATTGTTTGACCTGCAATAAGTTAATTTTAAATCAATCAAGGGTAAATATCAATTTTTATTTAGTATTTTTGTTAATAT
Organism: Sesamum angolense; assembly: GCA_034509725.1. Classification (NCBI taxonomy): domain Eukaryota; kingdom Viridiplantae; phylum Streptophyta; class Magnoliopsida; order Lamiales; family Pedaliaceae; genus Sesamum; species Sesamum angolense. The sequence goes on from JACGWL010000003.1 coordinate 3,423,599, forward strand.
CAGCAAATTCGGTGAATGTGAACTAACAGGTAACTTATTTGTTAAATAGAAGCAAAATCGAGAATTCTAAATGTAATTTTTCAAACTACAAGGGGTCTACATGTAATTACAAAACTTTAGAAGAGGGGAGTGTAATTATCCTATAAATATAAGTACTCTTCATTTTTTAGTATTAGCTGTTGAGGCATACCATTTTTATTTACATATAATGAATAATATTTTTAAAAAATATATTATAAATAAAAATAAAATATATAAATTAATATATTATATTAAAATAATAATAAATTAATTTATTGTAAAATTTAAAAAATAAAATAAAATAATCATTTTATCAATTAAAAAGGCATTTTTGATTAAAAAAAAATGATGCAAGAATGTTAAAGTTGTCGTTTTGTGTCTATAGCATATATATAGAAATTTAGCATGCGCTACTACAAAGTCTTCTTATGCCAATAGTGATGAAGCAAATCCCAATTTCCATTGGGAAATTTTCGGAGGGATTTCCCCAATTTTGAGTTTTGGATCCATTAACCTTTTTAATTTTAAGTTTTTGACTTTCTTTCTTTAGTTGAAATCCTCGTTTCCCTTCATTATTATGACTAATAACTAAGAAACCTTGTTCTTGTTCTTCGTTGTGTCATCCCTTATATTTAAAAATATTTAATCATCGCCAACAATTGTTGATTTGAAACCTCTTTGATTTTAAAACTACAATACTATTTTTTTTTTAAAAAAAAATCCCTTTTTTCAAATTCCTTTAATTTTGTATTCGGTATCCCTTTTGAATGACGTAGAACCACAATGCACTAAAAGTCACATCGAACTGATAATAGTGTGCACAAATCACATGTTAATTTTTAATATGCATACATAAGAAGATGGCTATAATCACAAATTACACCACAAGAATATGCCATCTTATCTGTATTTTTGCGTCGCACTATAACTTATAAGCGTACCAGAAAAAATAATATATATAATGGAGACAATACACATAAAAAGGAAAAAAGCATTACTGTAAAAAAAAATAATAATGCAACTGACACTTTTAACATAACTCCTCTGCCCTTTTTATCTTTTAGATCCAAAAACACCTTATCTTTCCATATGCCAAGATTCTAGAACACCCCCCCCCCACCCCCAACCAATATATATATATATATATACCTTATCTTGCTACCAATTATATACAAAAAAAATAATTGGTACCACGTCATCCACCTAAGTCAAACGATTTTATTGTGTTATATATTTTATATTTGAGTAAAATAGAGGTAGGTCATCTAGAATCAAGAATTATAAAAGTGTGCTTTCTCTTATTTTATGTTACATGTTTAGAGTTTGGGTCATACTGGGAAGGTAGGTTTAATATGGGCGGCTACAAACCAATTGCACCACAAATATTTTATTTAAAGATATACTCAACATTAGCAGATTGATCATCTTAATTTGTATAAAGATAAATACTCCCCAATTATGCAAGAGAGAGGAATCGTCATTAAATAAACAGGAGGGCCCAGTTTCCAACAAGTATAGACATGCTTACCGGTTATTCCATACAGCAAAGTAAACGGGGCCTTAACGCAATTGTGCACAAACCCAACAAATTCATCTTCTTATATTGTGATGAAGACAGTATACAACATGTACATTTGAAAATAGGCTGGAAAACGAACCCAGAAATGGCTTGGCAGGTTGAGATCTGGAGATCACTCTTTATATATATCTCCTTCTCCTTCTAAGTAAGGGCCATGGGAAGTGTCTCAGAGACCAGCAGTACGATTGTTGGAAGTTTCGTTTATGATTAAATACGGTCTTTGTTCGGTTCAACGCATAGGTAGCTCAAGAATGATAAGGAAATAACAGCTTTCTGATTCTATGATGTACCGAACTTCTCCATTCATAAGCTTCAAAAACTTTCTGGACATGCTTAGTGCTAGGCCTTCCTGAGTCACCCATCCATTGCTGTGGAACATGTCTTGGACCAGTTGGGGTGGAAGACCTTCGCCGGGGCATATAATCCTTCAAACCCAAACACACAATATTACATCACAAGTTAATGTAATTGATGACAGGAAATGGATAAGTGTCTCAAGGTTAGCAAAGGAACAAAGCAGACAGCACAAGACTAGTTCAATGATCAAACTTGTAGTTTACTAGCATCTATTCTAGTTTGTTGGTAAGAGAACTAGAGGTTAGTATGAACGAGACATGTAAAACGCTCATATAATCAACTCTGTGGAAGTAGTCAAGCTTTACAAGCTCGAGCTCAATTTTCCCGAATTGTATTTGAGTTTGAGCCTAAAATTATCAGAAGCTTCACTTGAGCTCGACTGATTTACAGCACTAGTTAAAAACAAATTTAAGGACTTCCAATCTCATCAAATAGAGCAAGAGAGGCATTTGAAATCTTTACTGCTCCTTGAAAGCCAGCAAAGTAACGAACAGCATACATGTGTTCATGAAAAGGAAGGTCAAGATGCTTGATGCCTAACATTATGGAGAAGCAATGTAAGAATATTTTTACCTGAACTCATTGTGTGCAACGGTTATACCATCAGAAATTTGCTTCAAACTTGGCTTAAGTTGCATTCCTACCCAACCTGGAGATGGTGCATGGTACACCATGTTCCGTAAGAAATCAGCTAAGATCTGTTGAATTCTAACTTGATCACCATAGACAACCAGGGTCTTGACTTCCTCTGGTATATCGCGGACCAATTGCAGACCTCTTTCTCTCAGCAATAACATTACTTGACTAACAACAGCATCTATTACACTCCCAAGTACAAATTCGGCTTTCTCAAGCTCCAGTGAACTACCAGACAAAAAGGTAAAGTTAGTTCATGCTATTAACAGCAGATCAGTGATAGAATTGTTATAGAATACTAACTATAAACAAGCTTCAAGTATTGACAAGTCAGTTACAGGTATGGAAAGTGACTAAAGTCAGTTTTTTCAAGCTTCATTAGTTTTCAAATGTCCAATTTAACTCCATCCTTGATCATCTCATCAGAATTTAACAACCATAACTTATTATTGAAACAAAATATCCTTAGTGTTATCTGAATTTTCAAAATTGCACATTGATGTTATGGTATTAATAAAATTACTCTCAATCAAAGAAGACATACCCGTCCTCAATGTTTACCAGATTAACGTCCTTTACAATTTTTAACATTTGCTTCTCACAAGTAGCAGTGGTTTCAAGTAACTGTTTCTGGTCTTCTGTCAAATTTGTGGCTTCCAAGAGTGAATTAGTAAACTGGATACCACTTAATGGATTCCTTAACTCCTGACAAATATAAGCCAGCTCTTTCATCTTCGAAACACACTTCTTTTCAGTTTGCCTCTGGACTGTCAGAGTTTGCTGCAGTTCAGGACTTGCAATCTGCATGAAACAAAAGGCTCCTATAATCTGGCCTTCCATATTCACTTTCCTGTTTGCGGACAAAAGAGCTTGCACATATTTACCATCTCGGTCAAAAAAAGAGAACGGAAACTTGTCAGTATCTTGGCCTCCAATTGCATTGTGCAAGACAATCATGAACTTTGTCATGGCATCTGGACCCTTGAGCCGACAACAACTTCCAAATATCTCCCCAACTAACATCTTCCCAATGACGTCCCCTCTACTCCAACCAGTGAGCTTTTCCATAGCAGTGTTCCACTCGGAGCAATAGGTATTCTCATCTGAAGCAAATATAGGTGGGATTAGAGGGTTGGGACTGTGCACAATTGCCTTGTAATCACCTTGAATGTGGGATGAACTTGTCCATCGTGACTTTCTGCTCAGTTACATCCTGACCAACAAAGCAGACGCCAACAATATTGTTTGTATGGTCTTTGCTGGAGCAAGCATTGACCACCAGATATACATCTTTCTTACTGGTTTCGGTGCCAAAGGTCTTCAACCTTAATTCGACATTCTTATCCTCCTTACCTGCATTGATTACACTATAAGATAATGTATGAAGAGAAACCAAAGAAGCTAGGCGTCATTTACTCTAATGACATTAACGCTAAACTACAGTGCTTTCAGTAAAAAAATTTAGAATCTAATTCTTGATCCACATAAGAACAGTGAAATTAGGTAGACGAGTATTACCTTTCAGAGCATGGAACAGAAGCTTATCAGCAATTTCTTCTGATTCTTTGTGAACAAGATCGTGAACCAAGGACTTCCAATGCTTCCTCAACAGATAGTCCAGTCAATTCTGCAACTTTTGTATTCCACCCATTTATGCGGCCTTCAACACCTACAGCAAAAATAGGAGCTGTTGCTGTCTCGATCAACCTAACCATTTCTTTGGCTACAGAACTGAGTTCATCCATCCCTTGTAACTCCAAGTTGCCAGCCTGGGCCGGTACAACTGCATTAGAATTGCCTGCATCAGCATCCCCAAATGAATCTCTTAGTATCAGCTGCAAAGAGTGAATTGCATCTATTTCAGCATTCTCCCATGGAAGACTTCGACTCTTGACCACCTCTAGAAACGCCTTGAATGAGGAACGGGGATGCATTCTCTGACCATCATCTTTATCCTGCGGGTGATGCTTTGCACCACCCCATTTTATCTCTTTTGCGGTATGGATCGGAACCAGAACAAAAAATCTCTTGAAGTGATGAATGCAACAGCCATTCCACAAACTGCATCGCCTAGAGTGGCTGCCCCTGGATAACCAGCATCTGCTAGACTATCAGTACTCAAACCTGTTGAATCCCCATGAAACGCCAACAACCATTCCACAATATCCTTTATCTGTGCTTCAGTAGGTGTGACCCAAGAGGATGATAATTCCCTTGGTAGTATAGTGCAGCCCCATCACACTTCACAAGGTCCATGATACTAGGGCTCTGTGTAACAATCCCAGTGGGTGAATCCCGTAGCAGCATATCACACAACAGAGTCTGTGTCCTTAGAACATGTTTCTCCAACAATTGTGATGCCAATTGTAATTCCATATTCAGTTGAAGACCGAATGCCTGCATTAGGAATTCACAAGCATAACGAAGTGGGAAAGGAATGTATCGAGCAGAAGTGTGATGGCCAACAACCAATCCCCATAGCCTCATTGAATTTCTTCCGCGCACGCCATCTTCATCATTTCCATTAATGATAACAGCCAATGTCAACGAAGCAATTGACCCCATATTTGCCATGTACTGGGCATGGCAACCATGAGGAGCCCTGAGTGTTGAACCTACTAAACACAGAGGCTGCATCAATGCTTCATCCTGAATGACATTGATTGGGGTAGCGTGACAGTCCATAATCATCCTAACCCTATTCTGCCTAAAGAAAAACCTTGAAGCCTGTGGAATATCCGTGCTGGGGTAATGCAAACCGATATATGGTTCTAAATCTGATCTCTTGCTCTCTGCCACAACCTCACCGTGCTCATCCTCGTGAAACTTATAAACCATAACCCGATCATACCCCGTCAACTCCCTGACGCTGTCAACAACTGTATCACACAAGAGCTTAATGTCCCCACCAGGGAGTGACTGCAAATGGGAAATAGCCCTAACTGCAAGCTTCTGCGACTGGACAGCGCCAGCAATAGAAAGGGCAGGGTCCTCCGTCCTGGCAGGCTCTAGATCAATCACTGTCCCTACATCTATCCTATGCAAAATTGCATAAAAGGGTTTCCCCGAATTCTTTGAATGAATCCAAATTGGATTCAACAATGTAATTTCCCGCGCCCCAAATGCCCTCTCCAGCAAAACAGAGCTGGAGGGGGTGAAAAGTGTTCTAACATCAGTTCCAATGGTCAAAATATCTGGCCTTTCAAGAGTTGGGACCGACTGAGGTGTTAAGCCCAGCATCTCGCGGGCATTCTCTGAGTAAGCTAATACTCGAAAACTCGAATCATCGACGGCTATCATACAACCAAAGGGTTGAATACGGCCGCCACGCTGCATTTTGGACAAATAAGCAGTGATCTGCTGCTCGGGAACAGATTGATTAGTATTCCTAATACTCTGTGAATAATCAAAGGATTTTCCAGACTCACCAGATTGCTCGAAAACAGCGTGCAGTCTTGCATCCAGAGTGTACTGCGCTACAGCTTTGGTCATGGAGTCGCCACCACCCCTGTTTATGCTGGTAATATTATTGCTAGCATGGTGATGCTGACTATGAATTTGCTCTGTCCCTGAAGATTGAGCTTGAGTTTGAACTTCAGGTAAAGCTTGGGAGTAGTAATCATTTGCATGAGTTCCCCTGCTTCCTGAAGTAGCCATTTCTCTACTATATCCAAATTCAAGAAAATTTGGGCAGAAATCCAGAACCAGAAGAGTATTATGATGACTGAAAAGGGAAACTTTTGGAACAGTGAATATATTGCATGTGGTACTCTGCTTGCTAGTTACTGTTCTACAAAGAGTTGGAGCTCAGCTCCATGTCACTCAAACTTCCAGCAAATTTTGGCCTGAAATTCTGGAGAAATTGGGGAACAGATCATCGTTTTCATGGTATCCGGAATCGTGGGAAAGGATCGTTTTCATGGAATTGAGAGTTTTGGGATCCCATTCCCATTCCGGGTATGTAGTCTTGTTTCTATTATCCTTTTCTTCTAATAACATAATTTACATTTTCAGTGTTAAGTGGGAAAATATATATTTTCAATTTTGCATAGATTTTTGTTTGAAATATTAATAAATTCATATTAGATAATAAAACTGTATTTTACATTGAATTGTCGTGTCAAATCAATATGTTTCAAATGAGATTATGTATAAATAAATATATTTTCACTTTAATTAGTGTTTTAAAAATCTGAAAAGTGAAAATGAAAATAGAAACAAACAAAAATATTTTATGGATTTGTGTACATATATATATATATATATATATATATATATATATATATATATATATATATATACGTGTGTTTTTCTTTCCTAATTGTTTTTGTGGGATTTTTGTTGGATACCTTAAAAAAGAGAGAATGGGTGGAAAAATATAGATGAAAATGGAAAAAGTAGTTTGGTATTCTGTGCTTTAATTTGACAGGGGACTCAATTTTGGGGACCACCCTCAGCTTTTCCTTGTTCTCTTGTTTTCGTAGATAAAAAAATTAACATAATCTTTTTTTTCAAAAAGAAATATGTCAAAGAAATTCGCGAATTGTGGCTCAAATAAACTTTGATTAATCACGGTAAGAAATCATTAGAATCTAGGAAAAAACCAGCAATAAAATGAAAATGTAATAAGTGCAACATGCTTGTGAATGGGCATACACGTTTTCCTTATAATTCATAAGGTTTTTCTCTGTGCATCAATAAGCTTTAACGCAACTTGCAACTTGCAGCACAAGTTGCTTGCTTCGTCTCCATATCAATAAGACAAAAATCATATAAACTTCTGTAGCAATGCCTGACGACTGATATCTGGTGCTGTAGTCAATTATTATAAATTATCAAAAAGAAAAAAGGCTTAAAAAAGAGACGGAAAAGTAGGGTAAGGTAGCAAGATGAGGTTCTTAGTGGGGCACGCTTGTCTATTTCCCCTCCCAGTTCCTGAATAGAGAATACATTCCTCCCCCACGTGAAATATGTACCATATTAGTCCCCACCCATCTTCCTCAATTATATCCACTCTATCATCTTATCTTAGCTGAACCACTCCTTCAGATTTATAAAATAATTAATATATGCACAATAGTAATTATTATAATATTTAAAAAAAAAAAAAAAGTTTGAAACTTTTGGTATGTATATGAGGAAGAATCAAAATTTAGACCAAACTTGATGCAGACGTTCTTCATGAATCCAAACTAATTGTTGACTGGCACTTTGTGAAAGAGTTCTCTTTTGGTCACTATGATTTAAACTTACAAGATAAGTACTCAACCTGCTTTCTTCCAGCAGTACAAATAACCGAATTAACTGAAAAATGACACAACAAATTAACAAGAGGGAAATTTTGATAAAGAATGCGCATTGTAAGATACGCAGAATTTAGCCTGCTGGTCTCTGTAAAAGCTTCACTTCGTGTAGAGAACATCTTCCCATGGGTGGCGGTAGAGTGGCTGCTTCAGTCTTTTTTGGTCGAATGTATGCCTGAATTTGGAAAAGACAAAGTTACCATGATGCGGGTTGGAGATGATAAACGTGGGCATGCAAAAAGATTAAAAGGTTGAACATGAAACTCACCCGATGAGACCAATGGAACGAGCCAGCACAAAGAGACCATTCAGGTAGCCAATCTCAACAATCTCATCAATTTCTTGCTTGGTGAACATGCCACTACCCGCAAGAAGATCCAAGAATAGGGACCCGATGGCACCATCAACGTTGAGGACTAGGTTGTTTGCTTTCGAAAGGGTGTAGGTTTCAACTTCAACAGCGTATTCCATGTACTTAACAGATGGAAAATTGGAGCGTGCAAAACGTTGTAGTAATTCGACCCTCTTATCTCTGTTGTCACCCCTCTTGATTCTTTTTGAAAAGAAAGAAATGGAGCATCCACACATCAAGATTTGATGATAAACTCAAACAAATAAAAGATTACACGCAAGAAGCATAAAGAGTTCAAACAAGTTCTTCATTTTTATTGTCGAGGACATAAGGTACTATTAGTTGGAATGCCATGGAAAATCAAGTGTCCAGAGAAACAAAATTACCTGTGCCCAATACCAGGAACACGAATGCCCTTCTTTTTCATGCTTTCAACAAATTCATAAGGTGTAAGACCCTGAGAAGACACAGCACATTAATATCCCAGAAGGGTAGGAGAAGAGACAAAGCATATAAACACACTTAAAATGTCAAAAAGGCAGGAAAGATCTACTCTAAGGCTCTCTATTTTCTCAATGAATAATAAGAGATCAGGGAAACTCACCCTATCATAAGCATCCTTGAAGTATCGAGCAGCATCATCAATAGCCCCACCAAATCGGGGACCAATTGTCAACAAACCTATTTTCCAAGAAGTAGGGTCATATTACTCATTGATCATGAAAGAAACCTCAAAAGCCCATTCTTTTAACAATTCGTTTGGAGATATCAATTAAATTATCTTTTCATCAGAAATCATCTTCAGCTCATATCAAATCAGAGGAACATGTTGGTCTGTGCTACCTACCGGAAACAAGACTAGAGACCAGGTCTTTTCCAGCCCTAGCCGTTACAATGGTGTTGTGAGCACCAGAGACACAGGGACCATGGTCAGCACACAACATGATGCAAATCTGACAAGTCAGATAACAATGTTGAGAGAACAGGGGTAAGTCCAAACGGTAAACAAAAATGCAATGAATCCTCTTCTTAGGGTCAATCGAAATGGTAGTCAGATAAAAGAGAGCACCTCAATGAAACGTGTGCAATAACGAGGAAGGCTTCGTTTAAACCAGAGTAAAGAGATGACATCACCGACACCTAGTCCCTCTTCAACAATGGAGGACATTGGGACACCAGCATACATTGGCTCCTCACCTGCCAATGGATAAAAGCCAACATAAGCATTTAGACACTTAATTTATATAGAATGTCACCAACGTAGAATATATAATCTGTACCCCTGTCATCAGAGATTGTGGAAATAATGTGAGTTGGAGCCCGGACTTTTCCACTCTTGATAGCTGTGTTAAGATCCTCAGGTATTTGAGGGGGGTTACCTCCTTCACTGGAGTAATTTTACCTGCCTCAACCTAATAGATGGAAACCAAGCACTTCAGCTCGGTGTTGGGAAAAAAGCGAATAATTGAGCAACATGTAGGTTGTTGAAATAACAAAATGCCTACCAATTTCTGGAATGTTTCTTTGATTACACTTTCAAATGCTTCATAAGAAGTGGGAACAACGGCTCCAGCTTCTTTGAGTGCTTGATTCTTGGCCTGTGCAGATTCCATCTCTCCACCACTCTTGGCCCCCTGATAAAAATAATACAGAAAAGGGGGAAAAAAGTGAGACACAACCACATCAAGAGTGCTTTTTAAGCAGGGTAGATGTAACCATGGAAAACGGAGGTATTGGGCTCACCGCATGACCAAATTGTACTTCTGATTTGAAGAGCCTAGCACAAGTTCCACTGACCCAGGCCACTACGGGCTTGTTGATCTTCCCCTGTTTAAGGGCCTCAACTAGAGAATATTCATCACGTCCACCAAGTTCCCCAAGAACAACAATCATTTTAACCTGGTTTTTATTGAAAAAATAAGGAATATTAATACCTATTCTTATTCCTCTAGAAGCAGAAGTAAGAAATAATGCTGATAGAAATGAATGAAGCAGAAGATCAAGTTAAATATTTCAGGAACTCAGGTTTCTCTTGGAGAACTCCTTATACGAAAGGTTTATAAAATTTAACCAAATGCAATGCATGAAATGCCTGAATAAAAGTTTCATAAAAAGCTCTTTCAATCCAGGTCTCATGCGCATAACTCTGGTTTAAGCCAGATAAATTTGCCAGTTACAAGTTAACAAATAAAATTGACTTGTTAACTGCTCCAAGTTTAAGACACTTGAAAAAAAGGATAAAAATATCATTCAACATCAGGCCATCAACGGTCTACTTATCATGAAATAAATGGCATTGGCCATGACAGATTTTCTGACTTCTAAAACATTTTCATATTCCAAAACTGAGACTGAACTTTCCATAATTATGGACAGAACATTCAGTTTGTCTGACTATAGAAGAAGAACGTAACCACCAAGCTCACTGTAAGAGTAAAAGTAAAAAACACAAAAACAAGAAACACAAGGAGCAGAGTATAAATTGATTTACTGAGGAATATTGTTAAACCGTAGGACATGATCAGAAAGTGTCGACCCAGGAAACACATCTCCTCCAATTGCAATGCCTATAAAAATCATAAGGAACATAAGGATTATGCTTCAACCTCGCAAGTATCAGCATAACTGACACTACACTAGGTAAGGAGTTATATATCCAACCTTCATAAAGTCCATCAGTGACACGAGCAATTGTGTTGTATAATTCGTTAGACATACCACCCTGTAGTCATATAATACTATAAGTTAAAGCCAATCCCGTGATATAGAATTTGTACCACATGCTTAAATTGTGGCCAGTATAACAGCACTTTGTTAGATGCAGCAGAAGTAATGTATGACTGTGAAATTCAGAATCATTCTACAACAGCTTACAGTTGTATCTATAGACTATAGTAAAGGTGGTCTGCATTTGTAGCCTTGATCATTAAACTGGTTGACTCTAATGAGCATGGCACGTTTATACTTAAATAGCTACTATAAGGATAAAGAAAACAGTATGCTTGCAATAATTACGTACAGATTTGGAGACAAAGCCAACAGATCCAGGCCTGTACAACTTGCATTGAATTATTATCAATTGTTCCAGCAGTGTCACCAATTTTAAATGCTCCAGCTTGAATACCTCCAACAGTAGCTGGACCGATGACAACCTGAAACATATTATCTTTAATCAACACATCTTTCATACTGCTTCCAAGGAGAAGCTCAGAAATTTTGTAAAATACAGTTCAAATGAAACTTAAGAAGACAATAATAGTAATTACCTTGTTGTTTGCTTTTGCATAAGCAATCAACTGCTTGGTGTCTGACTCAGGGACACCTTCAGCTATAATGGCCACAACTTTGACAGTTGGTTGCTTAAGAGCAGACATAGATGAAGCCGCAGCACTGCAAATGAAAGTACAGTTACCAGGCAGGAAGCTGTGAATCTGAATATAATATACTTTTTAAATAGAAAATACCCCTTCTAAAAAAAATGAAAACATCAGCCTTAGGGTGTGCAGCACAAGCGCTTCATAAAGAAAAAATTCAGTTCATATATTATTGATGAAAAGGAAAACAATGAACATATAGACATCATAAGGTTCTTGAACTAATCATTATCAGAGATTTATCTTTTATCACACAGCGAAGGTCACTGAATGAAATCCATGACTGAATTCAGGCAGCCATCACTCTCATCATTGCAATACATAGTCATGCTTACTATGACACCAAGAGTTCTCTCTCTTTTGAATGGAAAACTTATGGTAATATTATTGGTTGAAAACCTGAACAGAATCTCAGTGAAGTGTCCAAATAAGTCACTTTTCAAGGAAATGCAACCAGTAGAAATAAAAAATTGAGCATTTGGAAATAGGTAGTAATAAAAGATGTGTTGACCTTTGAATAACTAATCAATAATCTATGACGAACACTTGAAGAATATAAACTTTTCTAGGAACTATCTCCGGACAGATTCTTATGCTATTATGAGGTTGCTTGATGCAACAACTGACATAGTTAAACGATAGATTAATGCTTTGACCGAAAATGCTAGACTTCTTAACATTAAGTAGAAGTGAATAAGGGAAACTTGAGCAACAAAACATAAAAACATACGTGGAATGAACTGGAATAGCTATTTCCTCTTGACCAAAAAATAGTTTCTGGAATCCCTCAGAACCAGGATTTATAATTCCAGCAACAGAAGGTTTCTCTCTGCATTGCATTGCAACAAAAATTATTATTACAGAGAATTTTTTTTGATTTTATTTTTATAACCAAGATCTGAAACACAATTGCTGTAAGATTTAAATGACAAAGTACTCCGGGTTAATATATGCTTACCACAAGAAAATCAAAATCAAGCATCCGCTGAATTGGCTGCTTGTTGTATTGTAAATAGTGCTTGAGTGGTTTTGGAGAAAAGTTGACCAGTCGCCATGACGTTGCCTGAAACACCTCCTGCATGTAAAGACAGCACCAGCATCAGAATCCAGAGTTAAAAAGATAAATATTTAATCAGTTGTTACTAAAGCTGCAGGAAAAATGATTCCTCAACAAAGTACTGCTTAAGAAAACACTTATAATGTGAGGCAAACCACAGCATGATCATTGCCTTTTCTAAACCTTTATAGCTAATCCTTGGAAAGTAACCAGTTTTGAGTATTGGGCTCCTCCAATTGCCTCAGGTGAGGGGACCAGCCTCTTTCAGTCTTATCCTATCTTGGTAAACATGTTTATTTTTCAATATCCCTATACTGTGCACACAACTCTTATTACTATAAAGATCTTGATATACCGAGAATACAATCTGAAGTAGACATTATATGCCGAGCAATCACTTTCACATCTACATACTAAAACTATCATTAGCAATAGGTTATACTCCAGAAAAATGTGAAACGAGTAATCTGCCACCAAATTTCATGATCAGCACTAGTTCTAAAATGATCACAGTTAATAATAGAAACAGACGTTTTCATGTAGAAAATTACCCAAACTACACAATCCTTTTCCAGGAGGAACACCCTGGTTAATGCTTTAGTGGGTTCTTAATAAATATCCGCAATGCCATGTGCAATCTAGGCATCCCTTCATTAAAGAATGAACAAAAAAACATACACCAATGCTTTCATCCTAAACCAAAGCATCCCTGGAAATGACTTGGATATCACAATTCGCTGAATTATCAATTTCCGGTGAAGAAATATTCAGATCAAACACTAAACTAATTTGCATACAATCCATTGCATACTCAAGCAAGCATTTAACACAAGCACCAACACCCCCAACTAAACAGATCTTAATGTATATGCCAAAAGCCCGCAAAATGCACAGGTACTACAATTTCGAAAGCTTTCCTTCATCAGAACTTAAGTCAATCCCAGCAAGCACAGAGATCTGCTTCCCCAACCCAAATCCAAAAAGCTCACTAAAAAACAAATCAGGTGTAATTTCCTCGTAAAAATAAAAAAGGACAACTTAAACTAATCAGAGATCCAATAGTCCAAAACTCCTTTCCCCACAACAGACACTGACAGGAATCATGGATCAATGCTAAAATGCCTAAAAAAACAGATCTATATCATCCAAAGTTCCATCCACCCCACAACTTCAACCAAGCGCATAACCAATACTCAACCAAATTCAACCCAAACAAAACAAGAAAAACCGTAAAAGATCAACAAAATGCAACTACCTTTCAGACAATTACACCGTCAAACAACGAACCGAGAATCAGTAGAATAATCCTCTTATGGTGTGGGAGAAGGCAGCGCACAGAGCAGGGAATATATATACACAGAGGAAAGAGCAGAGGGGTCGTTAGTTGTTGTTCAGTGTTAAGAGAAGGTGTGCTATCAATGAGAGAAATTTGAATTGATTTTTAAATTATATGTTAATTTATTGGTCAGATAAAATTCATACAGGGAAGTGGTCATCAGTCATCACGTGGCATTTGGCAGTTAGTAGTACAAGTAATGGGGTTGGCCTACACACGCTGAGTGTGTGTATGTGTGCGTGGATTGTATTGTATGTATAGGTATAGCTGCTGAGATTATTATTATTATTATTTTAAGAGGGAAAGCTTGAAAGAAACGGAAAGTATGGTGGGAGGAGTGCTAGTTGCTGCTGGTAGGGGAGTTAGGTAGATCGGGTGGTGGGCTTGACTTTGCTGCAAACATGGACACCCAATATTCTAACTTCAATGGAGTCTCCTCCTATCAAAATTCAAATATATATTTTTTATGAAATTTGTGTATTATTTAAATAAATTGATTAATTATATAATAATTATATCGCACTTATGGTGTGACATGCTACGAATATGGAAATACAATTTATGAGGAAAAATGCTAACTCGATTTGGGTTTCGGTCAAATCAAAGCTAATTATATAATAAGAATAATATACTTATATGTGAATGTACAGTTCAAAGAAAATAACTAATTATATGATAAATATATCATATTTGTTGAGTGATTGATTTGTTTTAATTGAACCTTATTTGGGATGATTTCTTAAATGCCACCAAATATTTTTCCATCTCATTTGTTAATCTTTTTTTTTTTTTTCGAATGTGTGAATATTTAACAGTATGTGTATTTATATGTATTCTTATTAAAAATATATAAATTTGACACCAGAACCCATTATAAAACACAATCTCATCAATTAATCAAATATATTTTCATTTCGCACAAAAATTTATACAAAATTAAAAATATATTTTTTATTTAAAATTTAAAACTAAAAATGAAAAAATATATTTTCCACTTAAAATTATTTGATTGATATGTTATGATGCACGGAAATAATATCATGAAGATCATAATATCATATATACCTTACTTGCTACAAAGTGCCAAAAGACCAAATTTTAGAAATTAACAAAATTACACATCTATAAATGCCGACAATTTGGTTAGATTCATTGTAAAATGACATAAATATACTATTATATGTGTATAAATATGATCCTATATATACGATAATAAATATAGCTTGATACATCAATCAAGGGTGTAATGGTCCTTTCAGATTTAATAGTTGTGGTATGGTACAAAGCCATGATGATATGTGCAAGTCTCCTTAACAAGCCGACATAATTGACCTCAAGCCTCAAATAATAAACACGTTGCTGTGGCTATGGAGTGTGAACGTCCACAAACCAAAATATTTATCTTATTCATACATGTAAATAATTAATTCATTTTTATATTCGTTGAAAACAAAATATTAAAAAACATGTAGTAAAATATATAAAATAACATGAGAATAAATACGGGCATTAATGCAATTTAGCGGCATTAATGCATGAATAACTGTAACATACTTGTTGCTCGATAAAAAAAGTAATATAATTTATTTCTCCTATTTAGTAACTACTATTTATAAATTAGTAAGAGTACGGGACTTGGAGGAGAAAGGTTCAGAAAAAACCATCTCTATTTCAATTTATAAATATAAAGAGTAGAATGTCAATGATGTATTAGTTTAAAAATCGAAATTTTATGAATAAGTTCGTTGTTATGGGTTGAGTTCAATTGAACGTGTGAATATTTATCTCATTTTATATGAATTATTATAATTTATTTAAATAAATTGGTTGAATTAAGAAATATTACAATTTGTTACTTATTGTTCTTATATGTTGTTGGATGGGTGCAGTGATGAAAAATAGGAAGTAAGAATGCCATGTTTGAATTTGAAAGATAAGAGTTCAATTTTGACCATGACCAGCACCACCAACGCATTCTTTAGTGTGTGAGTTTTACTTGGAGGTCAATTGGAGTAGTACAATTAAATATGGCAGCAAAGTCCACCATCTTTTTTTCTTATAATTAAAGCAACTAAAGCTCAGGTTTGAAATAGCATCCTCAGCATGGACAGTAGCTCATTTAGAAAACAAAAGGTTATGGCATTTACTTGAAATATAATATTATAGCCAAAACCCCCCACCTACCTCTATATACTAATTATATTCAATTTTGGTGTGCTAATAGGAATTATGTCCTTATTATACTCCTAGGTTAGAGCCGCTCCCATTTTCCCAAATTCACACTTTAATTTAATACTCAAATTTCTCAATATGATAGAGGGAGAATTACAATCTCTTTCATGAGATTTAGTGTAATTACACGTAATTTTTTTTTTTTTTAAAAATTACATGTAGTATTCCTAAAGTTTGTTTCATTCTAATAAATAAGTCCTTCAATTAGTCAAAGTTCATTAAATTTGGTGATATTAACAGAAAAATTGAATAAAAATTGAAGGGTAAATCTCAATTTTCATTTAGTTTTTCTTTTTTTTGTTAATGTCAGTAAATTCAGTTAATTTTTACTAACGGGAGACTTATTTATTTGACGGAAGTAAACCTCAGGTCTGTTAGATGTAATTTTTTCAAACTACAAAAGATCTACATATAATTATACCAAATCTCATGGGAGGAGAATGTAATTATCCCTTATATATTAATATATTGATTGAATTGATATATTGCGGTTCTTAATTTATAGAACATTGATGTTATAATTACCATTTCTATCAAAAGATTCATATAAAAAAGGATAAATTCGATATTTAATAGACTGAAGTGATAAAATTAATCTTAAATTGACTATTTTACCCTCTAAAAAGTCGAACTTCGGCCACAATTTTACAAAAAATGGTAAAAGGAACCAAATTGAAACCAAAATTAAAGATTATGAATGCTAAAGTCAAAAAAGAACTTGACAGACTAAAGTGATTTTAAACAAAAATTTAAGAGACCAAATATAGCATATTAACCCATATATATATATATATATATATGTCCAATTACAGCCTTTTATTTTGTTTGGGCTAGGCCCATGAGTGCGTGAAGGCCCATAGAGCTCAGAGACCTTAATGGGCCTTTCCCATATGGGCCTACAGGCCCAAGCATTAGAGACCACTAAGCTGCTATCAATGCATTTACCAGCGGGCTAATCCATTGCAGTGCATATATTCTTACATTCAACGTGTGGCACTTTCTCTAATCATTTGTTCCAACTCATTTCCTTGCATTTCAGATCACCATTGTGTTTACACCAACTTTCTTAGCGCGGCTTCTAGTCTTTGAACTCAAGGCTTGTATTGATCTGAATCAGAGTGTGCCTTGGCATTTCCAGACTATCTTTCATTATAGCATTTAACTGTCCCAACTAAAGCAAGAGCTTGTATAACCGCGTCGAGAAGATGATGAGGGCAATCTTCAAGACGGGCATAACCGTGCTCCGATTGCAAAGAACGCAGAACCCGGCCGACTATCTGGAGCATGACAATCACAACAAGGTGATTTTAGTTGGAACAATTAAGATAAGGTGAACTTGTTGTGTGGGAACTTACTTTTCGTGCATAGCCACCAAAAGCTACTCCGCTTATCAAGCATGTGATGGCTCAAACGAGTTCAAGGGCGCCTTCTGGCCGTTTGATTTCTCTGCATGATAACCCAAATTCAGTGTCCTAGACGTATTATCGGGTGATAAACGACTGTTGAGAAGTCAAGTACCAGAAATGGAGGTGGTTTGAAATAACCTCTCCCTTTTCAACCCCTCTACCGTGTGAGCATTGGTACCACCCGCTAATTGAAGAAAACCTGTCATATCAATAGATGAAGCTCAGCTTTTCTATTATTTTCCACAGAACCGAACTTCTTGTTGAGAAGAGCTATTCCATGGAGAATTATGAAAACGTGCAGTAAAGGTAGCGATTTGGTGTCCACAAACCTTTGGGCTTCTCTTTGGTAGAGGCTAAATGTAGAGCAAATTTGATTGCTTCCCTTGTCGCGCCTCGTCCAATATCTCCACTCATTGGCCGGCCATCCAACTACATTTAGCACAAGCACGTAAAGTTCAGAACCTCTTTTCGATTTTTTTGTTGAAAGAAATATATTCGGTATGGATCAAAATCTGATGATTTCACGAGACTAACCTGCCATAAATTCAGGCATTGCAGGTTGACCTTCATTGTTGCATACATAGAATTCATTGCTGGTACAGTTAACTCTCCCATATCAGGTAAGCTAACCTGCATAAAAGAGCAGCTAAAATTTTTTAGTCCAAAGAACTCAATGACCGATTTGACTTCTCGTCATATTCTGATAATATTCGCAACAATCTCGTGCAATAATCTTCCAGTGAAAGAAAAATTATACTTACCGCTACAAGCCTCAGCTTATCAATTGAATCTCCCAAACCATTCCAAAGTTGCTGGAAAGACTCTGCCTGCCTATGAATGATCGCTACATTAACTAAGTAAACTAAATTTAGATTAGTGTGAAATTTCACGTAAACGTTGAGATGTGAATATATAATGATTAATTGTTTTTTTCCATAAAGACAAACAGGAGATTGTTCACTGACGAGAAAATAATCAGAGCACAAATTGAGTGAAGTACTTCAGCGCCAATGAAGTTACCTTCCGCTGGTGTGAATTTCAACGGCATCAACATAGTCCTCTTTAAGAAGTTGCGCAGCAGCGCCGACATCCCGTATGTATGTAATTGCTCCTGCATCAATAAAATCATTTTCCCAACAAAGTCGGACGAAATAACAGCAAGAACAAGTTAATGTACACATAGGAAAGAAGAAAATTGGTAAAAATTAGACAAGAAAGATAAGCATGAAAGTGTAGCTCCTCAACTCACTTATTTTATCGTAAGGGCAAATAGGTAAGCAGCGGCCACAGCCATAGCATCGTTCAGCTAACACCCCACCCTGCTTATGGATCATCAATGACAAGTATAAGATAAACTGACAATGTAAAACAAATCAACAAAAAACGTAATTGAACCTTGGATACACCAGCTTTGCCTGAATGTGAGATTGCATCAGCAGGACAGACATGCTCACACGGCCTCGAGCAATCCGCTGGGCAATCATCTGGATCGAACTCTGACAACAAAAGACGTACTATGTTAACAGTCCTTCTCTATATGTATTAGGGAAATCTCCAAACCGTTACCAGCTTTTACGAAAATGGAGATCTTCATCATCATTGACACTGATCATCACCCAAGGCCTCCGAATCGGAATGATTCCTCTGGCTGCTTCAATTCCGTCGTTCACGGCATTGACAACCGACGCCTCGGCAGCACAATCAATGCAATCGACTATGATATTTGACACAAACATACACATTGTAATTAAGTCTACAAATTATGTTCTTGTTTCCATATAATTCTCAATTAGTGAAAGTATTTAAAGTTAGCCTACATCTACAAATTACAAAGAAAACATTAGTACATCAAACTATGTGCCATCGAGGCCTTCCTCGAGCAGTAAGCTTGTGGGTTCAAGTCACACGAACGTGCGCATTAGTCTAGTTTCTCGTTATTTATTTCTTTTTTAACATATTCGTTCATTTGAAAAGTATCAATTTATTGAATTTGAATGTAACTATGGATATAATGAACCGAATCTAATAAAGTAATAACAATAATAATAAACCAAAATAAATTATGGTACCTCCAGCAAGAGTGTAAACCAGGGAAAGATTCCTGATGTCAGCCACATCCTACATTCAACCAAAATTGAACTGAACTAAAATTATTTAATTTTGTAAAGTTTAATTTTTATGTTAATTATAATTAAAGAAATGGGAAATGGGGTGGTGTTGAGAAGTAACCTCAAAGCTAGCACCGCAAATGAGTTTAACCCAATTGCCCTTTTGGAGGGAATCCAGTGGAGAGGTAATGGTCGCAGGTACTCCACTTCTTGTAATCAGCTTTTTCACCTTCTCAATCCCTCTAATACTGATGCAGCTTCTTGCATGTACCTCACCTGTCAAAATTCATTACAACATAAATGAAATCTAATTTACTTTTGGACATATAAGTGTGTGTGTGTGTGTATATATATATATATATGTATATAGAGAAAGAGAGAGACTTGGAAGTTGTTGGGGAAGAGAAGCAAAGCAAGAGAAGCTGAGAGACATGAATCGTAAGAGGAGATGAGAAACTGAGAAAGGGGAAACAGTATGTAAGTTTACGCTGACAGCTAAAACAAGAAAAGCTGAATAAACACAAGTCATGGAAGGAGATAGAGTTTTCAGGAAGGGTATTTTCGTCATTTAAGTACGTGAGTTGCTTAACTTTTTTATTTATTTTTTTGTTACATTATTATTTTATTTATCTCTTTCTTCTGATATTTTCTACAGTATTGCATGTACAATTCTCCTCAAAAACGCATTTTTATATTCAGCATCCAACTGTAAAATCAGACAACATTCACCAGTGGCAGTCACCACACAAAAACAAAAACAAAAGAAAGAAAATGATAAAAATAGTTGAGGTGCAATGCAAATGCTTATTAATTTGCAGTAATGAGTGTGGTGCCACAAACTGACGCCACTGATGCCTGCGCCAGAAAATGACTTTACTCCTCACCCCCCCCCCCCCCCCCCCCCCCCCCTAAACACGACCTTTAATTTATTGCCCCCTTACATAACTTTCTAAACTTACCAAAAATACCAGAATTCATTTATCTTATCCTCGCTCTTTCCCATTCAAACTAAACAAATATCTAACACCGCTTCTCCCAAACCCCAACAACCATCTTTCTTCAAATAACTAATTATAATTTAAGGGGTTTGCGACTCGATTAATATTCAATTGCATGAGATATTGTTCGTTCTGATTTTATATGAACCTCATGATTTTGTTCTGAAAATGCGCTTCGTCAGGAAGATGAAGATTTGGGACTTATTAACCACTCAAGCTTATTGTCTGCAACCAATATGAGACGTTTGCTACATCATCATATTTGTCGTGCGATGGGTTAAAATAATTATATTATGTTTGAAGAGATAAATTGTATTTCTTATATGATTGATTAAAATAATAATATCAAACTAAAATCATGTGTACACTTGTTATATAATTAAGTACACGTGTTTAATTTTGACTTGAATTAGAATTTTTCGTCCACTTAAAACTGTTACAGAAGAAGTATGATATCTTGTGACTTTTGGACCCAAGTGTTAGGGGGGATCTGTCAATCCTCTGAGGAAGCTCCAGTACGGACAACCTTAAGTAATCAAGTACCATCAATGAAGATTGATTACTTTGTAGTGGTCTAGTGGGGTGAATTTGATTGAAGGAGTAGTGAGTTACATCAATCTTAAAGGGTAGGAGCTAGGATTTCCTAGCTCCAAGCCATCATGTAATTATAGTACTACACTACTACTACTACTTTGTATCACCCACAACTGTGTTTTGTTGTGTTGTTAACATCAAAGCTCACACCTCAAGAATCCGAAAACGAACGTAGAGAAGAAGAGTACCTTCCCTCACAAAATTCTCTTCTTTTTTAACTTCTTTCCATACTCAAAATTTCCTCATGTCACTTTCTCTCAACTGCAGGCTTTGTAGAAGAATGACTGCCTATATTGGGCTATTATATAATGATACATCGAAACGATCCATTCACGATCATTGGATAATTAAAAAGCGGGCAATGGATGCGTTCATGTAATTTTCTTGTAAGTTGAATTTTGGTGGATGAAGAAGAGACATTGCACTGAGAAAGTTGGAGCACACGCACTGCAAAAAGGAAACACTGATTTCCAGGCCTAGCCAAGAATCAAGAATCCCCCTTGCACCATGCAGCCTTGTAAACAAACAGTAGCTTTCTACCCAAAAAATTCATCAATCACAGTACATTTCATGTAATAAAAACACTCACAAATAAACTTAATAACCCCATCACATTTACAACCGTGTTTGCATGATGGTAAGACCTTAGCTGGACCACATGTGGTAATTTTCTCTTCCAAATCATTTTGCTGCTTCTGGGCTCAACAGAAGTCGGCAGACTTGAATTGAAGTGGATACATGAATGAGTTTGCATAGGTGAATCTGATGCTCTGGCTGCTCTTCAATGGCTGCCCCCCATTAACAAGACAGTCATCAAAAGATAGTCTTTTGAAGGTTCTTGGATTCACTACTCTTGCAGAGGCAAACCAGCCACAGTGGAGGTGAATGTTGGAAGGTGCACAGCCAGAAACGCAGGTGTTCACAATCTGAACTATGTATTTTGGGATTCCTGGAGTTGGATATCTGCTCTGTGAAATGCTTATATCCCACTTTGTGCAAACCCCTGATGAATATATACAGATTGAAACTCAGTTTCTCGAGTGAAGAAAAATAAAATTCAGAGCAAAGAGTGGACAAAAATTGTTTACCATGCAACATGAGCTTCCTGTGATTAAGATAAGCAAATTCTGGCTTCAGTGCTACAGTTGTGTTTTCATCTTCCTTGCTAAAATTACCTGACAGAAGGAGGAAAAAGAATGTAAAGTTAACCAAATAAAGGAAGTGAGAATCTTTGGAAGAGTAGTAGTTCAACAGAATCAATCAAGGGTTACCTGTGTAAAAACCGATATTGCAGAGTACAATGATGACCACCAAGAAGAAGTAGAAGAAAAGGTGAACAGTGTTCATCATGGTTCTTGAAACAGATAATAACTCATTAAAGTGAATGATCTTTGTTGATGAAATTGGGTTTTAGCCTTTGAGATTGGAGGGTTGATTTGATGATTTCTGGAGGTTTTGCAAAGTGCCCTTTACAGCAATGACCCTACCTTCATTTTCGTTCTAATGCCACTGCTTTTATACTTAACCAACAGAGAGAGAGTGAGAGAAAGACAGAAATTTAATGCACGATGGCAAAAGGGCTCTTATGCTGTGTGTCTGTGTGAAATTTCAACTGCTTTTTACAGCCATGCTTGAAAATCTCTTGGTCCAATGCAGCCTAGGAAGATGAAATGAAAGTTAGACATAATGCAGCTAATTTCCACAGTAAAGTCACCTTGGAAGATGAAATGAAGATTAAGACATAATGCAATGCAAAGTCTCCTTTGCTACAACCCTACAAAACAATTATCTAATGCAGTAGCATAATTCTTTTATTGTAGCAGTCCTCATATTTTCTGGGGCAAAGTTCAAATTCTTGGAGAGAAAGTAATAACTTTTGAGAACAAACTTCTCCAAGAAGACATTCTTGCGAGGTCAAAAAGACTTGTTTGAACAAAGCAAACATATATTATTAATACATTCTTCAAATGGATTTTGTTATTGTTTGGTGTAGTTAGGAGTTAGGGTACGTAGGGGAGAGGATTTTTTGGGTGCAATTCACTGTCTTGTAACATCAAATCCTAAGTATGTACTTGTTGTATCCACTGAAAATCCAAAAGGAAAAAAGAAAAAAAGAAAAGAAATTTCAAGTCAAGAAAAAAAGCAGGTTTTGCTCAGCTTCTATTCCATAAACCTCTCATGAAATCACTCCAAGCAAAAGTGGTATCTTTTGAAAAGACAAAGCATAGACTTTTTCCTGAGAAGTAACAAGAAACAATTTTTGCAGGGAAACATTGACAGTAGGGACCCTTTGGGCCTTATTGGTCCCCAAAAAAGCATACCATAAATTACAAGATAAAAGTAGAGTCATTCCTACCTCCCCATGTCTTCCCCCAACTTATTGGCTTTCTTTTTATGCCAATGCCTATGCCCTTTGACCCATCTCCAAAAACTACCTATTCATGCCTAAAAATGCTGCCTTTGTTATAGAAAATTATTGTTCAAATCAAGTTCGATCGGACCAAATCAATCACATAATAATTGTGATATTTATCTTTTTTGAATTATACAGTAATCACACAGTAAAGTATATTACATTTTATATATAATTAATTCAAATTCAAGCAAAATCAATTTGGGGTTAGAATTTTCTTTGTCGCACACTTTTGATCATTTTTTCTTTCCTTTTATACAAAAGAAAAATCAGTCACTTTTTGCTGACCTTTATTCAACTCCTCACATGATGAATTTAAACTACTTTCCGGCTAAAAATAGAGTATTCGGCTGTAAACGGGTAGATATTTAAGTGGGCTGCAGTTATTTTTTCACATTGGGCTATGAAATCAAGTGCAGATGGATCAGTTGATAAGTGCTGACTGTTGGGCCGAATCTCACACTAATCATTTGAAAATGAGCTTCATATCAATTTGATTTAATTAAACCACGCATGGGAATATTTCTCAATCATGACCTCGTCTACTTGCTCCGTTGACTTAGGATTTGGACTCTTGTAGTAGTTATTACAAAACAATCATTGAAACCAAGAAATGGACAGCCTAGTAGTATCAAGCAATACCGTTTACTTTCTCTCATTAGCAAAAAATGTTCCATATTCTTGAGCAATATACTTCACTCATGGCCCCAAGACCTCACCATCTTCCCTTCTTGTCCGTCTTCATCACCTCCTTCTCCATCTTCACCAATGGCAACTCCGTCAACCCACCACCGTCAACCTGCGCCGCCGCCTTTGACTGCGGCAACGGCCTAACCCTCCGCTACCCGTTTTGGCCACAAACTCAGCAACCAATACACTGTGGCTACCCAAATTTCTCCGTTTCATGCACTAACAGTCAACCAGTCCTCCACATAGCAAACCATCCCTTCCATATAAAAAGCATCAACAGTTCAGAAAACACACTGATCGTCGCCTACGGTGAAGCAAGCAGCACGACATCGTGCCCGATCATGACACATGACTTCACGTTAGAGCCCACACCTTCCTTAAACTACACCAAGGACAACAAGATCCTACGTTTTTATTACAACTGCACGGTGTACCCGCCTTCCGTCCCTAACATAAAGTGCCTACAACGTGGCGCTAAGCATTCTTACGCGTTTGTAGACGGATCCGTACCCGAATTTGATTGGCCTCATCACTGTGAGTCTAGCGTGTGCTGTGATTGGGAAGGCTGTTGATGGGCTTGTGGCTAATGGATCAGGAGATGCTCTAAGAGAAGGGTTTAAATTGGCATGGAAAACAGTTGACAGTGAATGTCAATTGTGTGAGGCGAGTGGGGGATTTTGTGGATACAGCTCAGATAATAGTGTTGATCCCAACTTCTTTTGTTTTTGCAGTGATGGGCAGCATTTGAAGAATTGCCATGTTCATAATGGTATAATTTCTTTCTTATATAACTTCAAGTGAGAAATTAAACGCAGTCATCATACTTTTTTTTGTCTCAAGTTTCTGAGAAATATTTTCCCAGTAACTTTATTCTATTTCATTTTGTGAATTTCCAGGTGAAATCTCAATAAAGTCCCCACCAAATTATTTAGCAATTGGTAAGCACACCTCAATAAAAGAAAGTGGATAGGATTTTATTATATCTTCTATTTCATTCAATATGCACATAATGTGTATAAAAAAATTCAAAAATAAAATACAAATAATATTAGTGTAATATCATTTGACATTGAAACTTTTTTGACAGGTGCAGTGATTTGTGGAGGTTTACTAGTAGTCTCAATTGTAGCATTCTTCATCAACAAAAGAAGACTGGTGGAGGAAAGAGTGGTTTTAGCCAGATCCCCAATACTTACGGAAAATAGTGCCGTTCTGGATCTATATTTTCCATTTTCAACAAATAATATTCTTCTTCTTTTCGTTTTATTTAGACCTTGTTATTGGAAAAACTGCATATATTGTACCGAGCAACATGATATGAAACTCTTGAAAGAAACATTTATAATTAGTATGTCATATTTAATTATTGTAGACGACAAAAAATAGAGTCAATTGTTACACCAATACTTATTCTCACTTACAACTTGTACAATAATTAAATATTTTTTAGAAAATTAACACACATCCGAGCGTTAATTTCTAATTTACAATTTCAATTTAAATAAAAAAACTTTTAAGTGATTTTTCAAAATTTATAACAAACTCAGATGAAATTATATAATATTTTATTTATAAATGACAATGGTATCATAATTTTTCATCCTGGAACTCTTTTTTTTTTTTTCCTCAGGGTTTTGAGGTGAGAATTATAAATTTTTATTAATTAAAATAAATTGAATACAAATATAATTATTTATGTAGAATTTAACATCCAACAAATACTATTATCATCCTGGAACTCTTATTACCAATGTTCGTATTCAATTCGACAGTCAATGACTGTTTTGCCCACACCAAGTGATAAAGCTACTGTAATGATCCGCATATTTATAGCAAAATTGCGTCAACTAAAGACTACTGCTAGGGTTTTAATGTTCTTGTTGTTAGGGTTTAGTAATAATTTGATAAAACCTGTTCAAACTTTTGTAATCTCCCCTGTTTATGCTCTATTATTGATATGGAGGAATTCGACGACGATGACTTCAGCGACCTGTATGCTGACGTAGAAGTACAGGCGAGCTCGGCAATCTGCTCTTTGCGCGGGCTGAAGGAATTGTCCCCGGGGGAGAATGGAATTTTGGGTAATGCCAGCCGAGAGGAGGATGGATATGGATTCTATGAGCATGCGACTCGCGGTGAAAATGTTGAACGGGCGGATGAGGAGGATGGTGGTGGATTGACTAAATTGCCCATGGAGAATGGCGATATATGCGAGAGCGGGAGCGAGGATTTGGATATACTTCCAAATGATGATGTTGATGGTAATAAGCAAAAGTTGGATGGCGAATGTGATAATGGTAAATTTGATAACCGTTGTGGTAATGTGGAGTTTGGAATTTCAAATGTGAGGAAGCATGAAGGAGGACAGGGGATCGAAGATGATAGGAAGAAACATGGACGAACTGATGGAAACAAGGAGAGTTTGAGTGGTGGGGATTATGATTCCCGGAGGAAGGTTGTGCCAATATGATACTATTATGTGTTTGATTTGCTATATTATGTGGTTGGTATGTTTAGCTTTGTGGGTTTTCCTTGATGAATTAAGGTTTAGAATTGACATTGGAGGAGAAAGAGAATTAACAACAATCGGTTGCTTATTTATTTAAACGGTGTTCAATTGTCACAAGCATGCAAAATTTAGCTTGTTTGCATCTGCTGGGTGGAATTCAAATTTGAGGTGAATGTTGTTTGTTTATTTACTAGTCATCTGTTAGCTGTTGTTTAGATGCAAATTTGTAGCATGTTTCTGATTGTTGATTGAAGTATGTAACTATGATTGGTACAAACGATATAAGCTCCAGCGTCTCTAACTCATGCTTCTGATTAATTGTATGAATTGCATTGCAGAATTTCAAAGACAATTCCCTGAATTCTAAGAAGGGGAGAGTTTGATGAAATTGCTGGCCAAGTGCAGAAGCCA
Source organism: Sesamum angolense (assembly GCA_034509725.1). Lineage (NCBI taxonomy): Eukaryota > Viridiplantae > Streptophyta > Magnoliopsida > Lamiales > Pedaliaceae > Sesamum > Sesamum angolense. The sequence goes on from JACGWL010000003.1 coordinate 3,450,975, forward strand.
AAGCAAAAGTGGTGATGATGATCTGGATGATGACAGAGATCTCTATTTTAGCAGTGGAAGTGAAGATGACTCACCTAACTTTGGAAGAAATGATGGAGGAGAAATTGCCTCTGAAAGGTTTTCCTTGAAATCATTTTCACTTTTGGTGCTATTGTATCAATTAATTCCCTCTTTTTTCTTGTTTGTTAATGAATTCTTTTATGTTCTTCTGAATAATGTTCTGGGAAGCTACTAATGTCAACTCAAGTGCCTTTTCTTTTGTGGATGAAGATATGTCAATACCAGTAGATTATTCTTCAATAGGTGTGAATCGGATGCTTGTTTTATTAACTCATGCTTCCACAATCAAGTTATTTGACATTCAAATTTTAGTTTTCTTTATCTGGTATGTCTTGGTACCAATGCACCAAATGTTACATGTAGTGAGAGATAAACTGGGAATGATTCCAAGATGGAAATATCCAAATGGGTAAATAGGGTCACAAATTCGAAAGACTACCTCTTGTCCAGGACGTGAAAGAGCTCAATTCTGTATATTAGTTTTGATTCATCTATCTAATATGGTAGTATGTTTTATTTCAACTTGATATTTTCTAATTTAAAACATTAAGAACTTCCCTGCCCCAACTTGCTCTTACCAGGGTTTCTAGGCATCCATGTGCACGTGATCCTATGTTTTTAGATTTAGATAAGTATGGGAGTCTGCAGATTTCTGACTCAGTGGAGGATAATCATCATGAAGTGTCCAACTGTGAGTCAGATGGGACAACTGAAGCCATGGGAACTTCTGATGACATGAGTAGGAGACCTGCAAGCAGCAAGTACAAGAAAGTACAATCAGCCGTGGAACCAAGATCATACCAAAGGGCATGGAGTCGGCATTGCCCGAGTTCCTCTCGTTCTCCCAGTCCTTGTGCTGCACTTAGCTATCATGATACTGGAAAGAACTATAAGCATCTAAAAAGGCCTTCATCAAGATTGGTTCATGAATTAGAGGAGGCAACCGCTCATCTGTATCATTCTCCTGGAGATTTTAAAAGCCACAACACCAGACCAAGTACCAAAGGCGGTAGATCTTGTCAGAGACATCGAAGTCCTACCAGACAGCACAAGAGATCTAATAATATGCCTGATGTAAACACCCATGTGCCTGATGAGGATGCTCCTTATGCCATTGATGCCAAGCGTCTCTATGACAAAGATAGGAGCCATGGAAGACGGAGGACAATGATTGACTTTAGTCATAAGAAGAAGGGCATGCCCCACTCCAACCAAGCAGAAGCTCTTTTCTCTTCCGGCAGTGGATTTATTCCTGATTACCACTTGGGGCCAGCATACTCCAAAAACCAATATCGGAAAATGCATTCAAGTTTTGGATGTGAAACAGGCTGGTCTGATAGCAATAAAATCTCTGGAAGACAAAACTTTCTTGAGAGAAAACGTAGTAAGATAGATTATGTAGCTTCGGGAGACGATTGGTTTCACAATAGGAGACACACTGTTCGGGGTGATTTCGAGGACTCAAGGAAATTAATACCAATATACTCCTCAGCTGCAGTTAGCAGAAGAGATACTCCATTCAGTGTTAAAGGAGATGAAATGCAATTCAGAAGGAGAACAGAAAGAGACTATTTATCACCACTCTCTGATTATATTCACAGACCTCCGAGAGGACAATATAGAATACATGTGCCAAGTGGGGAGAGAGATAGAGATAATCTTGATTATAGATATGATCAAAATATAGCTTCTGATGGAAGAAAAAACAAGAGGTCTAGAATTGGCAAGAGAAGATGTGATAGTCCTTTTAATAGTTCAGACAACTTATTGTATATTGAAAAGGAGGATAATGATCGGAGATACATCAATCAGCGGCCTCTTCCCATTCATTCTTATGAAGAGCCCATTGCTTCTGGCAGGGAACTATTCCAGGGAGCTGCTGGACCAGAAACTGGGGTTCCTAAAAGAAACATGCGGTGCTCATGGAAAGAAATGCACATAAAAAGTTGGAGATATGGTACTAATATTGCCACTTTCGACAAAAGTGAAGGCCTCAGGTATCATCATCCTGAGGATCATCATGGTGGAACAAGAGATTATCCACGATCTACAGACACTTATGCCTGGAACAAAAGTATCAAGGGTCATCATAGTGAAGGTTGTTTTGTTCAGAGAAGGCGCTATAAACAACATGAACTATTGCATTCAAGAGGAGAGATTTATAAGTCAAGGCAACAGGATGATACTATGTTCCACCATGAGGGGCCATCATATCACTTTGAAAGAATTTCAGGGAACAATCAGCCTGATTATAGACGTGAATTTGACTGTGTTGCAGAACTTATTGATGAAGAGATATGGGTAAAAATAGATTTAAAAGGATGCGAGAAGAAGATCGCAGTAATCAATCAGGCGGATGTCTTTTTATCCAAGCTGATAGTCGTGCCCAGATGCACCAGAGATCCAGGTTGAACCTCGCTTGGTTGTTGTGGGCAAAGAGGTAAAATTGGGGAAATTGAGATCAATACCCTGTATCATTTCATTAAATAAAGCAATTCCCCACTTTTTGTTGGGGAAGTATATATTATTAAGGTGTTGCCATCTTGTGTTGTTCTCTTGTTAATCTTTGCATATGTTTGTTCTGTCTATTTCCTTTTTTTTTTCTATTATTATTTTTCTTCTGCTGCAATTTATTAGTGTTTGCACCAGATATCTACAATGCCAGCCCCATATTATTGTGGGTGAAGAGCAATTTTCAGCAAGTACTTATGATTTTTCCCCATTAACTTTATTCTAATGAGAGCATTTAACCATCAATATAGTTAAGGAGAATCCCTTTGTGGATGTCTGTTGCTGACAGATCCTGCAATGCATCACCTTTTGATATTTTAATTCACTTAGCCACTTTATCAGAACAATGTCTTCACAAAATCTTGATATGTATTCTCCCTCCTTCCTAATGGTTGTGATTCTGGTGAAAGGTTGGATTTATTTCATGGGGTGAAGATGCCAGCATTTATATTTACATGCTTCTACATGATATGAGATATATTATAACAACTTATGCAAGATTGTAGTCTACCCGCTTGACCTTTTATTGTTCATTTTGTATTCTTAACTTGAAGCATTATTCTTCTCTGATAATTTATTTTTTACTCATAACATTCACAGACCATGATGGTGTCAGGTCACATTTGTTGTATTGTTTCCCAGTCCAGTTAGTTCAAGATGCTGCACTACTCTTCCTGTTTCTGACACTTGTTATACTACTTGCATAATTCATACCTATGCGTAATTACACATTTGGTTTCAGTGGTATATAATATACCCAATATAATTATCTCGACTTATCTAAGTTTTGATAATTGCTTTGCTTTGCTTTATACTTATATTGATAAGATTTGTTGGCTCATTGAAGTCAAATTTATGAGGCCTCTAAGCTGGTTCTGTTTCTGACAGGAGTTAGTCCTAATGGTCTTAGTTGTTTTTACTTTTTTGATCTCCATTGCACTCTTCAGATAAGAATTAGTTTGTGGAAACTATTCTGAGACGGCCTACACTGCTGCTTATTGAAGTTGTTAGATATATGTTGGAATTATTTCTTTACCAGTCAAATCTGAACAAGGAAACTGTCCTAGAGCAATTGTTTTCTCCTGTTGTATGTGAGATCATATGAATAATCTGGTTGAACCTCTTACCCTGTAGTTTCCCTAGTGTTTGCATTAACATCTGTTTTTGTTGTCTAATCTCTATTTATTTATTCTGACAATATGGCCGTTGTTCTTCATTAAGACTGTAGAACATTTGATTTTGATGTCCACTTTTGGCAGTGCACCTTGCAGTCCTTTAGAAGAACCTGTGAAGCTGGAGTTGATAAACATCAAAGCAGGCGTGATTTCATGGAATGGAATGACAATCAGAAGCCCAAAAATCTCATGACTTGGGCAATTTTAACGCAGAGAAAGCTGTTTTAACAGGTGAAAGAAAGGTAGATACCAACATTAGTGACAAAAATCTGCACGATACAACCTCCGGAACCCTGCATAAAGAATTTCTGGATATTGAGGAAGGTCAGATAATTACTGAAGGAATTAATGAGGGCTCCCTGAAATGTGTAATTGCATCTGATGATATGACAAAGACCAGTAAAATGGAGCACCCAGAAACTGCTTCAAAAGGTAATGTAGTTGAAATTCCTGGTGATCAGAAGATTCAGGAGATTATGGCAAAGATGGAAAGGCGAAGGGAGAGATTTAAGCAGCCCATTACCTCGAGCAGTGATTCTGGGAAGACTTCCATGCATTTGCCTGATTTGGATGTTGAAACTGCTACAGATAAACTAGAAAGACCGACAAGAAAAAGGAGGTGGCTTGGAAACTAGATAAGATTTACTGGTAAATCTTGTTACTCAGTAACATAGACTGGATATGATCTTTGCATTTTCTTGGAGCTGGTTGCCCGTTGCACTTTGGCAGTCTGGGGCATCCGGATGCCACTCGGTGCAGTCAATATAACGTACATCTTTACTGGAGGAAGACTGAAGTTGATTTTGCCATTCTTTGTGCTACTTATATGTAATAATTTTTGGTTAGGACATGTACGTATTTTCGTGAAAATGCTTAGAACCTGGCCGTTTTTGTTTTCCTTCGTTGGGAAGTAGTAATGCTTTCCTGCATCAGTAGTATCTATTTATCCTTTCTATAATTGTTTCAGTGAGGTGTTTAGACCGTCTTGCTATTGCCTCTCACTCTGGATGAATTGCTATGGCAAAAGATCATTGCTGAGAGTAGTGGTGCACAGGTAATATGCAGGCAAGGCAGAGGCCACCGGCATTTGAAGTCTCTGCTGGTGTCTCAGTTATGATTGAATAATATCTTAAAAGGGGGCCGCAGGTTAAGATAGGAGGTTCATATCCTGGAAAAATGATGTAATATTTATGCACTAAGAATATTTTATGTTTTTATTTAATATCTGTATGTTATGCGTGTAAGGTTTACATTATTTATATGCTCAGAAAGTATGTTATCTACATAATATGTGTGTGTGTTAAATAAATTATAATATTATGCTATTTTAAAATGAAAAAAGTTGAACTTCCATTATGCAACGCTGAACATAAAAGAACAAAGGACATGTGGGGTCAGATATAGTGTTGTAATATTCATACGAAGTGGAAAGATGAAATATTTAAGGCCTCCAACAAAGGGCTTACATTTGGCAGAGAAAATCTAGTTGTGACTTGTGAGATAGAAATATGAGCCACCCAATGTTTGGACGACTTGGCCAATTCCTGACCACTGCCTTCTTCTTACCAAATTACTTTTTAACACCCTCTCTCTTGCTGTGTTGAAAACCAACCATCTCAGCATTCTCGACTGTTAACCATAAGGCAAAACAAGATATATTACATTCTTGCTAATCAAAATATCAATTTATTGAAAAGCATAAATCTAAATCTCTCTCTCACACACACACAGAGACAGACGAATTTGCTCTTACTATTGTCAGCAGCAAATATCCTCATCTTCTTTGTGGTTAATATCTCAATCAAAACAATTTCTTTAACTTCCATATTATTGTCGAGATGCAGAATCCACATAAAATGTAGTTATGCAACTGCACTGTGTTTTTATTGCAAGAATCAGCTGGTTCCCAGAAGAAACTATTTAAGGATGTTTTGGTCATTCAACACATGAATTCCCCTGAACCTTCCGCGCCCAACTAGTCTTCATTTCCTCCCCTCTAAAAGCATACAGTTTTTTTATCCGTTAAAAAAGAGTAGAGAGAGAGAGAGAAGAAATGAACATGTTCTCTTCTTCTCCTTCCTCAAGCTCTAAATTCACTCTCTTTTCCCCTTCTCAGAATCTCAACTCCTCAAGGTTCCATTTCATTGTACCCTTGAAAACTCCTCATTCTCCCTCTACACACCGTATTTTACCTCCCATACATTCTCATCATGAGTCATCATCATCGCCTGCTCTTCAAGAAAAGCCTCAGAATTCTCGATCACAAGCTGAAGACAGTGAGATGGATGATGGAGATGGTTTTGATGAAGAGATCATGAAAGCCAAGAAGTCTTTGGAGGAGTTGTTAGTTGTGCGTAGGCCGGTTATGGAGTTTCCTGATGAAGGAATGTCAGCATCTGCAGAAGGTGGAATTGGAACTGCCAGTTCTGTTAAGCTGAAAGACCTTACGGCGTCTTCCGGTATCGATGAAGGGCTCTCGAGATTTGCTAAGAAGATGCCCATATTTGAGCCCCTCAGAGTTGAGTCCAGTTCTGAGGAGAAGCCCCTTTCGGTCAATTTGGATTTGGCTTTGTACAGAGCAAAGATTTTGGCGCGGAATTATCGCTATGAAGAAGCAGAGGAGATACTTAGGAAGGTAGATACTTAGGCAAAGGAATTTCTCTCTTCATATGTTTAAGATTTTTGTCATGTGTTTGTTGAATATATATACATAGGATGTTAGTTTCGTCGTGCAGAGAGATCTTATTGATGTTTGGCGAAACTGAATGCTTATTATATTAATGACGTGTGATTTTTGTGACGTTTTCAAGTGTATAAGCTATTGGCCAGAAGATGGGAGGACCTATGTAGCCTTAGGCAAGACCTTGAGTAAACAGTCAAAAATGAATGAAGCCAGAGCTGTTTATGAAAAGGGATGTCAGGCTACACAAGGGGAAAATTCATACATATGGCAGGTAGGTAATGTTAATGTTTCCCTCTGAAAACAGCTAGTTAGTGTGATCCATGGAAATTCATACTTGGATTTTCGTTCTTTTGTACTAGTGTTGGGCTGTTCTGGAAACTAAGGTAGGGAATACAAGGAGAGCTAGAGAATTATTTGATGCTGCCACAGTTGCTGATAAGCGGCACATTGCGGCCTGGCATGGATGGGCAGTGTTGGAGATGAAACAGGGGAATATTAAGAAAGCGAGGAATCTTCTTGGTAAGGGTCTCAAATTTTGTGGTGGGAATGAGTATATATACCAAACACTTGCACTCCTTGAAGTTAGAGCAAAGCGGTATGAACAAGCTCGATATTTATTCAGGCAAGCAACCAAGTGCAACCCAAGAAGCTGTGCGAGTTGGCTGGTAAGTTTCATGATTCACATAGGCTGTTTCATTGAAATGATAACGATTACTTAGTATCCTACTCTTCATGTTGTGAAAGGCGTGGGCTCAGCTTGAGGCGCAGCAGCAGAACAACCGTGCAGCCAGGAGACTTTTTGAGGTTGTTCCTTTAATGTCTTTAATTGACTTCAAAATTTTTCATTCTGCATCATGAGAGGGTCATTTTGTTGCTTTATTATTAACTATATGTCATCTTCTGTTGGTGCAGAAAGCCGTCCAGGCTAGCCCGAAGAATAGGTTTGCATGGCATGTATGGGGAGTTTTTGAAGCTAATCTAGGCAATGTTGAATTAGCAAGGAAGCTACTGAAAGTAGGCCATGCAGTGAATCCAAGAGATCCGGTGCTTCTGCAGTCACTCGCATTATTGGAATACAGATACTCTACGGCAAATCTAGCACGAGTGCTTTTCAGGCGGGCATCTGAACTGGATCCAAGGCATCAACCAGTGTGGATTGTAAGTAATTATTTTGTTTGTGATGAAATAGAATCCAGATTTTTAGTTTATTTACGCTGAGCTGTTACTTATATGTTTCTGAGCTATGGTCAACAATCTTGATGAATGGGAGACATCTATGTGAACAGAGTTTCAAAACTCTACTGCATTAGAAATCCCATCATAAATAATGCTTTTCTGTCAGATATCAGATATGAGATTTTAAGTAGTGATGATTTACTATTTGATGATTTCAGGCTTGGGGTTGGATGGAGTGGAAAGAAGGAAACTTATCCACAGCTAGGGAGTTATACCAAAAAGCGCTATCAATAGATTCAACGACTGAAAGCGCTGCACGTTGTCTTCAGGTGACGGATATGCACGTACACTTCGTGAAATTACTTTATTTCTCGAACTATTTCCTATCAGTACTACAAAAACTTGCTTTCTCAACGACTTGTAGCTTGCCTTTTGATCGCCCTACTGTTTTTCACACCGCCCTGCCCGTTTGCTCACACTGCAGGCTTGGGGTGTTTTAGAACAAAGGGTTGGCAACCTATCAGCAGCTCGCAGATTATTTAGATCTTCACTCAACATTAATTCTCAAAGCTATGTAACATGGATGACGTGGGCATCTCTGGAAGAAGACCAAGGAAATTCTGTCCGTGCAGAAGAAATTCGCAACCTCTACTTCCAGCAGGTATTTTTGACCAACAATAGCTCTTTACTAAAAACAAACAATCTAAATTTTCAGTGAAAAAACCGAATGACTGAGTCCGATTCTTGCTTCTTGCAACAGCGTACTGAAATAGTTGATGATGCATCATGGATAATGGGATTCTTGGACATTATTGATCCAGCCATCGACAGCATAAAGAGACTTTTAAACATAGAGAAAACCAAGGACTCTTCGGCTAGTGATGATCGTGGCGAAAATGAGCAATCAGGAGGATATTCTAGTGATCCCGCCAGTGGTAGCACAACTGGGAGTGGAAGTGGTTTCAATTTAGATGAGTTCATACGAGAAAAACTGTCGTTGGACCCTTCAAAACTCGAGGTTCAATTGGGACCATCTCGAGTGGCCTTTTCAAAGAGTGTTAAATCTGCAGCAAACATGCGGAGATCAGACAACAAGAATGTAGCAGCAACACCAAAACTGTGACTGATTCAGAGTTTTCGTTCATAGCAAAATTTAAAAACACAAACCAAAGTTGTAAATTTATTCTTATACTGAACTTGTACTGTCATTTTCAAGTCCTTTGTATGAACTGAAAATGAAGATACATGCGACTCCTGAACCTGATGCATGCCCCTCCATGGACAAAATTAAAATATTTCGAGTATACGAAATTCTGCAGAATAACATGCATTTCCACTCTACAGATTTTATATATATTTTATTTCTCTAAAATCATTAAATTACGCTGGAAATTATTATCATTAATTTTAAACAACTATTTATAGGTTAATTATTTTTTTTGTTTTTAATAAATTGATTGATATGGAAAGACCATCGTCCTTTGGGCTGGGTGATTTGAGGGTTATTGAGCAATGGTCCAGTGAGGCCCAAAATAAATGTCAGCCCATATTTGGGCCCTTAGCGGAGCCCAGACTCCAGCCTTCGTCTTTCATTTTTCAAATGGTTAAAAGCAGGAAGGAAAAATTTCCCGCGCCGAACCAGAATATAAAATCACGAACCCGCCATTTTAACTAGGGTTTCAAACTCCTCTCTCTCTCTATAGATCTGAGGAAAAATGGACTCTCCCAATGATCAGGTGCTTGGTGACTTCATGATAGACAGTGAGACCGCAGCTATGGAAATAGAACAGTCAGATGTTATCGAAGAAGAAGAGGAAAAGGATCCATTTCTCAAATTCATCAACTACGCCAAATCGATTCTGTATCAGAATGCAGGTGATTTAGAAGAAGATTCGGTGCATTGTCCGGGTTGGAGCTGGATTGCGAATCGGATTATCAAAACTTGCGTTGCTTACTCGAGTGGTGTAACCCCTGCTATTCTGCTCTCAGAGCTTTCTCTGGTATTTTGGTTTTACAATTTTAATAAGATGTGATTAAATTTTGACTAATTTTTCTGGATAAGAGCGTTTAGATAGTTAATTTTTATATGCGAGTTTAGGTTTCACCGGCGAGAAACTGATTATGCGTCTAGCTCTGCTATCAGAGCTTTCTCGGATATCTGCCGTTTATTTTGCTCAAGTCTATTTTGGTCAAATTCTAATTATAGGCTTTCAGTTAAGAGTAAATGGAGTATGTTTATCTATAGGAGCTTTCAGTGGTGTCCAGAATTTGTGATTTGTCATTACTTAACTTTTCTGATAGGTCTCTCTCTCTCTCTCTCTCTTTGGTTTAATATTTTGTTCTTTAATCCGCATATAGATGTTATTTTGGTACCGATATCTGTACACATAACCAGATGTAGACACTCAATCAATCTTCACGATGTGGATATGTGATACTCCATGTCTACATGTGTATATCCAGGCTTGGAATGAGTACAATAGAAGTGGAGCTCCAAAAAAACAGCCAGACTTCATTGCCAAGTTAAAGAGGAAACATAAGAGAGCAAAGCTCCCAAACACCATTACAATTGATTCAATATACGAGAAGAAGTTCTTGTCATTGAGTAGTGTCATTGAAGCAGTTATAATTGATGCTTTCACCCTTCCAGGTATGAGGGATGCAGGCCTTCTCATTTTTGGTTAATGTTAATATGACTGGAAAGATTTGTTTGTCATATTATCCACAAAGAGAAAGTAATGCAACTTATTTTATGAGTTAGCTCCATTATGTTGGAATTTTTTATGTCATGAGAAGTACGTACACTATATCGCATTTATAGCTTACTTGACTATATTATGCTGAATTACCCTGTCTGGTGGTTGAGTTGTTTGCCATTGATTTTGTCGGAAGAATTCTTGCTTCCTAGTTTGATTAATTTGTTATTCATGTGCTAAATTGCAGGAACAAACATCTACATGCTGACTTTGGGGGATATTTGGAGCTCCAACACTATAGATCTTTATCTTCACAGGAGGTAAAAACAAAAGGCATACTAATCCTTTTTTCTTTTTTCTTTTTCTAAATTTTCATGAAGTTTAAAAGTAACTTCTGAAGTAACTGTTTATGTCATCTTCCTTTGTTTCAATATGCTGCTCCTCTAACCACCCAAGTCTTTAATTATACCATGACAACATTTAGTAGTGTCATTTCTTGCTGATTACTGTTGCATTTTGAAGGCAGGCCACTTAATTAGGATCTATTATGTTGTAGTGTAATATAATTAATTAAAATGCATGCAGAAACTGTTTATACGTTAGCTTTCTTTAGTTGGGTGCTTGGTCAATTCTGTTGCTCATTTGTTTTCTAGATCCCACTGAAAGTGGTTAATGGATTGGGTTGGCTGGGGTTTCGTAAGACTGAGGTTTTGACCATTGTCTAACAAAATTTTTTAGGCTCAAATGGCATATAAATAAATAAGTAGAAGTATGTGAAGCAATAAATAAAACTTAAGTTTCTATATAGAATATGGGGTCTAAATATTACTATTTACTTGCATGAACTTGTGTCTATATGAATGATCTCACTTGCTCTCAAAGGCAGGTTTTACAGCATTGCCGATCCCAAAAATGGGATTCTGAGAAAAGGTCGTGAAGTTTTGTTAACGGGTTGCTATCTTCGGGTTGCCACAGGGAGTTCAGTGTTTGCACGTCTTTTACCAACTGAGTATTTTGTTGTACTGCTGGATGAGGTAGCTTCAGTCTCCCCATTCTTGCTTGTTTCTCAATGTTGAACTTTGTACTCAGTTTTTTTCTTTTTTGTCCTTTCACTGCATGTCTCTGAAGTTCTAATAACTAATTCATCATTCATGTGTGATCACTGACCAAGTTCACTAGGTAGGCTCAACAAATAAAATTAATGGAGGTCCTAATATCAATGGCAGAGAAGAATCTTATTCTTACTTGTTACCTTCTATGATCTTAGCATTCAAATATCTAGTCTCATGCATTTCTCTGTATGCATTGCCACAAACTGTTTACTAATGCAAATGCCTTAGTAGATTCCATTAATTTTGGATACAGGATGAGGACGACGATGCCATGCTTCTCGGAGCACAGTTTTGTTCTGATTCCTTCTCTTCAATTTCTCTTGATGCAGTGAAGGAAGGGGCATCTTATTCATTGTATGCAAGGTGTTATATTGTTCACTTCATGTGTTCTTGTTGAAACTAAACTAAACCAGTCCCAGTTGGGTTTTCCTCTCTTATTAGATAATCAATCTAATCTGGTCTTTCTGTGTATTGAAAAGGTTTTGGGACAATGGTGTTCGATTATCTGTCTTCCTTTTAAAAGATTTTCCTTAAAAAAGATTGTTTTAAATGTTTAAGGAAGCGGAAGTAAAAAAAGAACAAAAGAAAAAGAAAAAGAAAAAAATTTTTACCTTTCAAAGTATACTTCAGTGAATCAGTATGGTCATTAATGTTAATTAACCTTTAATTAGTCATGATTAAACAAGCATATTCCTAGTCATCAATGAAACTGCAAGTATTTTGTTATATCTGCTGTCATGTCACCTGTAAGCCCATGTTTCTCAATCGTGGACAGAATTGAGCATATAGGACCACTAGAAGTTCAGGGTAAATGGCAGCTTACAGAGGAAACAAGTTACACTTGTTGATAATGATGGAATTAGATTAAAGTTTTTTCTCTGGGGAGAGCAGGTCCTAGTTGCCAATCTGTTCAGGTATGAGGACTTATGAGTTAGTCCTTGCTAGTTGTTTTATTTGATTTTCTATTGTTTGTAATTGGCCTTTCCTGTTCCTTTTTCTGATAGTCATACATGCATGTTTCCTCTCACTTCATGCAGTGTCGGAAGTATGCTTGCCATTGATAGGCCTTTTGTCGCCAGTGATATAGATAGTTCTCTTGAAACATGCGATGAAATTTGCCTGGAATATGGTAGTGCAACCCAGTTATATTTGGTGCCTCTTATTCTGCACAAGGAACAGGTAAGATGTGAATCATTACTTGATGACCTATCTTAGAGATGCCATATGAGTTATAAGTGTAGTAACAAATAAGTCATGTCTTTATCAGGTGTGTGTGACGCAGAACCATTATCAAGGATCGAGGTTGTCGACTGCCTCAAATTTGACTCAGGGACCTATAGTTTCTCAAGTGACATTACCTTGTGATTCTCAAGGGTCAATTGACTTCAGCAATTACCCATTCCGAGTAAGCTTGCTCTCCATCTGATAAAAATAGAATTTAAGAACATTAAACCTTTTCTCTATATAGGCTAGCATATACTTCGATTTCATTCTTATTTAAAAATTTTATTAACCTTGTCCGTGTTTGAAGTCTTGCAGTCTTATGTTGTTGATCTACTGGACAAGATGACCAGCGTTAGTCTCTATGGGATTGTTACAAGCATAAGAGCAACAGAGGGCATGTTTTCTTTGAGGATTGAAGATACAACTGGAGCAATATGGGCAAAGCTACATTTTGTTACATCTTGGTAATAATGTTGGCAATTCACTTGTGCCAGCTCTACATAGCTATGCTTCTTATACTTGGCTATAAGAAATAACAAAGTTTGAGATATGGAAGTTTCTAAAACTCAAAACAATTTGTGATCACAAATTTTCAGATATTGACTGTAAATGGTTTGCTTGTTTGGTGAGATAGTTACTTTTAAGAGAAATGTCCTGACCTAATCTGCACTTAAAAAATTGTGCTCTAGGTCGCTTGGAAGATTAATGATTGGTCACTCTGTCTACATATCTGGTTTAAGCTCTTCGCTCACTCCACTAAAAAGGTAAGCATGCTGGGATATAAGCTCCCATTAAGTCATGCGAACCATTCGTATGGAGTACTAGTTTATTTTATGTAGACATTCTTCTCTGAGTTGTCATATTCTGAATTTAGGCTTTCTTCCTTTTTTTTCCCCCAATAAATAATTATTCAGCACATCAGCACTTATGGTTATTGCAGCCTTGAACTATCATGGTATGAGAATGGCACTGGATCGTCATTCTTCAATTTGAGTTGCTTGCCAGCTTTCCTCAATACGTCTTGTCTTCACAGATTATTGTGTCTTTCTGATCTATCCATCCATACAAGCGGTGTACAGGTAGGTTTCCTTCATTTGCACTTGGTGATCATCAATTTTCTAGTAATAAAGGGCATGATTAAGGAGGAATGTGTTAAGTTCCAACATACTATTATTGCTTTTGCAACTAACTCCTAATAATTGGTCTCAGAATTGCTTGCTTGTATTCATCTTTTCGCTCATACCTATTCGTTCTTGACTTGCTTCTCAAATCTTGATATTTAGAGCATGAAACTTTCCATCCATAAAATCATGAAAATTTAAACAAACAATTTTATATGGTAAAGATTCGTCCCCCACTGCTAGTTAATATAGTTAGGCGAATTTTCATGGCCAGAAACTAAGAAATGACACATGTTTTCGCTGATATCTTAATTTTCTTATATGTAACATGGTCTAAACTCTCGAACAAAGCTTTACCAATATCTTCTGGCTTTGAACTTGTATTTCTTGCATCAGTACTTGCTACTTTTCCCCTACTTCCTATCTTGGTTTGTCATAATAGCATTTCTTATGTTTTTCAGGTATGCCATGTATGGCTGGATAAGATTGAACACTGTCATGTAGATACAGGATTTATGCATACCCGCTGTGGTCAACTTATTGATAAGAAGGCGCCTAGTGGAGATCCTGAATGCAAATTCTGCCATAGAATTGGCAATGGTGAAGTGGAGCGTACTTTCCGTTTGAAGATTACTCTGGCAGATGACACAGCAAAAGTTTTTGCCTGGTGTATTGCCAGACTGCTGCTGAGTTGCTGCAAATATCTCCCAATGAGTTCTATGAACTACCCGAGGTAAGCAGAAATCCACCTAAAAACCTTCCCCACAAAATAGCAGTTGCAAATTCAGTAGATAAAGCTAGAAAAGGCCTGCGAGTTACGAATAGAAATTTCGAAGGTAGTTAAAATTGGTATGCTTTCTGGTAATTGCTTGCTTCGAATTCTTCAGGAAGAACAAATCATGTATCCATCATCCCTTGAGCATGAAAAGTTTATTGTAGCAATTGTGAACAGCAGAAGGCAGGACAGTAGAGGGTTTATGGAGCAAGATCATGACATGGTTGATTGGGAAGTCACTCGCGCAATCAAGTGTGAATGAATATAATTGGTCGGTATAGGCTGGGGTTTCTTTATTTATAAAGTGTCAAATAGTAAATGAACACGTATACTTAAACAATGCAGCCACAAGTGGAAGAAAGAGGTTGAAATGTTGAAATCCTCTCCACTATTCAAGTACTTTGGATTACTTATTTAAACACATCATTCAAGGTGGGAACTGGATTATGTCATATCAGTCCGGTATGTAAAAACAATATGGGCATAAATGGATATTCTATCAACCCATGTTTCGGAGAAAATAATGTAGGATTATTATTCCATTCATCCAGCTTTGACCTTTTTCCTCACCAAACTCAATATCTTTCCATCCGGAGTCTGAAATAATAGTCCACATGTATATTCTCCAAAAGGAATCAACTAGGATGAAAAAAAGAAGAAATTTCTGCTCTACTGCTGTTCCATTTCATTATAGTTCTACATTAGTTAAGGTTCAAAGGTAAACCAAACATGCCTAGCATTTTCAGTCTGTCAGAATGTACACATTGACTCAAAGTTGAATGAACCAAAACTGGGTGAAAGACCAGAATTACAAGAAACCATTGATATTGGCTTTGCAGCGACCAGCTTAGGAGAGATCGCCAGATTATAGGCAGCAGCTGGATGTCAGTTTTAGTCTGTTCTCTTACTGTTTTTAGAGGTGTTGGGTTCAGACAGGGTTTTCAGAACATCCACCAGTGCCCTTAGACGGTCAGTGACATTTAAACCATACAGTGCTTCCACCAGTGATTGCTGAAACTCGAATGCATTCTCCGATATGGGATACTGAATATTGGCAGAGAGATGTCAATATGAGGACCAAAATCAACTTTTCAAGAAAAATAGGCTTCTGAATCTCACCTGAATAGGTTTTGGTAACTTAGTTTTAATGAGTGGCCACCATCTGTCCTCCACTACGGATTTAACAAGACAGCAGGCTCTTAACCCTTCTACACCAGCAAATCTTCCAAATCCACTATCTTTTACACCACCAAATGGAAGGGACTGCAGTGCATAAAAGAGATGATGTGCAAACAAACACAAGAAAACAGAGGAAATATAATGGTGAAGGTTTATATTTGAGTATTTGTCTTTATTACTTGATGTAATCATCTTCCATTGGATTACCTGACACATGTAGTTTGATGCAAAATCATTTATTGCAGCAATTCCACAGTGTAATTGAGATGCTATTTCTCTTGCCCGCTTCTGGCTGCCTGAGAACACAGCACATCCAAGACCATACCTTGAGTCATTTGCAAGTTGGATTGCCTCTTCATCGGTACTAAATTCCATTATTGGCAAAATTGGTCCAAAAGCCTGCATGTGAATAAAATTTTAAAATATATTAGTAGACATCTATTCCAGCAAGTTCAATCACTGACTACTATGAAAGTAACACTAAATACCTCCTCTTGCATCAACTTCATGGTGTGGTTGACTTTTACAATAACTGTCGGAGGGAAGTACTGATCAACAGCCCCTTCACCAATATTCCCAACACTTCCTCGACCAACAATTTCAGCTCCTTTGTCAAGGGCATCATTTACCAGACTCTGAAGCTTTTCAGAATGCTCTTGCATGCATATAGCTCCCATGTCATATTTTCCAACAAGTGGAGGGCCCTGCAGAAAATAGTCCAACCATATTAGTGGTAATCACTCAAGTTGGTAAATGCAAAGGTCATTTTTGGTTTCAAAAAAATTGACACAGCTAAAATATTTGCTGCTGTTGGAGAGTGCTAATCAAATAAACTTATTATGAATGTAACTCACAGAAAGCTAAACTAAAAATTCAAGGGAGCACCCAAAGTTTGATACCAGACAGCCAAGGAAATTCAAATACCTATCACTGCAAAAAGTGAATATAAAACTTACAGCAGTAACAGATTTCACAATTTTGACAACTTCAGCAACAAATGAGGAATAAATGCCTTTGTGAACATAAAACCTCTCAGCTCCAGCACAATTCTGCCCACTTGACTGCAGAGCACCCCTTACAGCAACTTGAGCAACCTGTAAGACTTATAATGAATTAGACGCCAGCAAACTACAATCAGAAGTTCAAAATATTCAAGTTATTAAGGACATTAACACTTTGATCCAAGCTAGTGCTAAATGCTCTTCATACATGTGGCACATCAACATCTTCACAGACAATAAAGGCATCTTTTCCGCCAAGCTCAAGAGTAACTGGTATTAATGTGTCTGCAGCATTCCTCATTATCTGTAATATCAATCACAAATGACAATGGTGCCAAAAAAAATTAAAAAAAAGTCTGTAGTTTAAGATTATATGGCTGAAGGAAGAGAGAATCTTTCTCAATGTTTCTAGTAACAATTTTAAAACACAGTTCTTACAATTTTACCCACACCCGGTGATCCAACAAAGATAATTTTGTCAACTGAAGACACCAGGGCCTCTCCAGTCTCTGCAAACCTGGCAAGAAACTGAAATTAGTATAAAATAACCAAGGACAAGCTTGTAACACAAATTAAAGGATAGAAGCATACCCTGTTATAACTTCAACCAAATTTTCTGGAGCTCCTACAGCTGAAAGGGCGGCTTGGATTATGCGGAAATAGAAACATCCTGACCAACTTGCGTGTTCTGAAACCTGCAGCAGAAAAAACCCCAGTTCTCGTAACAAATACTTAGATAAGGATATCCTGTACCATCAAACTGGCAATTAGCTCTATTTCCCACATAGAAGTACTAAATGTGGAAGGTAATTTACATAGTAGTGCTCTTGGGGAGAAAAGTGACTTTGTTGCAGGTACTGAAAAGTATTTTATTGAAACTAGCATGAACTTTGAGAATACGCCATATAGGAAAACGTAATCTTCCAGAGCTCTAGAGTACCTTAATCACAATGCTGTTCCCTGAGAAGACTGCTGCTAACATTGGATTAAATATGTTGTGAAATGGATAGTTCCACGAAACAATGGCTCCAATAACGCCAAGGGGATGAAATTCCACTTTAGCTGTCTTGTGAAGCATTGATCTTCCGCATGACCTGCATTATAAGGTAATGATAATCAATTTACATTGATTGTCAGGCAAAGCAATTGGTGAAACACACGAACCAGAATTCAGGTCATTCATATAAAATGATTATGCATACAATTTGGCCACATTGAGTGAACATATGAGGACTCTCATAATAGGAGCAACTATGTGGCAGACTTAAACTATAAAAGAGATCCTATCTCTTGGTTGTCATTGAGTGAGTCAATGATAATGCAAGTGCCTGGGAACTTAATTTTAGGCTCACCCAAGATCTGAATCTAGACTAGTAGAAAGCATTCATGCAGTGGATTCATCACAGTAATAACTGCAAAAACATGACAAGCATCAATTGTTTGTAACAAAACATACAACATCAAGAAGAAAAAGAGATCAACCATAAAGCAACAAATGACTTTATACTTTGTTGTCAAAGAAAGAGTTAAATTAAAAAGATAATGATCCAAGAAGGCAATAAACAGAAGTACCTGTATTCAGGTTTTAGCCACTTTTCACCCTCTGAGAGAAGCCAAGTGATTTTCTCACAGGTTGTCATAATTTCTCCTAAAGAAGCATCAACCATGGTCTTCCCCGTATCACGTGAAGAAACCCTAAATGAAGTGAAACATGAGTGTGTAATTAACTACATTTCATATATTATAGAATCATAAAATAAGAAATACACATATGATACAATCAGATTTTGACTTAAATGACAGAACATGTGAAAATAGGAAGAAAAAAATATAGTGCAAGAAATGATATCTATTCAAGTTTCTCAGGGTGCTTGCACAAAATATGATTGGGCCTAACGAAGTCACATGTCAACATCTACATGAATGAAGATATAAACGTCCAACTTTTTTCTATACGGCAGAAATAGTTATGGAAGGTATCCCATGCAAGTGACATCTGTGGATTATAATCTGTTTTACAACTGTATGTAAAACAATTACTGCTCAGGCTTCAGTTCATTTTTAAGCCATCACTACCCTATCTGTAAACGTTGGCAGGAAAGGAGCTTACTCGCATATAAGCTCCTGGTGCTCAATGATGTACTTCAGAAGTATTCTTAGAAACTGGCGCCTTTGCTTGAAGCTACTTTTTGCCCATACCTTTTGAGCCTTCCTTGCCTGTGCCACACGCTCCTTTACCTAAGCATAGTTCATAGAGTGGGTATTAAACCCAAAGTTCAAATTAATCAATGAGAACATAAGAGAATATATGAATGTGAAGGTATCTGTATTGAATATTAGTGTTGATATGATCAACATTATATAGCAAAAACGCACTTCATCTGGTTTCAGTGCAGGGAAGTAGCCCAAGTATTTCATTGTTGCAGGCTCATAGCATTGGACTTTATCTGTTTGTCTTCTTGAAGGTATCTGCAAGAAATTCCAATTTCAATATGAGAAACGAGGTGTCTGATTGTGAACCATCACGCTACACAAAATGACTCAAACTTAACATCAGAGAATGGGAACAAATAAGATGCATAGCATACTTAAAAAGACACAAATAATATGGGATACTATAATTTGAACATTATGAAGAACTGGCTGTACTTTTTATGCAGTTCAGAATCCACAATGATGTAGAGAATAAAATCAATAATGGCAATAGACACATTTCTTCTTTTGCTTGTCAATTTGTAACAGAAACATCACTAGATTGTAGAGAGACATTTAGGTAATGCTTGATGGAGCAGTGGACATTTTGGTGTCTCACGTTGCAAACTATGAGGCATATATGATGTCTATACTATGCTGCATTTGAAAAGTAGAGGCTATTTGTATCAGTTCCTTTGAGCAGAGAAGTTAAAAATTGTGTTCAACAGAAGGTGCATTTGTTAAAACAAAAAATGCGCCTGGGTATATAGTTCTCCCATCTTCTGATCTAAAGATCTATAACTTTTATTTTCTGATCTGCAAGATTGAGAAACTGAAGTTTCCAAGTTTTCTCATGAAACACCGAATCTCTCGGAAGTGAGAACATCAACATGAAAATAAGAATACTAGGAAATGCGGCTGAAAAATACATAATTAAAACAGAGATATAATAAGTTGGTCAAAATCTCAAGAGAGAGCAGAGAGCAATATAGTAAATCTTACATAGATGAAGCTGTTTTCCTTAGTCTGATTCAGATCATCCAACACTGCCGTCACGAAAATCGTACATAGTTAGTCAGCTAAAAACCAAAAAAAAAAAAAACATCACATTATCTTTGACCACATATTTGGTGGTTGTAGATAGAGCTAAAATACACTCCACGATTTATGCATTTGCTGACTAAAATTACACAGAACTTTAAAACCAATAGCAAAATCGAGCACAACTGCTTGCGCGTTGGTATATATGTCTAGAGGCTTAAAACATAATCCAGTCTCGCCTACTTGAGATTACGTTGATTTTATTATTTATGGAAATACTCCAACGGAGCTTTAATTGAGCTCAGCGCATGTCCGACGTCTTAGCTCATCAAGTCAAACTGGAACTAATCCAAAAAACATTTAACGCCACCCATATAGTATGTATATACATCTACATATACAAGCCTGCATTTATATAAATCCGAAAAGAAAGATAAAATAAAAATGCACACAAATACAGACATACATACCGTCGGAGGTGTCAACGTCGATCGAAGGCACATTAGAGGGAATGAACATAAAGAGTAATTTGCAGATCGCGAACGCGAATGCGACAACCACCAGCAGGAACCAAAACGCCATCGTTCTCGACGCTTCCAATCGATTTTTGATGCTCAACGCTTCGGATTCAAACCCTAGAAAGGTATGATAAACGGAATCTGTAATATATTCGGTATTCAATTGAAGCGCAGTTCAGGAGCAAAAGATTTATAAAAGCTCTTCTGAAAAAATGCTGCGGTTCACTCTCTACTCTTTCTCTTCCGTTTTTAGTGCTCGGTGGTGCTGACTGACAGTACACAGTACAGTCCAGCACTGTTATATATTCTTGTTGTGTGTGTGTGTGTGTGTGTGTGTGTTGCACGTACGTAAACTCATAACCAATTCAAAATTAAGGAATTAATTATTTTCCTTTTAATAAAAAAAATGAATGACTTGAATTAAAATCATTACCATGAGTAATACTGAATTATAACTAATTAATCAGTCTTAGCATATATATATTGCAATTTATACATATGTATGTCATAAATGTGCCTCAAATTCTTAATTAATTAAGAAAATTGGGTGAATAGCAATTTTACCCATGTGATATTGAAAATTGAAAAATTATTCTTTATAAAAAATAAATAATAATTTATCCTTTTATGTTTTTTAAAAAAAATTATCTTCCTGTTTAAAGAGGTAAAATTATTTTAACTTTAAGAATATATAAAAATAAATTACTATATTTTAAAAAATATAAAATTGTGTTACCTATTTTATTTTTTATAAAAGAGTTGTTTGTCTATTTTCATAATACAAATAGATAGGTTGCAATTTACACTTCAAAAAATTATGATGAACTTGGGTTGCGTGATAATCTTTTTGGGACTAAAGATATTGGATATCGGGAGCTCCACTTTTGACATCATACATTAAACTGTATTTTTTCCAATTAAATAATTATTTCATTCTTATTTCAAAGGCTGGCTTCCTTGGTCTTAACCCTATAATTCATAGGTTGTATTTATATTGTTACTTATCCATTGAAACCAATTAAAAGGAATAGTTTAAATTCTAACGACCTCGAATTTTATTTTATTTGTACTGGTTGATCGTAATATATTCAATATACTTGTGTATAATTTATATTCTCATTATATTTAATTAATTATTTAAAAAAAACTAAAAATAAAATGAATACTTAACAAATACCTATAAATGAATTGACCTTAAATATGCATGATTAAAAAATTTAGGGTAAATTACAATAGATTTTTCAGATGTTTGCCATAATACAAATTTTTTCTTATTATTTGAAATTTTTTAAATATCCTCTAAAATTAATGATTGTCGAACAAATTCTTTATATAATAGATTGTCATGAAAAAGTATTTGTTTGACGGTCATTAATAGTTAATGTATCTCTAGGCCTCTCCCACTTAATTAATAATATATATATATATTATATATATATATATATATATATTAGATATAAAGTCTTAAATTTCCATTTATTCGTTGGTTTCTTTAAATTCTTGAATCTCCTTAAATTCTTCAAAGTATCTTCAACATTTGTCTTAATTCCAAGATCTTCAACCTGTAATTAACTTTGTGATGATTCTTTCGCTTTACCTAAAGAATAGGATTGAGAACTACTAATCAATTATATATTCAAGGTTACAGTGTGACGTGCATTAGAGATACACGTTGATAGTGCTAAAGTCGGGTAACATGAAACTTCCAGCCAGAGATGGATTACTGAACTTCTCTTGCTTTTACTCTCCAAGCAACCTTTGATTCTCAGCACTTTTGGGCTTTAAATTTGTCTCACAACACAGACCATTTTGGTGTGAGATCGATCACAGTGAATCAGAGGGTAAAGTCTTAGATTGTCCATTTCTGGTACGTTTCTTTGGTAAGCCTTTCTAGTTTCTATAGCTCCATCATTTGTTTTCTGTTCTTGCCTTAATCTTCCAGTCTTTCTACTCTTATGCTACGATTTTGCAGAATTATTGGTGAAAAAGATGGAATTTGGCAGCAGCAGATCACTGGAGAAAGACAGTGCAGAAAGACACCATTCTCAATTGAAATTATGAATGAAGATAATTTTGCATCCTCAATCAAAGAAAAGATGGAACTCATTTCTGTGTCCCACAGTGTCTGCAGAGTCCCTGAAGAGCTTCTCAAGGGAAATGAAGAAAAATATTTCCCATCCTCGGTGTCAATCGGTCCTTTCCACCACGGCAAAGCCGTCCTCCGAGTCATGGAGGATCAAAAGTGGCGATACCTCAACGCATTGATCAGTCGAAAACCAAATTCAGAGGGAACGCTCGAAAGCTGCGTCAGGGCACTCCGGCATACCGAGCACAAGGCCAGACACTTCTATAGTACTGAAAGAATCAACATGGGGAGTGATCAATTTGTTAAGATGATGTTACTTGATGGCTGTTTCATCATCGAGCTTTTTCTTGTGTACGCAATCAAGAGCTTGAGACGTAGAGATGATCCGTGCTTCAGCACAAACAACATGCTCTTCCACCTCAGATGTGACTTAATTCTACTCGAAAACCAAGTCCCTTTTTTCATTCTTGAGCAACTATTTCACTTAGTCCCAATTCCCAAACACTGTCATATGTCCCTCACTGAGCTTGCCTTGCTTTTCTTCAAGAAATTGATTGATCACTCACAGTTCCCTCCAGAAATCTTTCACCCCGAAACACACCATTTCTTGGACCTAATCAGGCAACACTATCTGCCCACACATCCACAAGTACCGTCAAGTGGTCTGCAGACACACATAGATCCAGCAACACATCTTCAGTCTTCCGGATTCAAGTCGAAAAGGCCATTTCTGAAATTCCATCCGACATAAACTTTTTCCACGGAAAACTGAAGATCCCATCCCTGGAACTTCATGGTTACACAGAAATCTTGTTCAGGAATCTCATTGCAATGGAACTCAGCGTACCGAAATGTTCTAAACACGTAACGTCTTACGCGATCCTGATGGAACAACTACTGCGGACTAAAGAGGATGTGAGGTTACTTGGCAATAGGGATATTCTCATAGATGGGCATGAGAGGAGGGGGGAAGAGATCGTCCTTCTTTTCAAGAGCCTGCATGTGGATATCAATGCGAAGGAGTTTTACTATGGGGGGCTCTGTGAACAAATGAAGGTGTATCAAACAAGAAAGAGGCATATTCATGACAGCACTCGCGTGGGAATTGTTGGATTCTGTTTAGCTACGTTGTTTCTGGTTTTCCTTTCCACAGCAGCTCTGATCTTAGCATGTTCTTTCTTGCTGCACCATTTTCAGTAGGATTTGTCATAACAACATTTTATTCTTTTAGCCAGTTTTCATTATCTCAATTAGAGGGCATTTTGCAAGTTATTTGATTTGATCAGAGCTTGTACGCTCTCTACTAGTAAGTCTGGCAAGTCTTCCTTGTATGTGTATAATTTTAAAAAATTATTTAAATAAATATTTGTATAAACTATATTATTTATTTTTTTGTAAATGTTAAGAATTAACTAAATATATATATATATATATAAGATAATAAGTTTATATAAATATTTTGATTATAAAAAAGTATTGATAAAAGAAGACAATATAAAAATTGGTGAGATTAAAAAATGCATGAGAGTGCAGTAGATAAAAATAATTAATTAATATAAAATTCTTAAAAATAAATGGCAAACTAGAATTATTTTGAATACCAAAAAAACCGTCTCTAATAACATACAGTATAAATACACACTGACATCAGTGACATGTGTACTTGTACGTATTTATACAACATTCTCAAGCAACCTTTTATGCGCAAACGACACATATTTACCTAGAAATTTAAACCACAAGCTAGGTCAGAAAGATAACTTTTCTTTTTCTTTTTTATAAAAAGAAATTTTGAAAATGCACGAAGAAGAAATTGCTCTTACAATTTCCTTTGAATTTTATATTCTAAATTCTATAACATTGATCTTCTATTACATTTATTATATACGCACTGCATATATAGACAGTAATTATTTCATGCATATTATTTAAAAAAAATATATTATACACTAAAAAATGCAACAAGACTGGAAATAAAAAATCTAATTCGCTTACAATTTATATTATACTTAAAAAGTAAATAAATAATTGGAGGCTGTGGGTGCATGCATGAGTAAAATGCGAAAAATGGATCCTTGACCAAATTACAGCCTCCACGAGACACACTGACACACACACACACACACATCTACCCTTACCCTGTCTTTAAATTGATTTTCGTAAAAATATGTTCTCTTTATTTTTTTACTGTTTTTCTTTTTTGTACAATTAATTTTGAATATATTCCCTTGATTTTCGTCGATGTTGTATTAAAAGACGCGGACAGACATTTATTTCCATCATAAGTTTTAGAGTGAGAAAGCACCAAAAAAATTCTAGAGAGAGAGAGAACAAAATGGGAGGTTGCAGGAGAGTAGGCGTGGCAGTTGATTTCTCACCATGCAGCAGAAAAGCTCTGCAATGGGCTGTGGACAACCTGGTCCGAAAAGGGGATCACCTGATTCTCGTCAGCGTCCGCCCCATAGGCTATTATGAGACTGGCGAGTTGCAGCTATGGGAGACCACCGGCTCTCGTATGCACCTATCTCACTCAGTACTGTTGCTGTTTTTTAATTTTGATCAGATCACTGATCTCAATCACTCTAATTTTCTGCTTTCTTTGAGAGTACTGTTTTATTAAATAACAGGTGATTTAGCATGTAATTGATCCCACCGTTGATTTAATGTTGAAATGCTGAGCAGATTTTGATTTCTGTCTATGGTACTTGAATGGTGCATGTTATGTTCTGTGGATCATTATGGTAACTGTATCTTAACTCTTGATCAAATAATAGACCTGATACCCCCTTCCGTCTTCTTCGCATTGTGACTGATATGGTGGTAAATGATATGTGATGAAATGCGATTTTTCATTTGAAAAAGAGATATCTTTCGTTTTGTGATCAGAAGAGGGATATCTATTTCAGTGATCGGTGAATATACTGATGATGAAGCTTTCGGAGATGTTAAGGCTGTGTGATTTTCTGTTGTTCTCTTCATCCTAACCAATGATTTCTCTACTCGTTGTTAGCTTTGATTCCTCTGAGCGATTTCTCAAACCACGATAACATGAAGAAATATCAAGTCAGCCCTGATCCTGAAACACTGGATATTGTCTCAACTGCATCAAATCAGAAAGAGGTACATCTTTTCCTATTTGTATACTCAACTTCCATTGAAATGTTATCAATTACCATGCATAATTGATGTCTGATAACGACGGTCTGTGCCCGTTCTTGAAAACCAGATCATTGTGCTCATGAAAATCTTCTGGGGAGATGCTCGGGAGAAGTTATGTGAATCAATAGACGGCATTCCCCTGGACTGCCTAGTTATTGGGAATAGAGGTCTTGGCAAAATCAAAAGGTTCGATTCTTGCAAAATGCGTGTGCTTCTCAGGTTTCCTGCTAGTTCATTATAAATAGACTACAATTCATGTAACTCTGCAGGGCTCTCATGGGCAGTGTTAGCAACTTCGTGGTGAACAACGCATCGTGCCCGGTTACTGTAGTGAAGAGCCACGACTAGACCTGAAGCTGTTCGTGGTGGAGCTTTATTCGTCTTGTTTCTGAAACTCCTTGAATTTTTTGGGCTCTAGAATTGATATGTAGTAAATAACTAATTAAGGTTGTGTGTATTTCAAACTTGAAGTTTTGCATTGCTCGTACGAGGATGCTGCTTGTTTGCTAAAGCAGTCGGTGTTCCCTGTAACTTTGAGCAGATCAAATAAAACTTAGTGGGCATCGCATGATGTTCTTATGATGACATTATTAGTTCAGGTACAATTGACATATTTACTCTCTAAAGTTGATTGCTAGAACACATGATAACTGAACCTATTATAAGCTGGATATAAAGGTTTGAATGTGAACATGGCCATGACCATGAATTCACGTTCAACATAAAACTTGATTCATACAATATATAACACACCAAGAAAAGATGGATTCATCAATAACGTAAAATATACATAATCATATGATCATTTTAAAGGTAAAATAACTATCCATCTTCAATCAAAGTATGCAATAAACATCCTAATCATCGAAATATAGTTAAATCCATGACCATCTCGACATTAATTCTTGAGTTATTTCATAATCATTAATTTTTTCTTCTTTTTCTATTTTATGTTTTCGGACATACGAATGTCGTGTCGGAGACATGTCGAACACACTGCAACATTGATTTTTTAAATTGATTGTGCATTATAGGTCGCAATCTTTTCCTCCTTGCAGAACAATGAGAAAGTATGTATGCAAAGCGTCATATTCCTTTAAAATTTCCGTACTATTTATTAAATTTCAAAGCGTAACCAATTTTGGTTGATATAACGTGAATTGACTAAGATATACTTATTTCTTTCATAAATATTTATGCCTTTAATTAATTAGTTCTATCTAAAGAAACAACCTTCTATACATGCATGAATGCGCGCGCTTTTCTTGTAATTGTTTGGTATGCGACACACATTGTGTGTGTTGAATTCTCAGGAATTTTAGGAGGTGATGCGAGTCCGAAAGGCAAATGTACGACTCTCTTTGACAAGAAAATGAGAGCCACTGCTGAAACGCGTTAAACAATCAGGTGGTCATCCTCTTTTCAAGACGGTAACAGCCCCTCAAACTCAATCCTATGTCTAGACAAGCTCTTATACACACCGATCCAATTAAGTTATCAATCATTCCCAAAGAACTGCAGACTAGCACCCGCGCAAAAATGGCACTCCATTACAATCTCAGGCTGCTCTTCGCCTCCTGCACTCTTTTCATCTCCTTCCGCTTAGCACACCCGCAGCCTGAGCCCTCCCCAGGATCGGCACCCATCCCCTCACGATTGCAAATGCCATTCAGAGGGCCCGCACACGTGCTAACTCCAACACCAGCCCCCAGACCAGCTGACGTGCCATCACCAGGGCCCGTGCTACCGCCATTACGGGGACCTCCCCTTGCGCCATCACCATCGCCATGGCTGGGACCAGCACCTGAGCCAATATTGTCCCCCCAGCACCAGCAACACCATCTACTGCAGCAGGCCCTCGTGCATCATACCCTCCATCAATCTCAGAACCACGGGCTAACTCCATATCGCCCATTGCAGCACCACCAACAGACTCTGATGGACCCTTCGATGTTGAGTCACCAACGACGCTTGCCCCATCAACTGAAGTTGATCCAAAAGTGAAGGAAATCTGTGACGCAACCCATTATTCCTCCCTATGCCTAGCCACAGTTGTTCCCCACCTCAACGGCAAAACAGACGTTTCATCTGTCCTCGAGTTAGCCATCATGGCTGGTGCTAAACTCACAAAGCATGCCCTGTCGGTGGCCAAGAACGTTACTGAAGAACCGGGAATTAACCCGGAGCTCTTGCAAACCCTCAAGGAATGCACCCGCAGTTACGAGACAGCAGCGAACAACTACCAGAACGCGGTTTATGCTTTTCCTAGAAGGGATAAAGGCACCATGAACAGCATGCTCAGTGCTGTCATAATAGATATTGGAGATTGCGAGGATACAGTCTCAGCGCACGCAGTCGAGTCCCCGTTGTCTAGTATTGGTGGTAGGTTGACACACATGACAAGCAATTGTCTTGCTATTGTTTCCCTCTTGGATTGATCATCCTAATCCACTTGCAGCGGATGCACACATTGTCTGACCTACTGTCAAACCTCATGTCCTTGAAAATTGCTTTCAATATATTTGCATTATGAAGTTTTTCTCTTTTTGTTGTGTGAGAAGCATGTCAAGGATTTTGGAGCAATTAATTTAAACTCTTACCTGATACGATTCTTGTAAAGGTAAAGAGTTCTTTTCAACCAACAGAGCCATCTAGCTAGCATCTATTAACATACAAAAGTAAGCTGACTTACGTTTGATATGAAGCGTGGCTACACCCCAACATAATTTAACACAACCAACTAATGAAGATTGGATTTCTCATTTCTATTAGATTACATTATATAGATTTCACAACATATTTATCAAATGGGAACATTTTAAATATCTGAGGTGAAGAATGGATGCATTGTGTGTGGAACATTGGAAGAGTGAAAAGACAAACTTGGATATCAGCAGCACCAAACCATGCAATAACAAAAATAAACAGCTATTTGGAAACCAATCCCATGCATAAAGCACCACAAAATACCTAAAAAACTCGCTCCCAAATAGTTGGGGAGACAAAAAAGGGTAAAATACAGTTCACCCATGTGTTTTTTTAAAATGTTTAAAATACCCTCCATGAAAATAAAATACCAAAAAACTCTCCCCGGCTCTGGAGGTGTAGCACGCTTGCCTTCTTTGTATTGGATTTTGATTTTCAACAATAAATTAATTTTGCATCTTAATTTATAAATCATTAGCTCTTTCTTATTATAAATCTAACGATTAAAATTTATAAAAATAGAATAGCTAAATTTATTAAATTTTGAATCAAACGTCCAAATTCAACACATAATTCAATGGTTCAAATTTTATTTAGTTTAAATTAATGGCTCAAATTTAATATATAAATATTTATCATATTTTTATTTATTAAATATAAATAAAATATTTAAATATATTTAAAAAATATACCATCTTCTCCAACCCACCACCTCCCTCCCACCTCACCCACCTTCCTTCGCCTCCTCACTGCCGCCCCCTCAAGCCGCCACCGACGACCCCCTCGTCGCTGCCGTCCTCGCAGCAACTGACGCCGGCCACCGCTTTCCGCTCCTCCAGGCCTCGCTCGTGCCCCAACGTCCGCCCCCCTGCCACGCGCGCCTCCTTCCTTCCGATCTGCTCCTCTCCGTCTGGTCCTCCGCACGCCCCCTCCTCCCCTCCCCTCCCGCCACTTTCTGGCGCGTACACGGCGACTCCCCACCCTCCCTCTTTCTCTCTCTATATGTATATTAAATATATATAAATAAATATATATTTTAAAGATATATACATTCATATATTAAATATACATTTTAAAATATATTTATAAATTTAAATAATATTGATAAGATCTAAAACCATTCAATTTTATTATATAAAATCTAACGGTAGAAATATAAAGATAAAACATTATTTAAAAATAATAAAAAAAAAAATAACGCATGTGATGCACCTCGAGGCTGAGGGGATTGTGTGCTATATTTTAAGTATTACAAAAGATTCTTTAGTGCTTTATTTTTCACATAGGATAAATTGCATTTAAAAAAAAAAATACAAACAAAGAAAAGGGTGCTTAGCTTAGAAAAACAAGAACATGGTACTTCAGGTAATAACTCTTGGAAAGACTAGAAATTCCAGGATTACAAGACTTTCTTCTATTCTAATCATAAGTTATGCCTCCTAATATTTATGATTACAGTCATAAGCTGCAATTATGATCCCTAACCATTGCCTGCATAAATTATATGCATGAATGAAACTTAATGTTAATTCTTTATTGATAGTACTAATCAACAACTAATCATATCAATTTGAAAATTCAAATGCTAAATTTTTAAAATTGTTGTAAAAAAAAAAAAGAATGTTAGTTGTGGGACGACAGAGGGTTATTCAATGAAATGGTTGTTAATTAAGCTATGACTTCGTATGTATAAGTCTAATACTAGTTATAAAATCATATTATTCGACTAGTTTCGATCCATCTAAATTTGCAAGACAAAAAAAAGAGTATATTAATTGCACAAAATAAAATAGTTTATATGTACACAATAGTTTTTGGAAGTAGGAATACATCATTGTTATTATGTCAAGGAGACTAAAAGTGACTTTGACACTAAATTAGTGATGGATCCAAACATATATAAATAAGGGATGGAGATAGAGATGGATACAAAAACATATGATATTGTTATTGACGGCTTTTGAGTGATTAGGTATGACAATAAGAGGCGGAGATAGAGATGTAGCTATTTAGTTTGTGTGATTATGTATGATAAAATTAATTATCATAATTAATAATATGTTTGATTAGTATTATTAAAATTCGATATTTATACCGGTGCTAGTCTTATGAATCACAATATATAATATAATAAACTACTCTTATTTAGCTAGTATAAGCAATTCCACAAATTAATATTAATTTTTTTTTAATTTATCCTTGGACTCTCTCATTTTTCTCTCTCTTTCTCTTCGTCTCCAATTTCTCCCCCCTTTCTCCCATTTTCTCTATCTTCTCCCCCACGACTTGACATACGCTTATTCCTTCTCTTTTCTCCCATCTTTCTCCAATCAAAATCCGATATATTTTCTATTCTCTCGACGAGATTCTTTTGCTGTCAGTGGAAAAATGACAATGATGATATTTACGTGTGAAAAAATATAAAATAAATACATGATAAAATAAGAAAGGCTTTTTTGTTTTTTCCCATTTGTCTTTTTTTGTTATTTGTCAAGCTAAAAATATGTATTTTAAGTTATAGCTGTAACGTCCAAATATTTTAATATATAATTATGCGACTAATGACCAAGCATTAAAGAAATTCAAATTAATTGATAAATAAATTATACAACGGTATTTGAATATATTAAAATTTTAAGAGGTTCAACTGGAACTTCATCAAATTTGCTGAGGAAAATTATATAAATTTTATAAAGCTATGGATCAATTTGTAATTATAACAAAAAGTTAACAATAAGAATATTATGATGATGATGGAACTTGGGGAACACGTGGCCCCCCACCTCTTGCATGCAATGATGCAAGCAAACCACTACTATTATTTATAAGTGGGGTAAGTGGTGTATAAAGCAGTACCACTACTCAATATTAAATAATAAAAATGTATTCAATAATCTATACCTTATCTCAATATTAAATAATAAAAATGTACTCAGTTAAAATAAATATATATATATATATATAACCGACATAATTTGATAAATAATAATAATTTTTGTCTCCAAATTATCGACAACAATCATACACTACTTACTTTAAACTATTTTATAATATCTCAAAACATAAATTTAAAATATACATTATTTCCAACATACACTTATTTATTTTTATTATTTCCTATCTCTTAAACACCAAAATAAAACACCTCAAATCACAAAACCAAACACCATCTAAATTTTTATTTTTTTATTTTTTTATGTGGTACTATCTACATTTTTAGTCAGAGAAGTATGCTACAAACAAATGAGACTATATGCTTCCAAGTCCTGGGTTTGGTATAATCTCTACTCTCACGACACGTAAGGAAGCCAGCAATCTTCGAATCAAAATCACAAGTTACAAAATACACATCAATATAACATTTCTATACTTACATAATATTACAGCCACTGAGGAATAAACATAATAGGGAAAATTTTTGTCAGGTCGAACCAAATCAATTACAAAATAAGTATATATACACTAATCACATGATAAATATATTATACTTAATATTAAATTGATTCAAATTCGACGTAGTCACATCCGGACAAAAATTTCCCACTAAATAGACGACAACCAATAAAACTAGATTAGCAGTAGATCTAACGAGAGCGTGAGAAATTGAAAGTACAGGTTATAAAAACATTAGACATGACTCCTCAGCATCGATCCCTAGAGTGGTGAAACCAAACTTTCAATATAATGTTGGCTGCAACCAATGCATCCGTGTTTCTAATCTCAGGAGACCTAAACGAGCAATCCTTTGGGTTAAAAATCACAAACTTCAAACCAGAAAGCAACACAACCTCACCATTCTCTAGCACGTACAGTACTGACCTATAGGTGTGCGTTGTGAAATCAACAATGTAGGGAATGCTGGCCACCTTTGTCCACGTCCCTTTTCCTACTCCACAATCATCCATAATCCACAAATCTGCACCGCTTGAATGACTGCAGAGCAGATAAAGGCATTCTTCACTTGCCCCCAACTTAGAATACAAATCATTTTCTACATTATTTGGCATCTCTACTACTCCATATTCCTCCGTCCCTAAATCAAGAGAAACAATCTTCCATGCAGATCTGAACTCCCAGTCATAATTTGCAATCCAGTGCAGCTTCCCATGAGCATATGTAGCTGGCTTATCCAACAGCCAACGACCCTTGAAGTTCTCGATCCTTTTCCACTGATTACTCTTCAAACTATAAACTTTCACTGCCACCTCATACGAATTTCTGTCGCCTATAAAAACCCCCACAACCTTATAATCATCGCTTGATTTATCAAAACCAAGTCCATAAGCAAAGTTACAGAAGTCTTCGTTCACACCAAAATCAGGCAGCTTTTTGCATACTCTTGTAGATGGGTTCCACAAGAACAGACCTTTCGTATCTATAGCAACGCAAATCAGACCATCACAAGAACCCATAATCCAGCATGACTCCATTGAGAATCGGACTGAGTAATCCGTGTCAAATGCATCAACAATGGGTTGGCGCAGCAGGGAGGGAACTGAACATTGCATGAGATCGCCATGATAATTCAACATAATCCTGTGGTGTGCGTAATCGGGGTCTTGTTTGGCCTTTCGCAGGTGGTATCTGACGAACCGTGGGCTGGAAATTAAGGATAGCCATGATTTGCAAACGCACCTGCATCTCAAGAGGGATATTACTGGGAGCCGCGTGAGGATCTCAACGATCAGCTCGTCTGGGAGTCTGGGAATCGAATCGGTTGGGATCTCCATTCGAGCTTCTCAGATACGACGAGCTGAATATTCTTTGGTTTCGAGTTGAGATTATGAGAAGTGAGAAGTGAGAAGTGAGCAGAAGAGAGTGAAAGCCAAATGGTCCATTCTAGTCCACATGATATAGACATTGTGGAGAAAGATACTTTGACCTTGCTTCCACGCGAAGATTACTAATATTTCTCAATTGTTAGTTTCACTTTTATTGCTTTTTAAAAAGTATTACTATGTTTAGGCCACTTTTATTTTTGTCGATCAAATCTAGCTCAATTAATTAAATTGATGTTTATAATTTTAAAAATTATAAATTTGAACCCCTTCCATGTGTATGATATTGTACTTATACGTTGTAATCGATTATTTTAATTAATAATAATGCATCGCTCTTATATAAAAAAATATCACCTTTACTTTGGGTGATTAGTCATGATATCATGGCTTATCACATTTTTTTATTTATTATAAATTCATGATTACTGCTTTTAATTTGATGCATTATGTGATTTTCTATATTATTAATTATAATTTAATACACCATATTTTAATCATATCATTTAAAGTATGGTAGAGTAAATAAATATATATATATATATATATATATAAAGTTAATTCTGAGGACAAAGTAATGCATTTATTTATTTATTATTGTAAGTGTCCCAACTCCAGCTTTTGCCTCAATAATGTAGTGGGAAGCCTTTTTGAAAAGAGACCTGTCGACTGTCGTTATTAAAAATCAAGACCAAGTAAGTTGGAGTTGAAAGTTCTTACTTGTGTGGTAGAAAATCAAGACTTGTACGGAATGAACACATCAGTTTTGATTTATGGTGGCCAAAAACCAACTCTAACCACTTAAAATTATCACATAAAAGGCCATTAGATGGGATTGTCGGCATTAAGATTGAAATAGGATTATGAGCTGGATTATCCGAAAATTGATAAGTAATACCTTATTTATTTTTTCTAAAATTTTGAACAATTTTAATGATTAAACACAAAATATGTTTACAACATCTTTGCTACAGGGGATTATAACATCTTTTGACCATTTGCCTGCAACAAAACAAAACATCACATCAAAGCCTGCTAAGGGATATTTTTTTTTAATTACTTCCACCACCTTCTTCTTAGGAGTTATTTATTAAAATATTATTAAAAAAATTATAATATTTTAAAATTAAGGAGAGTCGTCAGTAGCTGGACATTTCTTTTTTAATTTTGTTTGTTAAGTATTGTTTATGTTAACAAATAAACATATTTTATTTTAAATATTTTTTTAAAAAAATTACATAATTATACTATTTTTTATTTACTTCATTCTAACCAAATTAAAAATATTTAAATAAATTATGATAATAAATCAGACAAGTACAAGGACTAAATTAAACCATAAACCACGTTAGATGCATATCTCAAAATATTTATCGAATCAACAAGTAGTAATACAATATATGGCTCCTTAAAAATCCTTTGCCACAACAGAATATTTCGATTATGATGATCAAGAGCAAATGAATAAAAAAAATCAGTGGCCCAAGAAAAAAAAAAAAAAAGATCTCGACGATAATAACACATGAGTGGGATTGGCAAATATTATTAAAAAAATTATAATTAATTTTAATTTTTTAATATTTTAGTTCTTATTTATTATTATATGTAATTTTTAATTTTGTTTTTTTAAATAAAATTAAAAAATGTGGGTCAATTTTTTATTATTTTTTATATATTTTTAATAAATGTCTCTTCTTCCTCCCCTCCCCCACCCACCTCTCACTTGTATCAAAGCACCCAACAAATATTCCACTCCAACTTTGCTTTATTCTTTTCATTGTTTGGGTAGATCTAGTCCGAAAACACACTCCGCAGAGCCCTCACATGCACAACATTCTAAAATTTCCACTTTTTTTAACCAAAAAATGAAAAAGTGAAGAGATTACGCCTTAACTCCCAAACAACACAACAATGGAGGAGAGAGAGTTGGACAACTTGACTTATATGTAGCAGACTTTTTTGTCACTTGGCCAACAGGACAGAACATAAGGAGAAAATTAAGGATATAATGGACTTAGAGAGGAAAAATATTGGGGGCAAAAGCAAAATAACAAGTGCACGCATTGCAGTCCATGGCCAGCAAGATATGAATCCCACCAATGTTTGCGGGATTTAAATCTGAGCATAATATAGGTCAATACTAGGCCAATGAGCTCTGTAACGGACCAGCCCCAAAAATTGTAAACAAATCACTGGGCTGGATTGTTATGGCCTAACGCCTAATCTAACTTAGTAAATATGGCCTAACGCCTTAGCAAAGATTTGAACCACTGTCATGAACATAGCACAACGATTGATTGTAATGCAGTGCAAAATTGAGAAACATACATAAACAAAAAACAATCCAGTAATCTTGTTACTTAGTGTTGGCATCCGCCATGAAGCAACAACAGCTACTGGTACATGACGAGTCTTATGTGTGTCTTGGATGCTAAAGAATGTTATCCTAAGCCTTCGATAATCCCCCAACTTCTATAGAAGCCAATTAAAATGATATGAAGAGTAAAGAGTTTCATACGTTGGACACTGTTTCAGATGAATGTACCTCAATCGTGCTTGACAATAAATTTGATTTAACTAGAGGGAATTACCTTCTGGCAATATAGTTCAGCTTCTTTACAAAGTTCAGAACTTTATGATGTAATCGTTATTTAAACTATACAATAATTGAAAAAAGATGTACATACAAGATGCATATATATATATATATATATATATATATATATATATATATCCCAACTGAAGCGTTGCAACTGCTTAGTTGCAGGTTTTTCTCCTATTTGCCGGGCAACAGAAAGGGTCGCCCACTCTGTCACTTCCCGCATCAACTAATGCATGCTTAACAAATACTACCAGACATTTACGACTCATTCATAAAGACAGCACCGTATCCACTAGCTTTCAAGAACTTCTTCAACAGAAGAACAACTATAGCAACAGTAAGCCCAAACGCGGCCCATGTGAACAAACGATCATCCGCTGGTTTAGGAACCCTTGCTTCTGGCTTATGCAACAGTTGCTGTCCATTTGTGGGCACGGTAGGAACAGATTGTGATGTCTCAGCAACATTTATATTTGCAGGGGTTTCATTGGGTTCTTCAATGATTCCATCATCTTCAGCTGGATGTGGGACTGCTTCTGTAGTTCCCTCGGCATCAATTTGGGGACTGTGCTGACCATCTCTATTGTCAGTATGTACTTCAGCAGTTTCGTTGCCCTGAGGCACCGGCGGTGCTTTGCTGAGCATGTAGTCATGAATCTAAGCAAGCAAAGTATTAGTTTAAGATGATAAAAAAAACATATAAAACGTTCAATCAAGCATGCACAACAAACCTCATCAATCAGCTTTTGGCGTTCAGGAGACCCAAAAGTCGGAGCCACTTCACGAGATTTAATTGCAAGAGCTCTCCTCTCTTCTTTTGAGTAATCTAAGGATCCCAAGGCGCCGTTTGGGCTAGTAGGCATAAATGCAATTAATGCTACCAAAG
Source organism: Sesamum angolense (assembly GCA_034509725.1). Classification (NCBI taxonomy): domain Eukaryota; kingdom Viridiplantae; phylum Streptophyta; class Magnoliopsida; order Lamiales; family Pedaliaceae; genus Sesamum; species Sesamum angolense. Next base: position 3,487,657 of record JACGWL010000003.1, read on the forward strand.
CAGTGCGAACTGCCAAAAAAAAGACCAAATTCACTACTAGAATTTTCAAAGAAACTCTTCCAAGGAAAAAAGCACAAGATGCCAAAATATAACATATAAGTTTTCCAATGGACTAAAACTTGTGATGATATCCAAAAGAACCTGAGCTATCATAAATATCTCAAACATGATCATACCACTCCAAGATGGTTGCCAGTGCTCAGGGTGATGATTAGAAATGCTCAGGCATATCTTGGTTTGGGTTTCAAATCGACCATTGGGCTGTAAAACAAATAAAAAAAGATCAGGGAAAATACCAACACAATTTTCGGAATCCACATGAAAAATTGTTCGACTGGAACTGGTAAGCTACTTAAAAACAATGATGCAATACCGTCAACAACATAAATGAAGGTGGTTTAAAAGGATATTCAGCAGGCAACTGAATTCGTCCATGATATATTCCTCCCTCGAACTCCGTGTCTCTTGGCCCCCTAATTGCAAACTGCCATTCAAATATATTCTCCTGGAGAAAAAGTATTGAAGCACAGTGTAAATCAGCTCGGATTTTTTTACAATAGTTTGGAGAAAAGAAGAAGAGCAGCTAACAAAGTATTTTCATAAAAGAAAAAGGTTAAGGTACTCCATTGTACATAGACAAAAAAAAAAAGGTAAAGAGGAATTCAAACAAAATATAAGCTGTAATAAAACAAAAAGTCGCTGAAAAAATTATGCATGAAAAACACAAAAGAAAAGTTAAATTTAACCCATCCATAACAGGCCAAAGAGATCTCAAACAGTGAACAAATAAAAACCACTAGAGCAAAAAGTTACCCCAGGCAATTTTAATTTTTCAATCACTAAATTTGAACTTACAAAAAAAGGAGTTAATTGAACTCAAGATCCCCTATCCATTAACCAACTCTTCATGGAAATCAAATTCGATCAGGGTCATATCCGCAGCCAAAAATCATCAATCAGAAAAGGAAAAATCACAATCGAATGCGAAGCTAAAATGTTCTCAAGGTAATTACAGCATATCAAAACCAACAAGTATCTCAAAACCAGAACTTCATCCAGATCCAGCCTCGTAAAATGATTTTCCTTCCTGCAACGCTATACGGAACCACTGGAACAATTTCCCAAAATTTCCATTAATCAATTTTCAAAAGCGCCGTTTCCTCAACGAGCAATTAGCTAAAAGTTCCAGTGAAGAATAATATCTCAAGGAACAAAACACGAAATAAATCATAATCTGTAATTATTTTGCTAAAGCTAAATGCCACCGACCTCAAATTGTTTTCCTAAAATTAAATCATCTAAAGATCATGTTCGGGCGAGAAATTATCTAAAAGGACTCCGGTCAAAAACAAAACTCTACATAAAATTTACGAAATTCAAAACCAAAAATCCAAAATTATATTTTCAAGAAAAAAAATTATTACCTCAAGGGGAAGGCTCATGAAATCGTCGGACGGATTCGATTGCATCTCCTTCAACTCCTGCAAAATCCTCTTCACGGCGGGATTCTTCCGGTTGTACTTATCTTCCGCCATTGTTTCGTCTTACGGTAGATCGCACGGCACCTGATTCTTCTCGCCTAGGAAGACGATCAGAAATGTCCAATAAAATTATTACTTGGATGGAGAAGAGAGAGAGTGTGTGGGGGGTTTCAGAACGGGTAGGAGATTATTTAATAAGGGTGACACGTCATTTGATTGAACCATATGCTGACGTGTTAAAGGTCAATTGGCTGTTTGCCCCCTTGCTCTCCAGTATTACATTTCCAAGCAATTTACGGTTTGAACTAAAGCCGCTCGTCACGGTGATCTAATCCTTGACTTGAACAACTCAACAGCACCGCACAGAGTAGGCTGCTGACCTGTACGATGCGGTTCTGTGGGGTTAGTCGTTGCCAGGAGACAAGTTAAAATATCTAAAAGTGAAAAAGTATAACAACAATTTTCAATTTTGTTTCATAGTTATGATTTTAGGATCAATTGATCCGTCACATACATACAATTTCACAAGAACAGGATAAGAACAACCCTTTTTCATATCACTCCCCTAAGTTTTCACATTTTTATGAAACACCCCAAAGAAACATTATATTTTGCTTACGACCCCACAAGATTTCTAAATTGATGGAGGAAGACACAAGAGAAGTATGTTCAGACTGCTTGTTATTTATCTATTTATTCTCCATCATAGAAGATTTTATATTACCAGTCTATATAGAAAGTAGCCAGCGTAGAGTATGAACTGTTGAATAAATATATAATAATATCACAAGACAAAATAATATCATCATTATAAATTATACAATAATTTATGATTAAATTGGGCTGCTACCAATATTTGGAGCATTTAATCTCTTATGCATCTCACACTGGAATTATAAAGTACTGATATCAACTCTACACAGCATATAATCTTTCTATTTCAATAACCAGTCTTTGATGTAAAATTTCTGTTCACCGTTTTAAAACTTTAATACCTTGTATATAAGTTTGTGTCTCGAGTAAAAAATGAATGCTGATGAAACAAAAAGGCTAGGTACATTTTGGAAGAAAACGAGTTATCCCTAGGAGACAAGTGACAACTAACTGGAAGAAGACATGACAGGGACTAGAATGAAAAATCTTTGCCTTCGTAGTGACGAAAATATCTTTGTAATTAATGAATGCAAATAACTGTGTACAGTGTTGCTAAAGTGAATAACAATTATAATGAAAATAATATAAGCATGAATGGATGTCATAGTGATGCGGCTTGCAACTCGATGAGCGTCCCGCCGCTCCAACTTCGTATAAGTTTCACGATCTTGTCATGAAAAGGCGCGATTTATTCTCCGCTCTAAATTCATATGAGGTTCGTGATCTTTACCTGAAAAACAGCGGATTGCTGGGGAGATGAGACATTGAAACTTATAAGCCACTCAATTTTTTTATGTGCAACGAACGCTTGCCAACGTCACACAGTTTCTTTCCGCTCATTAAGGTCACTTGCACTCTGACACTGACATTCTTGGATTTACCTCAGCTTCACTTGTATAGGTGGAAAACATTATCCTATCTACACTGATACATGCACTTTTTTAATGTTTCATTGGTCTCTGTCTCTTTCATTCTGTTTGTTTTTAAAATCATGATTTGATTTGCTTTGTGTTCACTTACTCATTGCTTGGATGCACCAGGGAAACGCAGAGGAGATTAAGAAAAGTCCTCTTGCTCTGTAAAAGTTAAGTTATTAAGTGGGAGGTTTTATGTATCTCATGCTTTCGTTTTGAGCTAATAGAGTAGTGGATGTCTTTATTTTTGTCACCGTCTTATCTGCTGAGCTGCCTGATAGGAAACTGATGGTTTTGTCGTGATTCTTGGGAGCTTTTTCTTGTGAAGTATTGGATTTTCTGTGATGCCAAAGAAAGGCCGGTAGAATTTAATATACAATTTAATCCATGATGACACTCCTAAGCCTCAGATTATGCAGGCCGGATTGAACTTGTCGCTCGTATGTTAATGTCTTTGCCTAAGTGAACGTGTGCGCTCTTTGTTAATAATGTCTAAATATAGTTAACTATCAACAAGCAGCATCATAGAAGTTTCACTGGATAAATTGTATAGTATAGGATTGTAAGATATATACATTCTTGAACTGAATAAGATCACATTCAAGGGGGGTGAGAAGTAAGAAAAGTTTGGCTAGATATTATTAAGATGTTGAGCAACAATCCCCAAACTGAGCAATTCCATAGCTGTGGGGGATTAGATGAGTATGACTTAGAGAATTTAGAGAAGAAAAGTGGCTTCTGTGAAGGTGAAAAATGGGGAGAATCAGACATGGACATGGATTCATTTGGTTGTGGTGTAGATTTCTTTGGAGATTGCTCTGCCCAAATTGACCAACAACAGCAACAGTTTGCAGATTTTGGGAATACTATAAATCATTTCTATCATGATGTTACACATAAAAATTCCTTGTGTGCTGATGAGTTTCTGAAGACTGTTCGTGTGGACTCCCAGAAGTCAGAGCTGATCGAACCTGAGAAGAAGGGAGCTGACCTGTTTCCTTCAGCATCATTTGAGATTCTGAACAAGTATAGAGGCAGGTGCAGGAGATTAAATGGCGAATATATGAATATTCCGAGGTATGATGCAGAATGCAAAGTTAGCTGTGGCATGTCAGTGGAAACAATCATTCAGTTGGCTGCTGAAAAGTTCATCCAATCCGACGAAAGCTCTGTGCTTAGCCATCCGTATCGAAGTTCCATGTTGTGCCACACTGAGGAAGACTCTGAAGGAGTTCAACTTGTCCAGAATCTCCTTGCCTGTGCTGACAAAGTAGGCGAGAAGCAGTATGAACGAGCCCGAAACCTCTTGCTTGAATGCGATAGAATGAGTTCTCCTGGAGGGAATCCTGTTCAAAGGTTAGTGTTCTATTTCACTGAAGCACTATACGAGAAGATTGATAGAGAAACAGGAAGAATCAGCCCGAAGGGTTTCGGGAAGAAGATTGAAGATCCTCTACAGGCCTTGAAAATCCCAGACACGACTCTTATCACGTTTCACAAGGTGCTGCCTCTCTCACAGATCACCAAATTTGCCGGGATTCAAGCTGTAGTAGATGGTGTAGCCGAGGCAAGAAATGTGCACTTTATTGATCTTGAGATCAGGAAAGGAATACAATGCACGATTTTGATGCAGGCTCTTGCAGCTAGATCTGAAAATCCTATAGAGCATCTCAAGATCACTGCTGTAGCATAAAATCAAAAGCAAGTATAGAGGAGACGGGTCGACAACTGACGAGTTTTGCTCAGTCCTTGGACCTGAAGTTTTCCTTTAATATAGTCATGGTAGAAGATATCTTGGATCTCAAAGAAGATCTCTTTGATCTAGATGAGGATGAAGCCATTGCTGTCTACGCAGCATACACGTTAACAAACATGATTGGTCAGCCTGATCAGCTGGAACACTTAATCAGAATTATCAAAAGTATGAATCCTTGTATGATGGTTGTTACTGAAGTCGAGGCAAACTGTAATTCCCCTATTTTTGTGGAGAGATTTGTCGAAGCTCTCTTTTTCTATGGTGCTTGCTTTGAGTCAATGGCAGAATGTATGAAGAATGATGAAAAGCACAGGTGCATTGCTGAAAGAACATGCTTCAGTTCAGCAATAAGGAACATGGTCGCGGCTGAGGGAGAGGACAGGAAGATTAGGCATGTCGGTATTAGTGTCTGGAGGGCATTTTTTACGCATTTTGGATTTGAAGAGATGGAGCTGAGTATGTCTGCTGTGTACCAAGCAAATCTTGTGGTCAGGAATTTCACCTCTGGAAGTTCCTATACCTTTGATATTGATGGTAAAAGCTTAATTATTGGTTGGAAGGGAGCACCAGTAAGTTCACTTTCAGCATGGAAGTTTCAGTGTCCTATGTAAATCTCATATATAGGCCCTGGAGTTTGTTTTTTTCTTCAGTGTAACGGAAGAAATTTGGCAGCAGCTTGCAGTGATCTTTGCTTACTTTCTTTAACTAGTAAATGTAGATTCTTCTAATATATGCATAAACGTCGTGTTCTTAATCCATGATCCAAGCAAATTTTGATTAAGGATCCATATTTATTTATCAGTAGGTTTATGCAATGAATTCTGGTCTCTACTAATACAGCTAATAACAAGATTTGAGGTTGATTTAGAATTATGTTTTGATCCATGTTTCAGTGAAGCAACCCCAGAATGATATGAACAATTGATGATGAAGCTTAGTTTATATTTCTGCGGAAAAAACAGAGAAAAGAAAGAGACAAAACAAGTCCAAGGATCCTTGCTGGCCTAGGCACATAAAATAATGCCATTTCATAATCAAGCTCTGGACTGTGCGTTTGATGGTAGTAAAATTTCTTTCTGGTGCTAGACGGCTGACAGACTTCGGTTACATCACATTGTTCTTAAACCAAGAGTAGCTTTCTTCTTTATTTTAAATCAATATAGCAAAGTCTCTCAGTTTTCCTGAGGCTGTGTGACAGAGGTTTGGTATAAACAAGGGACAGATTAGTTTATAGAGAAAAACAGTCCCTGTAGAAGATTTTTCTATGTCTGTGGACTAGAGTGCAAGTGACATAGAACTTCCCTTTAGTCAAATAACTGGATTTCTGTTGGTGTGTAACTAGCTGGACTTCTAAAGATTTCAGAAAGAATATTAAGTACAAGATGAAGTTTTATGGCATGAAGATGTTTTATTTACAACTATCCTGAGAACAGGTAGAGAGTTGAAGAAACTTTAATGTTTTCAAAGGAGCTGTGGTCATTTGTTGTCTCAATCAGATAAATCATACATTTGACAGATTCTTCTAAGTTAGCTGGTTGAGAGAAAAAGCCTGACAACATACGGCTTCCCCCACCTTAAGAGGTTGAACAAAATCCATATTTCTTCTTAATATAAAAATGATTAACATACGTCGCGGCAACTGTGAAGCGAGTTTCTGTGTTCACAGTGTTACCATATGTCTCTAAGACAAGCCCTGTAAAAGAGCTTGCCTGAACCTTAACTAAAAGCAACACTCTAACAATTTGAGCAAACATGGTTTTCTAATAGTGTCAGTTGAATTGGTCAAGATTCTCAGTGTCTCATTCTTAAATTCGTCTTTTTGTCATACATGACAATTACAGTGCTCTTTCTTGTTTATTGTTGTGCACGTATCATGATTTTCTCTGATCCACTAGTTAATAAAACTTTATGTCAATATCCAGGGAATATACGACGTAATAACTAGCTGGGTGTACAAAAGAACAAGGTTCTGTTTACAATAACTAGTTCTATTTCCTTAGACTTTGCAGTTGATCATATATTTTTTACCACTGCACGTTGTTGGACAAATGCTCTTTTCGCTAATGAGGCGGCTGCCAGATTGATCATCCTGCAAGCATCTAGACAGGAATTTGTCTTGCTTTTGGCGTCTGGTAAAGTATCAAAGTCTTATCTGTGAGAGGATATCGGCGGTGAAAGAAAGCTATAAAAGAAAAGGTTGTAATGTCCTTCGTTTAATGCCAGATACAGCTAATCCACTCACCAAATGATGGAAACTTCTCTTCATATTAATAGAATCTCCTCTCGAGGTTCTTGTTTTGTGTTTCTCTATTTCTCCTCAGTTTTCATTAGTGGCTCTCCTAAGTACCAGCATTTTGGAAAGCATGGCACCGCGCTCTCATGAAGCCTTTCAGGACAATGAGCTTCCACTTACACTCTCTTATGATGCTGAAGTTAAGAAAGGAGATCCATGCAATTTGCAGGCTCCATTTGAAATTCTGATCAAGCATGGGAGCCAAATGAAGCGTTTGAGAAGCGGTAAACGTTGTGGGCCGAGCCAGCACAAGCATCTTGAAACGGCAAGAAGAGACGGGCAAACTTCAGAAATGGGAGGCAGTGCCTCAAATTGTCAAGTATTACCTGCTGTAAGCATCATGAGAATGGCAACAATGGAACTAATTAAGTCTAGGTCTCGGATGGCAGGTGACTCTTCCACTCTTGGAAATGCTTCTGCATTTGATTCCGGTCTAACTCACAAGCATGCAAAGAATTTGAAGCATGTGTTTTGTCTTCTTAATGCTGCGGAAAAGTTCTCCAACCAACAGTATGATGAAGCTGAAAAATTGCTCATCTTCTTACTTTCGGCTTCTCATGCTGATCATCCTATTGAGAGAGTTGTTACGTATTTTGCTCGAGACTTACAAGAAAGAATTGACATGGAAAATGGAAATTTTGATCTGGAGAAAGAAGTAGCGGATGTCGATGTGGAACAAGCACTAGCGGATCTAAAAGCTGCTATCTTTAGAAGTGAACAACTCCTCCCCTTCACTCAAATCACACACTTTACTGCAATTCAAACGATTTTGGACAGTCTGGCATCAGCTGAAAAAATTCATTTTATTGATATTGGAACCAAACTCGGTTCGCACTGGGTGATCATCGTGCATTCTCTTGCTAATCGAAAAAATTTCCCAGTGGAGCAGCTCAAGATCACTGTGGTTTGTACACCAAAAGACAATGTCGAAGAGAAAGTTGAGATGCTGTCTTCTTTTGCTGAGTCCATGAATGTGCCCTTTATATTTAAAATAGTGAACTCAGAAATGCACGAGTTTAAGCAAGATCAGTTCGAACTAGAGGCTGGTGAAGTAGTGGCTGTTTACATGGAGTTCTGTCAGACAGCTTTGGCGGCTTCTCCTAGCAACATGGAAGCTTTAATAGGATGGGTCAAGAACCTGAATCCTCATCTGATGGTTGTCAATGAAATTGAGGCAGATATATGTGCATCAGCCTTCGCCCCCCGGTTTCATGAGGCACTCTTTCTCTGTAGTGCAATGTTTGATTGCCTTGAGGATTGTCTGGAACAGGACAACCGGTGCAGGGAGATAATTGAAAAGGTCTACTTTCAGGAGATCATAAAAAACGGCGCTATGAGTGAGGATGATGGGAGTTTTAGGCGACATCGTAAGATCAACTTCTGGAGGGAATATTTTGCAAGATTCGGTATTGTGGAAATGGAGCTGAGCCAGCCATCTATGGACCAAGCAAGCTTGCTGGTCAAAGAATCACCTTGCTGGAAGTCTTGCACTCTGGGTATGAACGGCAAATGTATGCTTCTCGGATGGAACGAGATCCCATTACGATCTGTGTCTGCTTGGAAGTTCCACAAAGACTGAAACATAGAGAAAGATTATGGAGGAAAGGGTGCTGAATTCGTCATGTTTTTGTACCAGGATGGATGTAATAACTGAAAGAATAATGTCACCATCTATGTCAGATATACCAAAATTCCCGCGGTCTTTCTAGTAACAAGATTACTGTTCTGCAATGGCATTTTTGTTTCATCAAAAACAACTACATCTTACCTAGTTATAGTTTCTTGTTAGTTTACAACTTGTAGAATTCATTTTGATCGTCCTGTATTTCTGGAATCACATGATTGACTCAGATACAGGGCGGATGTTTGAACTTTGAAGAGTCGACCGAGCCAGCATAATATATAATCGAAATGTTAGCATGGCAATTTCTCTTTGTTTCAGCTTATGATAACGAGTTTGTCTTATTGTCATAAAATGATAAAAAAAAGCTCCATAGAGAGCTTGAAATTCCAATACTTTCAATACACTGTGATAGGAACATCTTAGGCTGTGTTTTTTATTTCATTTTCAAGAATTTGTTTTCGTTTTCGATGAAAATGAGATAAATCCAATTGTGTGGTGAGGACCTTCTATCATGATTATGCGGAGAATGAAGATGTGTTTGGATTAAAGGTTTTTAAGCTACATTTTCCCTATTGAGTTGAACAGAAAACCTCCATGACTATAGAGAAAAAAAACATGTTTCCAAGCGTATGGCCCTTGATGCATGCTCCAAATGAGTGGAAACAAAGGATTTCTAGCCTTAAACAGGACTGAATAAAAAGAAACTTTACATTTACATTATATATACAATCAAATGCAACGACATGCAATTAATCTGCCATGGACATGCATGCATATCCACACACACACACACACACTAAACATCAAAGTTCTTGTTCAAAACTGGTAAATCCCATCAACAGTCTGAGACTGAAAAGTAGGCTGCAGCCATGGTTTTAGCAAAGGATCTTGCAAATATTCCATTACAGAGAACTCATCACTGTTCCCCATTTCATCAGACACATCATGATGGCCAGAACCCTGATAAGAAACCAGCACTTCTTCCATCAATTCCAGCCTCTTTTTCAGCTCCTCAGCTTGCATTCTGAGGATCCTGTTCTCTGACTCAACGGCCATGTACCGTCTTTCGATCTCGTTAATCTTCTGGACCATTTCACTGCTTCTGCTCCTGAAATATGTGACTTGATCATTCAAATCCTTAATGTGCTGCTCCTTCTTCATCCTCGACCGCCGTGCCGATTCCCGGTTCGAAATCATCCTCTTCCTCTTCTTCTCATCTGTGATCTTTGCATAACGGTTTTCATCATCTTCCGAAGAACTTGAGTTGCTTATAAGCGTTCTTGATGACATTTCTCTTCAGTTTTTGGCTCTGGAAATTGTTGGCAGTTCTTTTGTTTTTCCTTCTTTTTTTACAGATTAATGATGAAAGATATGAACACTGAAAAGGGATTAAGAAAAAAATAAAACCAGTACAGAAAACAACTGAGAATGATTGAACAAGCCTAATTCTACACAAAAGTACTATAGAGACACTACTCATGTCAAAAACAAGATGAATTAAGCAAAAGTAATGACTCTTGCATGGAAATCATTGCTTTCATCAACAAAAAATGATTGACAAAATTTCAAACTCTTGAACCAAACAAATGCAAAGGGCCAAGTGGATTTGATTCTTGAAATGTGAAGTGGAAGAAAATTTGTGAAGGAGTTTGAGAGTTATCCTTTGGAGTATATATATAAGCAAAATATTTGGATGAGAGAATTCTACAAGTTGAAGGAATCTTCCAAGAGCATACATTTGGAGAGAAATGGTGGGCAAATATGTGGATAATGATAGCACACCAATATACACTTTCTTTATGTAATCCAGTGGAATATAGACTAGTGAATATGGATAAGGTTTTAATAAATTTCTAAAAGTGAAGCAACACAGTTTTATCTTTATCATTCCCTCTTCATGTTCAAGTCCCCCCACAGATTATAATCTATTAATCATTTTTCTGACAAAAAAAAAAAAACCTCACCTTCATGATTGAGTTTAAGGGATTTTTCAGTCAGAATTGAGTTTCAACGTGTCTGAACCAATCACGTTATAAATACAATAAACTCGAGTTTAAGATAAATGACTGAACGGCCACACGTTGATATTTTACCATTTGTACAGTGCAATTAATCTTTTTTTTAATTTTTTTTCCCCAATTTCTAAATTGATTGCTTATTGAGATTGATATTAATTGTGTTGTGAAAAAGCTGGTGGGAATGGCAGACAATTGGGGTCACCAAATTGAGTATTAATGTCTAAACAAATTTTCTCCTTTTAAACGTAAGAACATTAAAAACAAAAGCGTATATGTGAAAAAGTTAACAAGCAGCCACATAGTATTGAAGGGAAAAAAAAAAAAAAAAGCTCCATTTTTGTTAAAGTTGAAAACCGTCCCACTGTAATTAATTTGGATTGTTGGTCTTATCCGTTTGCCATCTTTAAACAAAATTTCAATTAACCCATCAATTTCTTCAATTAAAAAAAAAGGTTCTATTTTGATTTTTGTTAAAAATGAAAGTTTTACTGCCACAATTACAAGTCTTTTTCTCTTGGTGTGGAGACAATTGACAAGGTGAACTTCGATCTAATTATTTTGAGGAAGTTCGTACGATAGGAATTGAAATTATTATGAATTTGAAACTTTTTATCAAAATTCCTATCAACTTGTTGTCATTTGTCAATACAAATTAATAATTGATTATAAGGTTACGTTTACAAGTAGGAAAAGTTATGTAGAGAGCAAGAAAACAACAAATTGGCAACCTCACCCTCACCCTCAAGAATGAGGGGTGGCGGTAGGCGTAGGTCAATTATGTTGGACGCCAGTGCCATTCATATTTAATTTGAGGGATAAAAAGGTAACTAAAAATGGGATAATGTAAATAATAACTTTTGTAACAATGCACAAACCCCATGGCCTTACCTTTTTACCTCTCGTTATCCGGATTGAATTTTTTAAGCCTAGAAAGTAGGACGCAAAAGAGAAAAAACTTATGTGGCTGCTGGGATTCGAGCCCAGGTCTCCATGGCCACAACGTGGAATTCTTACCACTAAACTACAGCCACAAGTTGAAAGGTTATGCTAATTAATTATTCATTAAAATTATATCCACATTAACTACGAATGTAGCTACTCAACCCAACCCCGGACAGAGTTTGGGCTTGGGGGAAACTCTGCTGTAACTATCTGTTGACTTGAACTTTTTACCTACATATAAGTGAGGAAGCCGAAAGAGAGTGAAAAAGGCATACTCCTCCTGTTAATAAGACCATACTTGAGATAGTTCCTCAACCAATTTCCTTCAAATCGAGCCAAGCAACCACCAACCATCAGTGCAACTAATTCATTGGAAAATATAAATAAATATATTGGAATCATCTTACAATACTGTACTAATTGGCGAACAGCAAACAAGGGCTTAACAATAAAGACAAAACTCAACTCTACTGAATATACATAACACAACACTGAAATAGAAGCCTTCACAGTCGGGTTATTGCTTCTCTAGAAGAATTGCGTCATGACATTTCTTACTTTAAGAGCACTCTTTGAGTTTGTGCCTGGTGGTTTACTGAAAGAAGCAAGTTAGCCAGATCAATGGATAATACAGTACATTCTATTTTCTGGGATTGGGTGATGAGACTGCAGTAATATTCTCAGGCACCAGAGGTCCATTTGCTGATTCTTGTGCAACTCCATCTGCATCGTCCTTGCTCATGTCATTAAAACTTCTTTTCTTGGATGAGGTGGAAGGAGCAGCCTCCTTTTCTTTCTCTGGCTGGGTTTCACTGCTCATCGTAGGAAACAGTGGAGGTTCACGGCCACTCAGTTGACAAAAGACTCTCTCAACAGTGTCACTGATCTCCTTCCCCAAACCATTCTGATCCAAGATTAACTCCCAAACTGATCTGGAAGCCTTCTCAAGTACAGGAGTTCTGCATATATTTGCCAACCACATCAACTCTTCTATTTTGTGTTGGTTTCCAATGAATTGGCAATGAGATATGCGAGTTTGTATGTGCTGTCTCATAAACATAAATAAAGCAACATGCTGAATCTGGACATCGCAAGCTCAACAAATCCACAGAAGTATGACAGGATAAAGTTAGCAACAGCCAGGAAGTAGATGAACTCACATGCAAGCCCACCTAATGTAAAAGACGGATAAACGAGAAAAACAAAGGAACTGGACAACAAAGATTATTGGCTTTACTTTGAGCAATTAAGAACTGCATGACTAATTGCACCTAGCAGCTATCATAAAACTATAGTTAACGATATACAGACCAACCACACCTAGTGGACCAACAAACAGAAAGCAACACCATGGACACTTCATAATAACATATGTATCTTGCAAATAGTGTAGTCACTCCTCTCACAAGCTTAATCCTACAAAAACGAGAAATGAGCAGTGATCACTTACTCAAGCTCTTGTCGAAGTGCATCAAACAACTCTCGCTTTGTCTGTTTTTCAGCACCAGGGGTATTGAGAACCTTACTCTGCTCCACCATTTTAATGGTATTACTCTTCAATTCCTCCTGCAAGACATACAAGACATTAGTTTCTTTGCTTCTACTAATAATCCTTACTTCACAAGTCCACATTAGAAAAAGCCATTCGTTACTATATTCATGCTCAAAATAACCAAACTTTCCAGACACATGAGCATCAAAACACACAAATGAAAAGGTTGTAAAAGGAAAAGGTAACAACATAAAGATAAGTCAAAGATGTTGTTAACAACACCAAGCATAGTGTTGAGCACCACAACACAAGATCAGATAATTTAATCGATTATTTGTTACAAAATTGTACACAAATTATGGAAGTAAATGTGGCTTTTTATTATGACATAAAATGGTGTTAATTCCTCCTCTAATGTTTATATATTCACATATATGCTAGTGGTGACTGTAATTCAAACTTAAGATGGAAATCTAGATGCTTTGGCCCTTTGGCGAGTTGTTTACTAATGCGGGCCAAATGGCCTCACTCTATAGGTGAAGAAAGGCAAAAGGGCTAAATCATGCTATTACCTCTCTACTTTCTCTTTCTCTTTTCAAGTTCTTCATTATAACCCTAATATGTCATAGGATATACCAACTCACGAACTGCACCCTTTTCCTACTCAAAATAAAGCAATTTTATGCTAGCAACATTATTGTAAGAAGAAACTATTTGGTTGGGATGGGTTGAGGACCTTGATCAGACCCATAGGGAAACTCAAGCAACCAAATTATTCTCTTTGCAGTCGTAATTCTTTTGGACACCGTAAAGCATTACCCAAACCTCACATAAACAGCAAGCTCATGCCACTCAATTCAGGTAACTAAAGAAGCATTCTCTCAAAGTGATACTCAAATTGATTTCTTCCCATTTCGAGAAGGGGGGAAAGCAGAAAAACATGAGAGGAAAGAAAGATAAAATGCCACACTTCTAGTGATTTCCTTCCCATCTTGAGGATGACGACAAAGGCATAAAACTGTAATAAACTGAAATATATGATCCCTTCTATGGAAGAAATGATAAAATCAAGGAACTCTAGATTCTCTGACTTGAAGGCAAAGAATAATAAAAACAAACACCACAAAAAGGGATAGGGACCAGCAGAGTGATGCATATCACTCGTTACACGTGCTCAAAAGGTTACATACATTGATGCTGCGCATCCAAATCTTTCAACGAACTATCAGCACAATGTGAATAAATCAATCATTAGCAACGAAATCATCTACATCTGCCATAAACTGCACAGAGCATTTACTGTACTGAACTTAGGCATAATATCGCCAAACCAGTGAAATTTAAAGTTTAAACATATAAAGCCCACATTTTTATGCCAAAATGTGCAAAATATTTCAATGCCATAAAAACCCACCAAAAAATTATATGTAATCATCCCTTGCAATAACTTCACCGAGCATGCAGATGCACCATCAAGTTCCATCTGAACTACCTGAACTTCAAAAAGAAAAAAGCCCCCCACAAGCAACAACAAAAGCTACTCTCCACATATCCCGGCAGGTATAATCACATCAAGTCCAAAAGAATTTCCATCCGAAATTCTTAGGACTCACCAAAAAAGGTGGGGAGAAGGAACACTCTAAGAAAACAGAGGTCATGCACCAGAAGCTGCATATCTATACGGATAATCATTACCTCCAAAAATTAGTTCCTCGAATAACAAAAGAAAAAAAAAATCTAAATTCCATAGGATTCACCAAAAACGAAAGCGACGGAGTATATTAATGGAGGAATATATTCATCGAAAAATCACTGGCAAAACCATAATTCCTGGAAAGAGAAATTATATTTTAAAGAAACAAGTGAAAAAAATTAAAACTACAACAATCTTATAGACAAAACAAATTACATGCATAGGAACTCACATTGGCTTTGAGCTGATTTATTATTTTCAACCGGATGGCGTCGATCGTGCCGTCGTTCATGAGAGTTTCCAGTACATCTTCTGGGCTTATCACAGGCGATCCCATCTCGTACACTCCTCTCTGGGTTCTCTGAATTTTCGTTCTGATTTTCTGAGTTCTCGTTGAATTCAACTGAGTTTGGAGATAGTAAATAGGAGTAATAAATTAAGATTTAGTACAATACGACATCGTAATCACAAAGGCGGCAAATGTATGTGTTGGGTCAAGTCAATGTGGTGGGTACCGGGTCGGGTCGAATCAAGGAGCCATTGAATTAGAAAAAAAGGTTCTTTTTCATATTAAATTGAAAATGAGTTAAACTGTACCAAAAGAAAATTACAATTTAACTAGTATTTTACCTCAAAATATAACAACATAAATTAATAAGTAATTTGACAATTAAAAAATCAATTACATTCAATATTTTAATTGAATATTGGAATAACAAATTAATAAATTTCAACCTATATTTTCACCTTTATATTAATACTAGTGTATGTGGCACACTCAAATTAGTGTGCGAAATTAAATAAAATTTTAAAATTTAATTTATATTTTTAAATATATATTTTAATTGAAGGAATACAAAATATTCAAATTAAAAAAAAAAAATTATAATAAGTTAATGGAAGTTGAAAAGAGTGGGCAATGTGGGGATTTAGAAGGATGGTTTGGGGAAGAGTGGGAAGTTGAAAAATTAACAAATAAATAAATAAATTTAATTAAGTATTAAAATAAGTATAATATAAATTGACAGACAAAAAAAATGAGATATCAAAGTGGTGCTCTCATTTAATAATAAAGTATAGATAATTATTATAGCAAGTTTTATACATTGAATTGTCACTATTATTTATAGTACACATAAAAGATAGGTTTGATGAAGTTTTTATTGTGTTTATATTGAAATGTATTGTTACGTAAACTACCATTTGAATTGTTGGAAATTTAAATTTATTATCTTTTAAAGATGTAGTTATTATTGTGTAATTATTGTTCAATGGCGTCTCTTATATATTTGTTGAAGTAATGTGGAGTACTTCAAATATTTTAATTAATATTGCCTCAAAGATAAAGTGGAAAATAGAATTGAAAAATGAAAAAGAAATTGTAGATTTTATTTATTTATTAGTATAATGTGAATATAATTTTGGGTAACTCGTGTTTGAACTCAGAACTCTCTATTTCTAGGAGGAAAGTGATGTCAACTCAATCAATTATTGATGGTACAAAAATTTAATTTTATAAAGAGATAAAAAATAATCAATATATATATATATATATACAAAAATAATGATTGTCTAAAGCTTCTAATTTATATTATTTTGTTTCTGTACAAATAGAGGGGTTTTTCAAGCTAAGCTATTCAATAATCTGTGTTTTATTTAGAATATTTTATATATTTATATATTTCACTTATTTTAAAAATAAATAATTAAATTTGTGGATAAAATAAAATTATGAACAAGATATTAATAATAAAAATTTTATAATTAATAAAACCAAAATTAAGAAATTCGTTAAAATTGTAAAACCAAATTGGCAATTTTTATGTTTTTTTTTTAAATCATGCAGTCATAATATTTTATTTTTGAATTGTATAAGGTCATTCTTGAAAAATATAATTAATACTTTTAATAGTTTATAATTTTTTGAACATTTATTAGATGTTTTAATTAATTATATAGATTATAAGTTGATCCAAACACCAACTAAAATAATCCCCATGATTGAAATGTAATTTAAGAAAAGTTAAGGACTGAAATGCAAAAACCCAAATCTTCAAATATTTCCAAACTCAAGGTATCTCTTTTGGAAGAGTGGGCGTAAAGATATATAAACCCAAAAAAAAGAAGAAGAAGCGCATCGTTTCGCTTCTCTCTACAATTCTCTCCAACTCTCTCTCTCTCCTACAAAAACGAACTACAGTGTGTATGCATAAACTCAGAGCTCCTCCAAATATATCTAATAATAAGTAGTTAAATTCAACCTCAATTCTCTCGTTTTCTTTTTATTTCTTTGCCCCTTTTAATTTTAATGTAAAATAAGATATTAAATTATACTTTATTTCCCAAAATTTTGTTAAATTCGATCCCCATTCTCCCCTCTGCCTCAGTTGCAAACTCCATTGTTCCCTCGCTTGCAGCACTGCGTTACAGGTAAATATATAATTTTTTTAGAAGCCCTAGAGAAAGGGGGGCGCTTCAGTTTTCCACGTTCTTAGTGTCCAGAATTTTGCGGGGTTTCTTGCATGCTGTAGATTAGATCTTAAATTGCCTGGATTTTCTTGTGTTATTATTGTATATTTATTTGTTTTGTGGCAGTATGAAGTGTGGAGAACTAAAATTTTAGGGTTTTGTTTCTCAATGCTACAGTGTGATGCGCATGGGAGATGTTTTCTCAGGGTTTTGGAATTTAAAGGCTTGGGTTACCGTGGTCAGAGAACTCGAACGGTATACATTTCCTTTTACTTTAAAGCCCTTGGAGTCTTGGGTTATTTTAAGTTTTAGTGTTGTTCTTTTGATTTATTTATATGTTTGCAATCTTTAAACATTCAGAGTTATTCATTTGGAATGTGTTGATGTAAGTGTTTCTTGGTTTATGTTGGTTTTGACGGAGAGTCTCTGTAATATAAATTCATGAATGTGGTCGATGAACCACTTACAGAAGTTTATTTTAGGTTGTTTTGGGTTTATTCTTTAACTTTCTGTTGGGGTTGGAGGATTATGAACTGTGAGCTATATTTGGTTTGGCAAATGTTCCAGTCATACAGGATATTTTGTGGTATTATTTCGTGTTGTGAAGCTTGGAGCTCTGCCTTCTCTTTATCATTTTCAGTTTTGGTGGTATATTACCATTGAAGATTTTGTTTCTGCTGATGCCTCTAACATCCACTGGTTTAATGGATTACCACTCTTTGGTTAGCTACTACGGACTTACTCTTAGCTTTGAAGGTCTTAGCATGGATGCATGATGCTTTTTGAAGTTAGCACATTACTAATTTTGGCGCATAATTGAAAATTTTCTCAAATCTAAATATATGTAGATTATCCGATCCTTCTGACGGAACTTTTGTTAACTGTAATTTATCAAACTGTTCAGGTTATATGGCTCTTCGGAAATACTCTAACACTGGCAATGCAACTCCAGTCAATATTAAATCTTTGACTTTCTCTAGTAAGGAGAATGGGAAAGCCAATGAAGCAAATTTGCAGAAAAGACCTACTGAAGCTGATGTTGATATTGACCTCAGGGAGGTATATTTTCTTATTATGCATTTCCTCTCAGCTGGACCGTGCCACAGGACATATGGACAGTTCTGGAATGAACTTCTGGAGCACCAACTTTTACCTAGAAGGTATCATGCATGGTATTCACGTAGTGGCATGCACAGTGGAGATGAAAATGATGACGGCATGTCTTTCCCCTTAAGTTACAATAAGCTGGTGGAAAGGTAAAGGCAGGGATTATTACTACTTCTTACCCATTTTCTTCTTTGATTTGGACTATCATTGTTTGATAATACAATTTAACTTGTTCATAGGCATCCCCATGTTTGAAAAAGATCACTTGGTAAAGCTTCTGAAGCAATTAATGCTAAGTGCAACTGCTCCTTCACGAGGCTTGACTGGTGGAAATGTACTGAATGCAGCTACTGTTCCAACTCTCTTGGGAACTGGATCTTTCTCTCTTCTGGCCAGTATGTAATATTAGTTAGAAGATATCTTTCTCTCTTCTGGCCTGTGTTCTACTGTCTGCAACTTAAAAGTAGATTGAATAGAGATCACCCATTCCTGCTTTATCCTTGTTATAAGTTAGTTCCTCTGGAAGTTTCTGATAGCTCTCTCTTGCTCAAGGTGATCAAAATGACAGAGACCACAAAGATATACATCCCCCAAGCTACATGCGCTGGCCTCACAGACTGGCAGATCAAGTGCGTGGATTAAGTTTAAGGGAAATTGGTGGTGGTTTTTCTAGACATCACCGTGCGCCATCTACTCGTGCTGCTTGTTATGCCATTGCAAAACCATCGACTATGGTACAGAAGATGCAGAATATTAAAAGAGTCAGAGGACATCGTAATGCTGTTTATTGCGGTAACATACACTTACATGTATTTCTCCTTTAACATTGGAAGTGAAAATCTATGTTCAGACTTAGATGGTTTTTGGATGTTGTTCTAGTATCATGGATTAGGATCATGTTGGTAGAAGCATATCTCTGTGCTATTTTGGGCTTGAACTGAGTAACTTTTGCCTTCTCGTTTTCCTTATATTTCTTGAAGGTTCTGGTATCTTGCTATATGCATTCTAATTTGGTTTTATACATGCAAACTTTGTCTTTGATTTCTGCATGTAACCAAGGTACCATTGGAATCAAAAGCTTCCTTTTCAGAATGATGATCTTCCAATATATATTAAGAGGGTGTTCTTTTCAATGTTGAATTGAAAGAATTAATGTTAGTTTCTGTTATTGCATCTTCCCTCAGCCTGCATTTGATTGCTTCAGCAGTGGTGAAATTTTATTTGTATATATACATTCTTGTAAAGCATTGATTCATGTCTCAAGATGTAATACATTTGTGAGCAGTGATATTAGATATCCATCTAAAACATTTGCTTGGGTGCAGCCATATTCGATCGTTCTGGGAGATATGTCATTACTGGTTCTGATGATCGTCTTGTTAAAATTTGGTCGATGGAAACTGCCTATTGTTTGGCCAGCTGCCGAGGACATGAAGTGAGTAAAACATATCATATTAATAGTCTTGAGGCATGCTCATTTCTCTTCCTTTCCTTGGTTCATTTGTCTAAATATGTCAATCTTTTGCGTCAAGGGTGACATCACTGACCTGGCTGTTAACTTCAACAACACTTTAGTGGCTTCTGCTTCAAACGACTGTGTAATCCGAGTTGTAAGATTCCTGAAAGCAATTCTGTCTTTATTTCCCTGGTTGAGTATATGGTAACCATTTTTCTTAATGACAGTGGCGCCTACCTGATGGGTTACCAATCTCTGTGTTGAGAGGTCATACAGGAGCTGTCACGGCTATCGCGTTCAGTCCTAGACCGGGCGCTTTCTATCAGCTTTTGTCGTGAGTCTTATTCTTTTGGTTAATCATGTTGCTTGTTCAACTTAAATTCTAGTACCACTTGGTGATTGAGATATATAATCTATTGCAGATCCTCTGATGATGGAACTTGTCGAATTTGGGATGCTAGATATTCCCAGTTCAGCCCACGAATATGTACCAAACCTTCTGATTCTGTAGCTGGTTGGTTGCTGGTTCTATTGCATTATTTTCTTGTCATTTTTTAATATTTCATGTGGAGTAATTTCAATGCTTTTTAGGAAGGAATAATGTTCCCTCATCCAGCACCACTCAACAGACCCACCAGATTTTCTGTTGTGCATTTAATGCTAGCGGAACTGTTTTTGTCACTGGCAGCTCGGACACTCTTGCCAGGGTACAGTCCATTTTCTGAGTTAATTTATGTTCTGTTCTTAGCAATTTCATGTGTTCTCAAATAAACATTTCCTGCAACATAATGAATGCTGTCAACTTTGGCCATGTTTATAAATGAATACAAATCTGAATACAAGCTAAAATTATTATTGGTATTGCATGCTCTTTCTACCCATCGTCCTTATGCAGTATAATATCTTTTTGTCTCGTGGTGTGTGCATCATATTCAGGTTTGGAATGCTTGTAAGTCGAGCACGGATGATTCAGAGCAACCTAATCATGAGATAGACGTTTTAGCTGGTCATGAGAATGATGTAAATTATGTGCAATTCAGGTTTGTCTGAGCTGATACTGTTTCCTGTTCGGGTTTGAGGTTTATGTGCTCATATGTTCTGCTCTGCTGGAATGCAGTGGCTGTGCAGTGGCTGCCCGTTTTTTTTCCACTGATGTCTCAAAGGAAGACGCTTTACCAAAATTCAAAAATACATGGTTTGTCTGTTATCATCAGATCTTATACTACATTTATCAACAATTAGTTGTACTTGTTCCTGTCTTTATTCGAATTGTTTGTGAGTCACGTGTTCAATAATAAGAATTTCTGGATGTTGGTTGATTTTCAGGTTTAATCACGACAATATAGTGACATGCTCTCGTGATGGCAGTGCAATCATTTGGATACCAAGATCACGTAGATCACATGTGAGTTTTTATCCTATTCAAGCATACCAATTTCTTTAGCAGAACATTTGTCTTCCTGTTCTTATTGATCTATCACCTTATGTGATTTGCATCTTGGTCTTGTTTTCTCTTAGGGAAAGATGGGGCGGTGGATAAGAGCATATCACCTTAAAGTTCCTCCACCTCCAATGCCACCTCAACCCCCTCGAGGAGGTCCACGTCAGAGAATTCTTCCCACACCCCGTGGCGTAAATATGATTGCGTGGAGCTTGGACAATCGTTTTGTTCTTGCGGCTATCATGGGTATGCTGCTAATGATCATATATATCTCTAATTGATTTGGTGGGTTCAATAGGAATTTGTGTTGGCCCTATTGGGCAGTGTTAATTTTGGCATGTCTGATCTTTGTTGCTGGAACTACGCAATAGATTTTGTCTTCTGCTATGATGAGAATTATCGCTAATTATTTGAATGAACGAGCTTTCTGATTATACAGTCATCGGAATAATCTTTTCCTTGCCTCTCCATTTATTTGCATTTGATCATATTTCCAATGGTTTAAGCTTGTTTCTACATGAAATATATATTAGATCAAATTTAGAAGGATAGAAACTTTCTTCGCTGGGGTATTTCTTAGTAATTAAGATGTGTCACCACAAGTTTTCTCTGACGAGCTGCTTCTCTGTGCGTACTCAAAGCAAGGAGTTTTTCTATGAATGTGTTATTTGATACTTACACTAGGTTTCATTTGTTTGCAGATTGCAGAATATGCGTTTGGAATGCTGTTGATGGTAGCTTAGTTCATTCTCTGACTGGTCATACTGATTCTGTAAGTTAGTTTTTGCATGGCATGATCTATCAAGAATGCTTCTCATGGCATTACAATTGGTGCTTATTTAGTTTTATTTTTCAAGCAAGCGAATAGGAACTTCTCAATTTATTTGTTTTCAGAAATTACTTTAGGAGTGGATACATCTTGGCATCAAATTGGATCTTTCAACAGTCCATATTTTCTACCTGCTTTCTGATGATGCAGAGAACTCATAATTATAGATATTAGACGACCACCTTATTGAGAGAGGAAAAATTATTTCATATTACTATCTTTACCCTCATGTGCAAAACCTTGCACGTAAAACCTTTTTTATAAATGGGAAGCATTATGGGTTCGAACCCAGGACCACTTCGGCTCCGCTCTGATTCCATGTATAACAACCACCTCATTTAAAAGTTGAAACAGTTAGAGAGCAGAAATATTTCATATTAACATCTGATTACATTGTCAATAATCACCGGATTAGTTCCTGATCATGATATGTAAATCCTTAAACTGCTAGGAAGCTAATCTAGCACTGCTATGTGTTTACATGTTACTAGTTTGTAACCATGAATCTTTAGAACGCCCCTTTGGTGGTAGTTGTATAACTTTTAGTCTCTTCTTGATGCACCATTTCGTTTTAAGTGAGAGAGGCTATAAACTCTTGGAACTCTAACAGGGAGCTTATGTGTTGAAGTGAATATTTTGCTCCTGAATGCGGAAAACAGTATTCTCAACATTGATTGCTTTCTTTTGTTTTTAATATATGGCTATTGTGATGGTGCTTTCTTGGGTTATTTTAACTCGAGGGTAAATCCTTGTGGTTCTATTCTAGTGGTGTTGTCCAGAAACTCTTCCCGCATACAGGATTTTGTTAGAACCTTCTTGAGATTGCAGTTAAATATAAACTTCTGTCCCCTGAAAAGCCCTTTAGCTTCAGAAAGTCTTTGCTGCATTACCTCATCTATTGGCAGCTACTTCTAGATAGGGTTTTGAAAGCTGGGCAAACAAGATCTTACCTCAACTCTTATGCACCTCTGTTGTATTAGACAACTGTTGCTGCTGTCTTGTATATTTCCCATTCTTCAGATGTTATCTGCTAGTTTTACATGAAAACTTCTTAGGCTGCCACTCAGTCCCATTCATATTATTAGAATTATTGGTTTCTCATTTGAGGACTCTCTCATGGCTCGTGCTATAAAAAATCCTGCTACCTTTATTGCACTGTATGATGTAAGAGATTTATGTGCATTTTTTTTTTTTTGGGCTTAGTATACAATTTCATGTGCTTATGGCTTGCTTTGCGAAATCTTATTTTTCGTAGACTTATGTCCTGGATGTGCATCCTTTCAATCCTCGAATAGCCATGAGTGCAGGATACGATGGGAAAACAATAGTTTGGGATGTGAGTTCATATCTTCTGATCCGTTCAAGGACTGGTTATTTTATTGCAATACCTTCTAACCTTCACTTGCTCGCCTTACATTTGCAGATATGGGAAGGTACACCAATTCGGACGTATGAAATTGGTCCATTCAAGCTGGTTGACGGGAAGTTTTCACCGTGAGTAGTTCTTCCAATAAGACTTAATTTCTTTTTGTTTCTTGTTGTTGCTCGCCTTTTCCTTGTCATAGGTCATCTATAAAATAATTCTTTACAGTCTTAGCCTTTTCATTCAAGTTATGTCAGATTTTTACAAGCAGTAGGGAAAACTTCACTGCATAGTGTATCGAGGAGGTATTTCATATTTACATATTTTTTTCATAAATTCCATGACAAGGGAAGTTGTGAAGCATAATTGATATGGTAATTTGTACAATATGTGGTGTTATGTCTAAAATGTCTTGGGATAAGCATGATGAATTGATCAAGTAAAAATTGGTAGAAGCTCTGAAAGTAACAGAGGTTAGGCCATTATAATCTCCTAATGCCCATTACAATGTTCTATGGAAGTTTGAGGTCTATTCATGTTTGCCTTATGCCATTTGCTGCCTTGGCTGTGTGCCAGAACATGGTAAGTGTGAGATACCATACACTTGAAATTCAAGTTTGAAGGAGATGCATTTAGAGTTTTAGCTTTCAAAGCTGGACTTGCTATACAATGAAGAATGTGATTCTGTCTTTTGATGAATTACTTTTATAACGAACATTAACATAATCTGCAGCTATCTCTTATTTGTCTTCTTGATCATCCAGAGATGGGACATCCATTATTCTCTCCGACGATGTTGGCCAATTATATATATTAAAACACAGGGCAAGGTGAATCTCAGAGAGATGCTAAATACGATCAGGTATTGTAATGGAATAGCATTTTTCAGTCAGCTTATTTGTTAATCAATTTAATTACTGATGTTGTGCTCTTGTTTACAGTTCTTTTTGGGGGACTATCGCCCTCTTATTCAAGACACACATGGAAATGTCCTTGACCAGGTTGGTTTATCCGTGCTCTCAATAATACATATTCTTTTGTAATGGATCAATTACTCGTTGCTATTAATGCACTAGAGTGATATTCTGATTTTGAGTACACTAAATTCTTGCTGTGTGCTTTCTACCTTAGTGTTTCTATATTAGGTGTCAGGGTACCTCAATTTGCTTTTGTGCAGTCCACTTTGTGTAATTGCTTTATTGAGTAAATCATATTATTAGATATAAGCTCCATTCTTAAGTCCAGTACTTCCTGAAGGCTTCTTGAATCTGGTCATGGGATGACGTATGTATTATTAACACAGGAGACGCAACTTGCTCCTTATCGGAGGAATATGCAAGATCTCCTCTGCGATTCTGGTACATTTTGAATCTCTATCTGCTGAACCTGTGATAATATACTTGTCAGTCTTTTTTGATATCTTGTTATTCAGCCATGTGATCTTTTGGTTGCCAATTGCAGGAATGATTCCATATCCAGAGCCATATCAGAGTATGTACCAGCAGCGACGGCTGGGAGCTCTTGGAATTGAGTGGCGCCCGTCATCTCTGAGATTTGCTGTTGGTGTAGATTTCAGTTTGGACCCGGAGTATCACATGCTTCCCATAGTAGATTTGGATATGTTGATTGATCCACTACCTGAGTTTGTTGATGCAATGGACTGGGAACCAGAGATTGAGATACATAGTGATGATAATGATTCAGAGTATCACATAACAGAGGATTACTCATCTGGAGGTGAGCATGTAAGTGTAAGTTCTGATTCTGATGAGCCCGAGTGCAGTTCTGGGAACAGTGAGGTTGAGGACTCCCACAGAGATGGCCTTCGTAGATCAAAGAGAAAAAAGCAGAAGGTAATAGTGACCTCCTCTGTTAGTGTCTGTTCTTGATATTCTGCTGTCATTCTTTTGTTTTCCCGAATGTTTTTTTCTTTATGCTTGTGTTTTCGGGATGGGGTGTTTCGAAGGTTATGCTTTAACTGACATTGTCCTGTGGGTCAGTATGCCGTCTTAACTGTATATTTATTTCAATCTTTTTTAGGTGGAAATCATGACATCTTCTGGACGGCGCGTGAAGAGGAAGAATCTGGATACATGTGATGACAGTTTATTTAGGAAAAATCGTAATAGAAAATCACGAAATGGTCGAAAAGCCTCAAGTAAGAAGTCATCATCAAAGTCAAGGCCACAGAGAGCTGCTGCTAGAAATGCACTTCATCTGTTCTCTCGAATCACGGGAACATCAACAGATGGAGATATAAATGGCTCTGAAGATGATTCATCTGGAAGTGGATCGACACTGCAAGACTCAAGCTTCGCAAGTGAAGAATCAGATGTATCTTTGCAAAAGGAATGGTATGAAAATTCTAAGGGAAAAGAAATATCACTGGACTACTATGGGGGTGTAGAACAGCCCCATCGAAATCCTGAATCTCATTCAAATGCTGTAAGCAAGAAGAGATTGATTCTGAAATTGCCAAATCGCGATTCAAGTAAGTATGTTTCTCAGCAAACCTTGGGGTCAAAATGTGATGGGAGTCAGTCTGCTTTAGCAGGCTCATCATCTGGAAATCCTCAGAACCTCGATGAAAAGAATAAAATTTATCTAAAGAATGAAGAATGTGGTGTTGATGGTCATAACAAGGAAAGAAGCAAGACAGAGCAGCC
Source organism: Sesamum angolense (assembly GCA_034509725.1). Lineage (NCBI taxonomy): Eukaryota > Viridiplantae > Streptophyta > Magnoliopsida > Lamiales > Pedaliaceae > Sesamum > Sesamum angolense. The sequence goes on from JACGWL010000003.1 coordinate 3,513,855, forward strand.
CACGGTGGTTGAACGTCACTTGGACCTTCTTGGAGGATGCAAAGATGGTTCAATTACATGGGGAGGAGTCAAGACTCGCACCTCCAAGAGGTTGAAGGTTGGGGAACCTTTCTCAGCAGGTTTGCTTGTTGGATCTGGTTCAGTTCTTGGTCAGCATCTCAAAACAGAAAATACTGCTAATGGTGATTCAACTTTTACAAAGGAGCATGGAACCGAGTCTCCAAATTCAGGACTCCAAAATCAGGAAGTGAGTGTGGAAGAAATTGGTTACAAGCAAGAGACTTCTTTTAGGACGAGTACGCATGGAAATCTAGAGAGAGAAAAAGATGTCGAGGAATACTTCGAATTGGATCAGGCTCAAGATGATCATATTCCAAGACAATTTAACGAGGTTTGCAACGGTACAATTGTGCCTTCTGTTCCCAGCGCAAATGGGGCTGAAAACAACTTTAAATCGAAAGAAAATGGTTATCAAATCCCGACAAAGTTACGGATAAGATCTGGTACTCTCTCAAAGGACCATGATAACCCAAGCATTGTATGCCCAGGTGAGGAGACTGCCAAATGTGTTACAGCATGTGAAAACCCCGACATCGAGAAGAGTTTAGATTTACAATGTTTTGAAGGGAGCAGAACACCATGCTTGGACAGCAAAGATCTTTATGGGGTGCCAGAATCCGAGAGTCTGCTGAATGAAGATCCATCCCGATCTGTGTTGGAAGACTCATTAAAGTTGGACTCAAATAAAAGGATGTTTACAGCTGTTTATAGAAGGTTGAAGCCTTCAAGGGGAAGAAACAATCCAGAAGGCGACAGTGCTAGCATGGAGGCAAGTACTTCCAATGGAAAACAAAATCGAGATGGAGATATTGAGATGCCCCCAGAAGGGATTCGTAGGGCCAGGTCTATTCGCTTGAGGTCAACTACCCGGGATCTGAACATGCCAGGAAGCAGCTTTAGATTTAAGGAACCCCGTGATCATTCAGAAGATAATTCAGTCGATGTTGACAAGGAGTCTCCGAGCAGAGGTGAAGAGAACTCCTGTGGAGAATGGAGATCAGCATCCAGGAACTCTATTCGATTAAGATCCACAAGAAGCAAAAAAGGCAGTAATTACATTCGTAATAGTAGTCCGCCTAGGAAACCAAATCAAACTGGAAAAAGCTCCTGGTTGATGTTGTCTGCACACGAGGAAGGATCCCGGTATATACCCCAACGAGGGGATGACGTTGTGTATTTGCGACAGGTAGATGCAGACTTTTTTAGTTGATCTCTCACGTTTATATAATTTTTGTCCCCGTCCAGTTTTGTTATTTTAAAGTTTTCTCATCATCTTATTGGCTTTATATTTCCTCCAGGGTCATGAGGAGTACATAAGTTACATCAACTCAAGGAATTTAGGTCCTTGGGAAACTATTAAGCGAAACATCAGAGCTGTGGAATTTTGTAGAGTTGAAGATCTCGAGTATTCAACACATCCAGGTTCTGGGGAGAGCTGCTGTAAAATGACACTTAAATTTGTAGATCCTTCGTCTGAAGTATTGGGGAAATCATTTAAGTTGACTCTGCCGGAAGTGACTGGTTTCCCTGACTTTCTTGTTGAAAAAAGTAGGTATGACGCGTCTATGGCAAGAAATTGGACCTCCCGAGATAAGTGTCAAGTCTGGTGGAAGAATGAGGGCGAGGAGGATGGGAGTTGGTGGGAAGGTCGAATTTTAAGTGTGAAGCCTAAATCTCTTGAATTTCCAGATAGTCCGTGGGAGAGGTATGTTGTAAAGTACAAAAGTGACCCCACTGAAACACATCATCACAGTCCCTGGGAACTTTATGATACGGGTAGTCAGTGGGAGCAGCCTCATATTGCTGATGAGATAAGAGAAAAGCTTATTCATGCTTTAGCCAAGTTGGAGCAGTCTGGTTACAAAGTCCAGGTAAAGAAACCTTTCTTCTGTGTGAAAGAATGCAGATTGTTTGAGCTGGAAATCAGGTCTAATAGTTGTTTCTCCTGCAGGATTACTATGGGGTTAACAAGTTGAAGCAAGTTGCACAGAAGACAACTTTTATTAACAGGCATGTTTTTGCATATCAAGTCTTGAGAGTTTCCAATTTCCTATGTACTTTCTGTTAAACAAAGTTCTATCCTATAATATCATCTAGTGCTCGTATATATTTATTTTATTCTGTTGCTTGATTCTAATTTTTAGGTCCTTTATGAAACCCCTGAATGGAAGTTGGACATGTCAGCAGGCTTTTAACTATATTTAATTTTACAGGTTCCCTGTTCCCTTGTCTCTTGAAGTTATTCAGTCTAGGTTGGAGAATAACTACTACAGAAGTCTGGAGGCAATGAGGCACGACGTTGAAGTGATGCTGTCAAATGCTGAATCATACTTTGGGAAAAACGCGGAGCTCTCCACAAAAATGAAACGTTTGTCTGAGTGGTTCAGGAAGACGCTATCACCCTTATAGTTTTACCGAACACAATTTTGTAGACAAATTAGCCTGCATCTTAATTGACACAAGGCTGCTGTTATCTTGTATATAATCCTTTTTTCTTTGACTTCTGACTTTTATTTTTCACCGTAGAGAGTAGCCTGCCCTTTTATTTCCAGGGATTTTTTTTTATAGAATGGAGGTACAGGATTTACCAAAATTCACTGACGGCTGTGGGAAATCACCAGCAGATATTCTTTCATGTATAGCTTAACGCTTAAACAGCATCAATCCAAAATCTTCTTAAAGTGGAATTCACAAAATTCTTGATATCTTGGATCAAATCTCTCAGTTTAGTTTATTACCATCTTGGCAATACATAGAGTTTGCTGTAGGACTCAGATCTGGGATTCAGTTTCTTTCACTTCAATTAACTATTTCTTGAACTAATCTTTCAGTCTTGCTGTATTCTGTAATTCACTCGAAGACATACGAAGGTCGTTCCTTTTAAAGAAATCCAACTAATACCCATTTTCATGTTAGTTGCTGCTTCATAATACAAAATTCTGAACCTTACTCGTGATTATTATAAAATCTTTCTTGTACATCAAAATGAAGCCTTTCTTCTGAAATAATACATTCTTCTAATAGAAGACAAAATGTGGGACCTTGAGGATAACACATTAATGTAGATTGTCGACAATGCCTATTATTGTATTAACTGCTGCTTATCTACAGCAGTTTGTTCTTATATTCCTCACAAACAACAGACTTGATGCCTTGAGCATCCTTATGACCTGAAATTGGTCCTAAACTAGAATCAATTCATATAACAAGAAAAGGGGCAACTAATAATATTATTGTCCATCATTTTCAGTCTTCTCAGCAGCAAACAATCCCCTCTCCAAAAGCCAATCTTGTATCATAACTTGAGAATTCACAGGCTGATCAGTGGGAACAAGATGGCCAGCATTTAAGACCACAACATGACTCAAATTCTCCCATTTCTGCACGTAGCCAGCCAGCATCCCGTCCACCCTCCAAATCTTCCTCTCTGCCTCCAAGAACTCGTGGATCCCTTCCCATTTCATCTTCTTCACCCAGGACAAAGTTGACATTACACCGTCCCTCAAGTCGCACTGTCCTTGATATAACAACACCTTCGTCCTCTTAACCAAGAATTCCACCATATACCTCACACTCTTCATCACATCATTGTGCAAAGCATCCCCCACCGCCTTGCTACATAGCTCGAAAACCATGGATTCGTTCACTCCCAATGCCCTTTTCACCTCCACATCGTTCAAGAACTTAACCACTACTCTATTTGGGTAAGGAGTTAGCCTCCTGAAGTCATACAAGGTGGCTAAGCCAGTCATATTTGTCATTGTACCCAACACCCTGTTTCTTGCATTGGTGGCCTCATTCCAATCACCTTTTCTGACATATCCAATAGCCTCCGACTGAACTTTCTCCAAAAGGGTCGTTTGCTTTTCGTTGATCAGACCCAAATTGTAACAATTCACAGCATGAGTTGCCACTTGAATCTCAGGATCAGTCAATCCATTTCCAATGGCAACACCAGCCAAATTCACTCTACTTCCCTTGGCAAAACAGCATTCTTCTTCAGAATGTAATATCCAAGTGCTGGAAGATACTTCCCAGCATAACTCTCACCAGTTATGTATATTGGCCTGGTTTTGAACGACTTATCCAAGCAACAAACTTATTGATTGCTATAATGAGGTGCTTGGCAACATCATATTGATTTCTTGGTATTTCTTCCGGTGAAGCAGCAATGCTAAATCCAGTGCCTATAGGATTATCAAGAAAAAGCAGGCCGAATATCTTGTTCCAAGAACTTGGATTGGGCTCAAGTGAAAGCTCTTGGTTCACTAGCCATGGTCCAATCTCAAATAAGTTCGCTAGCATGGAGGAGCAGCCAGGTCCACCTTGTAGCCAAATGAGGATTGGAGTTTGGGAGAGTGTGGAGTTTTGCGCTTCATAGAATGAGTAGAAAATGGCTGAGCCGGTGGTGGAGTTGACTGTTAAGTAGCCTGATTTAGTGGGCAGCGCTTCTTTGGGGTAGGATGTGGAGGCAGCCGAGTGGCGGAGGACGGCGAGGATGGAGAGGAGGAGGAGAAGGTTGAGAAGTGGAGATCCCATTTTCTTGGTTTTGGACGGGTGTTTGTGTTAACTGGTTTTGAACTTTTATAGGATGAAATTTGACATGTCCTTTTCTGACTTTCATAAAACCTACCCTTTGTCTTACTTTTGGTTTGGGCTTGGAAATTTTGTCTCTGCGCATACCTTCATCATTTCTTTTGACATTCTGATTAATAAAAGGATTCTCTGCATATCATGCGTATTCATTGGTTGACCTTTGAAAACATTACGAGTTCACATGACTTTCTTTAGTTCAACTTGTGGTGATTCAAAGCAAATCGTTGCTTTTACTTCAAAAATCAACGTGGGTTGCATTAATAAGATTTCTTCAGTCTATCAGTGAGACAGTGTAAAAATAGAGAACTAGGCTCTGATGCAACTGCTGACGCTTCTATCATCTCTACTTCTTGCTTAAAACATTAATGAAAATGACAAACTGCGTAGTATTTTTTTTTTTGCTTGGCAGCATGTTATTTGTCGAAAATCACACTCAAACAACCAACACAAGAAACAAAAAGGTCGGTTTTTGACCAACTTGTATAGTAGGGGAAGTTCTAGCTCAAATCGAGTCTGGGCAAATTAAAAATTAATTATATAGTAAGTGCAAGACGTTGTGATTGGTGTAAAGTTTTAAAAAAATGATAAGTTACATAGCAAATGTAGTCCTCTTACTTTATAATTGGTTGATTCAGTCAAACCCGGTTTATATTAGAATTTTCTATATAACTTGCACATTAATGATAATTTGGTGTCGACCAATCCAAGAAAAGCAAAATCGAAAATGAATTGTTACATGCGCAAGGATGGAAGTATGATTGCATCTCGCTTCTCGCTTTGAAGGAACAAGTGGTATAACTCTTAAATTGACCTGCACAACCAAGGATAAGGAGGCTACATGCACATGAAGTTTTGACTTTGGGACCATTTTCATTCTGTAGAAAAGCTCTCCCCCCCCCCCCCCCCCCACCACTTTTGTACTTGGTGGGTAGGGGACTGGGGGGTTGAGAACTTAACTGAAGCACAAGGTTTTCGTTGATTTATTGCTTCACTTTATGTACAGTAATGGAGGCGGAACAAGTTGCTTGCCTACCCTACCCCACCCCACTGGAGCTGACTTTGAAAAGTTGCAATTTACAAGCGGGTTTGGTGGATGGATCTGTGTTGCATTCCCCCTAACAAATTTGTGATAAGAGATCGAATTGATTGGTTTATGTACATGCTAATTCTCTACCTTCTGAATAAAAATCTGTTTGTGGAGTTGAAATGGGAGTAGAAATAAGGGTCGTTGTTCTAGAAAACAATCAATTAATTAACTTGAGAAAGGTCTAAAAGAAATACAAACAAATCTAGCATCAGCATTGAATGTGATCTGTATGAGCCCAACTGCAATTTCGCCAAAGCAGTTCACAAGTCTATTTTATTTGCTTTAGTCAATGAATTCCTGGTCAGCATCTGCGTGTGCAAGTCACATCCTTCAAGTTGAATGAACTGCAAAGTTTCAATCCCTCCATCAGTGGCCACAATTTGGAATGCAGCAAGCGAAGAACAAAGTGATATCTTCTCCACCTAGCATTTGCCTCCACATCAAACCATAAAATCTTTAGATCAAGGTCCACATGAATTAGACATTTGAAAATGTAATAAAATACATGTAAGCATGTAAAAGAAGATCACAGTGACTACTATGGGCCATATAAATATGACATTACAAATAAGGCAATTCTCTTTTCTGTTGCAATGGCAAATGGTATTCTAAACGGAGCATTAGTTCCTCGTTGTAATTCCAATACGCTTGAATAACCCCAAATTTGTTACATCATATATTGACTAGTAAAAATATACTGGCAACAACTATTTTATTTCGGAAACCATCAAAATACATCTTAACCTGTGCACAAGAAGAGTACAATATCTGGCTTCTTAGCGGGTAGAATGCAATCGAGAGCATAAGCTTGGGAGACGCTAAAGCCTAGACAGAAGCTTCGTACTTGTAACAAGGGCTCCTCTTATTATTTCCAGTTGTTGGAACTAAAATACACTAGCTTAGCATATATGGCCAATCAGCATATACTAATGCATGTTTGTGGGAGGATCTGCCGGTGTTCAGCAAAAGCCTTCCCGTACAACTTTTTCTCTAAGATGGTCTAACCCGTTAATTCGAGTCGTGTAATATCGTAACTCAACCTCACAAGTGATACAGAGAAGATGGAGCGGCCTTTAACATTGACTATAAGAACTTATGCTAGAACACTTTTTTCTCTCTGTCTGAAGTCTGAACCAAGGAAAGGAAATCTTCCTCTCACTCACCAAGAAGATTTCAGCTAACCATACATGTGTGTACTGATATCTAAGTGAGCAGAAGAAACATAATCATCACGTGAGAATTCCTCAGCCTGAAAAAAATGAGAAAACAGAACAACTCTTGAACAATATTTGAAAGGCCAGAAAACTAGCAACCAGGTTTACTTTGAGGGCAAATTTCAAGCCACAAATACTCTAAGAAGCAGCAAAACACCATGACAAAGTATAGTTGCAGCAAATACTACAAATTTACTGTTTAAGAGGCAGAAAAAGTACCTCAGACAGAACATCTTCCCCGTGACCACAAGTTGGAACAGCAACTGATTTTCTACGCAGAAGGACCAAACCTGCAGCTACATCTTGCAAGACTTGGGTGCACTCTCCAACAGACTGATGTATCTCATTTCCGTCCGAGTCAACACCATTGTTATCAGCAACCTCCAGTAAGTTGACCCACAGCCACAAGTCAAGAGTTCATCAACACCCCCATTCCACCAAATTAAAGGGAAAAACCGAAGTGATTGATATTTTAAACGAACTCCAGCTGGCTTCTATGGGTTCATAGGCAAAACAGTTCACTCGAACAGATTAAGAGATAGTCCCAAGAAATGACATTAGACGAAAAACAAATGCAAGCATCCTTGAAAATAGCACAGGTAAATTTTCATACAGTTTGTTGGACACTCCACAAATGCTGGGAGCAGAAAAGAAATATCACCCTTCCCCGTGCATGTATCATTTGACTGCACAGCTGCATACAAATATGCATATGTATCTCAAATTCATAACTTGACAAACAAGTAAAAAGTCAAGAATCATTCTTCTTAATGAACCTGAAGACGCAATCTCACAGCCTACACAAATCGAAAAGAATGTAGAAAAAAGAACCCACATTAATCAATCAACCCTCCCAAACACAAAGAAGTATAAATAAAATCAAACTCATTCATGGTCACAATGGCGGCCAGCATAAAGCTGAATTTTTTTGCTCTTATCTTCTTTCGCGTACGATATTCCTTGCTGCATAGGAATACATCACAAATGAAACACAAAATTATTCAACAGAGCATAAGTTACACCCGAGAAAAATAACCACATTATCTAACGTAAGAAAACGTGAAAAAGCAAACAGTACACGGCAAATTCATCGTGCTCATCCTCCTCTGGCCGTCTAGTGAGCTGGCCTTTAATCGCTTTGGGCCCAATCAGTCTGCCATCCTTACCCCAACAGCCATCAGGTAGGCCTAAGATGGTCTGTCAGTTACTCAGTTTTGGGCTCAGCTATATGCCCATTCTTACTCGGCTGGCCCAATAAAATTTATTTGGGCCTCACCCATATGATTCATACTCTGGTAGCCCAATAGGGCAATCAGTTAATGGGCTATACCGTGTGATAAATCTAAGCCAGCAGCCCAATGGCTTTCATTAATGGGCTGAGCTATGTGGGGCCCAATTAACAATTGTTAATAGGCTCATTTTATTTAACCATTCGTAACCCCCAATGCCCCAATGGGCTTTCCCTCAATGGGCTGGTCTCCCATGGCCCAACTATCAATTTGTTAGTGGGCTCACGTTATGTACCTATTCCTACCCGTCGGCCCAATCGGCTGATCTCCCACCACTGCCCAACTATCTATTTGTTAATGGGCTCACATTATGTACCTATTCCTACCCCTCGGCCCAATGGGTGATCTCCCACCATGGCCCAACTATCTATTTGTTAGTGGGCTCACATTATGTACCCATTCCTACCCGTCGACCCAATGGGCTGATCTCCCACCATGGCCCAACTATCTATTTGTTAGTGGGCTCACATTATGTACCCATTCATACCGCCTCGGCCCAATGGGCTGATCTCCCACCACGGCCCAACTATCTATTTGTTAGTGGGCTCATATTATGTACCCATTCCACCTTATCGGCCCAATGGGCTGATCTCCCCATGGCCCAACTATATATTTTTTAGTGGGCTCACTTTATGTGCCCATTTACCCCCACCGGCCTAATCGGCTGATCTCCCCATGGCCCAACTAACTATTTTTAGTGGGCTCACATTATGTACCCGTTCCTACCCCTCGACCCAATGGGCTGATCTCCCATGGCCCAACTATCTATTTGTTAGTGGGGTCACGTCATGTACCCATCCTACCTCTCGGCCCAATGGGCTGATCTCCCATGGCCCAACTATCTATTTGTTAGTGGGCTCACTTTATGTGCCCATTCTGCCCCCCACCGGCCCAATGGGCTCATTCGGCGTGGCCCAACTATATTTTTTAGTGGGCTCACATTATGTACCCATTCCTTCCCCTCGGCCCAATGGGCTGATCTCTCCAAGGACAACTATCCATTTGTTCGTGGGCTCACTTTATGTGCCCATTCATACCCTACAGGCCCAATGGGCTGATTTCCCAATGGCCTTGGGCTCACTTTATGTACCCATCCTACGCCTCGGCCCAATGGGCTGATCTCCCCATCTCCCAACTATCTATTTGTTAGTGGGCTCACTTTATGTGCCCATTCATGCCCTACAGGCCCAATGGGCTGATTTGCCCATGGCCCAATCATATTTTTATTAGTGGGCTCACTTTATGTACCCATTCAACTTCCCACCGGCCCAATGGGCTTTCATTCAATAGGCTGGCTGATCTCCCGATGGCCCAACTATCTGTTTATTGGTGGACTCTCTTTATGTACCCATTCATACTCCACCGGCCCAATAGGCTTTCATTCATTGGGCTCCACTGTAAATGGGCTAACCCCTCAGCCCAATCGGCTGAGCCAGGCGCTATTAGCCTATTCTTACCCTCGCAGCCCAGTTAGCCATTTTTTTAGTGGGCTTACAAGAGACACGGGCCTATGAACGAACTCAGCTATAGGGCCTAATAATGGGCTATCTGGTTAATCAATTTTGGGCCGTGTGGTCTAATCCATAGCCCGTAGCCCAGCAGCAGAGCTACCTATCAACTCACTTTGGGCTCAGCTATGAATCAACTTCTGATCTATTGACCGTACTGCTCCGACCAGCCTCTACTTAGAATATCTATTTATCTGTCACCTAAAATGGAATAGTTAATTCTATAATTGTATTCATTATATACTGTATTTATATTTTCAAGTGAAAGTTCCCTTTTACTATCTCACTTGATTTTGATCTATCATTTATGTAAAAAAATTAAATTAATTAATTGTTTTAAATTCCTTCATTTACACAATTACCTTTTGGTAAAAATTATTCATTCATGTTTTTCTATTTCTCCAGTTATTTTTGTTTGTTAATATTTTTTTATAAACTAAAATATCTGTATTAATCTTTGTTCTCAATATTTTTTTGAGATTCTTTTTCTCCATAAAAATTATTAAAAAATTATGTTCATACCACGCCAGAAATTTTTTACCACACCCTTGAAAAAAAAAATTCAGCCAGATTTATCGAACCAAATTTTTACCCACACCCATGACAAAAATTTACGGGTCAGATTCGAAAACCAAACCAATCCCGTAATAAATATAATTAATTTTTTTTAAAACTTAATCATTAATCATACGAATATAATATACTTGTAATCTAATTAATTATTTTTATAAATTAAATTACACTTATTATGTAATTATTAAATTTGAAATAAAATTCTCCCCAGCGCTCATGAAAGACACTTGCTTCCTGAAAGTCCGCACTTCAGTCTTTGTTCAAGGAATAATTTTCTAAAAGATTTCAGTTGCTTCATAAATTAAATTAAATAAAAAAGATGAGAATCCTTGGTTCGAATTTCAACTTTCTCTAGAGTTCGGTTTTCTGTCCATACGTATATACAAGATTTAGCACCAAAAAACCCATGGATAAAGACATCATGTATAGCACTATGCAGTATGCATTATCTAAACAGAAATAGGTACACACGAATGCCATCCTTGGACTATAACTGCTTATTTATATTTAATTTGTAAGTGCATGGAAAACCACTTGGTATCAGCAAGAATTGTTTCCATCAATTTCAGCTATAGAATCTCAAGTGGTTACTGTCCAAATTTTGAAGCAAAATGACCACATTTCATCAGACGAGCATAACTAGAATATGCCCATGAGAAGATTTGCAGCAGTGGATATGGCAGCTCCCGTTATAGCACATTGCACCACCTGCTCATGGGAGTGGTCGTCTGTGGTCAGAGCAAGTGCCGCTCCGGTGATAGCTCCAGCCAAGGCACTATTTTTCTGCATCCAAGAAGAATGAAATGTTCTTCATGATAGCATAGCATCAAGAGAACCTGAATGGTCCGTTGTGTATGCATTCAAACTAAAACTATGTAAAGTTGTTCAACCATAAGAACTACCACCACGAAAACGCACTTGATTTCATGATGCACAAAGGGAAGATAACAAACAGATATGTCAATACTATTGCCATGATAATGTGGGGACAAGAAGAAAAATCTAGGAAGGTTACCCAATCATGAACTCCTCTAGCCTCTTTCAACCCATAAGTGAGACCTGAATACATTGCTGCTGCTATGCCTGCATTCAAGAATTACCACTAATCATGCATCTCCCTGATTCCATAGCATAACTACGTCTACCTGCAATGATTATTGATAACTTGCGTGGAAGACGTCTATCAACTATCAACTAAGTCCCCGTAAAAGAGGTGATAAGATTGAGTCTGGACTCAACCAAGTACTTCCATGTGCAAACCGTCTTGCTTACCCCATTGCAGAGATTCTTTCCCAGTGCTCTTGACCTACATAGTACAAAATCAACAATCATAGAATTCCTTATGCGCCAAAAGACTTCTGTTATCCAAGAATATTGAGAATTCTGGTGGGTTAGGTATTTGTCTTACCAAGGCCTCAACTGACTTCCGGTTATTTTCGCCTGCACATAGCCAAGAAACACGAGACATGTCACTAAGCAACAATCCTTGGTGAGGCCGCCAAATCTGTCTTTAAAAGCAATACTAGGAGAATCATTAATTACTAAAAGTTTGTGAAATATTGCAGACTTGCAATACCCCACAGTAGGATTCGCTGCTCTCACATCAAAACTTTTGCAAGCAGACAACTCTTTTGGATGAGTAGGGAATGAGTAATCCATTTTATCATTACCGAAGTTTAAGTACCTCTAAGGTCCGGAAACCGATTACGCTTCTTGGGGGCTCCGACTCCAAGCTCCGGAGGGAGGCCGCTTGCTGTATCTCCGCCCACACCTGATCAAAAACATCATACATCTAAAACTGCAGTCTGCAGACGGATTCTTGGAAAGTCTGGAAAGAACTAAGAAGAGAAAAAAGAAGTAATAATAACAATAATTGCAGATATCTGAGAGGGTGGCTTACTTTCCACGGCAGTAAAATAGGCTTCCCGTGATACGGCTTGAACAGCTCCAATCTGCCATGAAAAGGGACATCTTCAATCAAACAGCATTTTATATACAAATATGCATGGGGTCGGAGTGTTAATAGGCCCTTTTTCATCGTTCCCGCAAATAAACAAGGAGACGATGAGAAATTTTACCCCAGCAGCTCTCACAAAGCTTTCAGCAATGCGGTTAAGTAAAGGGTGGCCAAGATCGAAAAAGAACCCCTTCTCCAAATTCCTCAGCTCATCAAGCAGCGATCGAGTCTCTAAGTTACTACCACTCATGCTTAAAGTTTTTGTCGTCGACAAAGTCGTAAAAGAGATAAGAACTCACAATGAAGAGAAATAGAGAAACCAAGAAATGCTCAAGTTTACTCCACTGATACTCATGTTGTAAGTTTGGAGTAGTTGTGAAGAGAATGTCGAAACTAGATACGCCGGCGACACGTGTCCAAAGGGTATACACGCGTCAGTTTGTTTGGTGTTTTGGGATGGTATGTGGACGTGTAGATTTTACTATTACCCTTCTGACCCGATGGTTAACGTTTCTGTTTATAATAAATTATGAATCAGGGCTTCGCTGTCACTCACTTCTTTAATCTTGAAAGCACAACTTGTTTTTCGGTGTCTCAGACGGATTGTATCCATACCCCCTCCTGCAGGGGGCCCATTTCTCCCGCAATACAAATGGATCCGGGTGGAATTGAACGTCCGTCCAGGTCATTCGGTAGGGTCCGAAACGCAGCAAAGGTTGAAACTAACACAGGTGAGCAATCAACAGACTAGGCACACAAAACCAGTTGGAAGCAGCGAAAATGCAACATTCTTGAATTTCATGAGAAAAGGAGAAAGGAAAATGAAAGCTGAAAATAGTCCCTGAAAGATTAGATTAGGAAGTAAAATCATCAACATACACGAAACAAAGAGAGGTTTACAGGTATCCTTCTGCTATGAAAATGTTTACACTTTCTTTGGACAGGGGTCACACTATCTATCAAGTAAACAACATTCCTCCAGATTTCTAACTCATTCAAAGTAGCAACTATGAGGATCCAAATGCTCTCTCACTGGCCTCTGAACAGATTTCTCAGAACAGCAAAATGTTAACTATAATATACTCTTGTCCAACATACATCTACATCGGAAAAGTACATCTGGTGGCTGATTAGAACACAGTTTTCCTCTGTATAATGTACATTTCCCTAATACTCGAATACAATACCATCAAAACACAAAATTTGGCCTTGATGAGGTCCTATAACTTTTTCTTTTCCCCAGTAACACCGACCCACAACTGCCTGAGAACGGAACACTATGCAAGGGAGCATTACTGCTCTATCCGTATCACATATAATTCAGACTATCTATATAGAACACAGAGGTAAACAGGAAAAATCAAGCGAGGGCAAGTATTAGTAAAAGGCTACAATTGATGGAAATCTTACAATGACAACAATTACCCAGCTGAATTGCGAGGAAACCTAAATAAGGAAAAGCCTACAGGCAAGTCCTCCGCATCCTCACAATAGTACTGTACAGTATCCTCTCCCAGTATCGAGGGGCTTTCATTTGTTCTCATCCCCCTTTCTGTTTGGGTGAGTTCTCTTAAAATTTGGCCATATGTGCGGGATGACGACTCCACAAGCAGCAGCCAAGTATCTCAGAATGCAGCATGACTCATTTCAAATAACTCAAGACCCATTCACAGCCATTTCTGGTGAGGACTTTGGTGGCAACAAACAATCATCCCCAAGCTTCCTATTATCAGCAGAATCATTCAACCCATCGGTAAAGCTTCTAGGAGAAACCTCTTCCTTATCGCTGTTGTTTTCTGTTTCTGCATTTTGACTGTGCTCAGATGAGTCAACAGACCCCTTCTCTTTCAGATTTGGTTCAACTGCATTCTGGTTTACATTCGATGGAGGAATGTTCAGTGATGCAGTCCCTACTCTCTTACCAGGTAGTACAGCCTCACTTAGGGTTGAGCATAAGGCAGCAAAAACACCTTCTCTCGGCTTTAAGCCTTTTGGAGACCGATGTAACCTTTTTGGCTCAGGCTCCTCCTTTGAAACTAACTTGCGTTTCAGGGGGAACTCTGCCAGTCCCTCATCTTCATCAGATACATCTGTCAACTTTTTTGGAGGGGGCCTGTAATCCTCATCATCTTCATCATCATCATAGTCAACAAGTCCACCAGCCCTTCAATTATAGATGTAACATTGAGTTAACACTATCTTCAGTACTTAGTATCTACAACTCACTCCAATAATACAATACCTAGGTGATGGGTAGTTTGTTGTGGACCCATTAACTAATACAGAAGGCTGAGATTGGCCTTTGTTACTGCCCGCAGTATGTGCAGATGCTGAATCTTCTTCATCACTGGCAGAACCACACATCATTCGCCAACATGGTGAAAACAAAATCCAGTACATAAATCAGTTAATAAAAGAACAACCAAAATCCAAATAGCAATTCCTTGAGCTCCAACATAAACTATGTGCAATTTATAAAATATAATTGTACCACAGAGGTGAATAGACACCCACCTGTCCTCATTAAAGTAGTCCTCCTCTTCTTTCTCTAAAGCACGTTCATCGAGCCGTTTCCTTTGGTCTAACACAGTAGCAGTGCTTCTTGTACCCGCACTTTCCAGCAACTGAAAATAAGTAGTGTTATATGAGCAGAAACAAAAAAAATGAGGTGAAAGTACCATAGAAGAATGGAGATACCTGTTCATATTTAACTTTGAGTGCGTGAATAGAAGATAAATTTTCAAATTTCACCAGCTGATCCCAGAAAGTATCAACTAGATACCTGAGTAGTACTTTCAAGTTCTCCTGCACAAAACATGTTTCAGATGTCAGAAGAAAGAAAACAAGAGCATGCACATACATCTAATAGGACCAAGGAAAATATGAAAGGAATGAACACCTTCCGTATGTACTCAAACAGCTCAAGAACTGCAGAATTCAGAAGATTGTAACGATCCCCATTGGCAATAAATGCATCTATAATGGGTTTGAAAAGGTTGTTCTTCACAAAATGATTCATCAGATGCTCATCCTGCAAAAATTCATTAATGAACGGTTGAGACAGTACCAGAAGAAAAGCAGAAAGTAGGGTCATGTCTCCAACCAGAAGAAAGTGGGGATAGACAAGCTCTACAGGGGAAGGGAACATAGATATAGATGATTTTCAGGGTTAGTCAGTATTAAACACAAAAATACTTCACAACAGGAAACAACCTCTATTTTTTATTAGAGGCATGTGATATCGATCAGAGTACCAGAAACATGAGTAAGCAAACTGAACAGCTACTAATACTGTGATACGTGACTTAACATTGTGTGCACAAAAAGTATAGCAAACACGTAAATCATTTACTCAAGGTCCATTAATACATGATCTGCTGATGCAGCTAGTCAAGAAGATAACAATAAAAAAATTGGTACAAACTTATTTATAGATCAGTCAAAAGAAGGGATAGCTTAAGTGTATACCTATGATAGAGTTTCATAGAGTGAAACTTCTTCCAACATTCATTTGGGAAATTGAAAACATAACAATTATTTTCAGGACAACTAAAATGCAAAATAAAGTCATCTTAATCACGTCTCTGTAGAGTGTATAAAAGCAACACAACCAACTTACACTGCGAGAAACAAGTGCTCGGATAAATCTAATAGCAGCAACTACAAGATACTTTTCTCTTCTTTTTGTCAGATACAAAACCTTATCAACCACATTGTTAAGAAGAAAATTGCATCTGCAGGACAAAATGGAAAGATCAATCCAAAATGACTCAAAATTCATTTATACAAAGTAATTTGGTGACAAGGAGAAAAGAAATTACTTTATCCTATAAGGATGTTGCAAAACGCAGAAGGATAGCAGATCACAAACATTTAATAATATCTCCGGCTTCACATTACTTTGACCCCGGGATCCTCTATCTGAGCTCACAGATTTGCTGTCCATTTGACCACCATTATTTGGTGCACATGACGTTATTACATCAATTAATTGATCTAAGTGCTTGTCGTAGAAAATTTCCACTATGTTTTCTCTCTGCAACAAAATCGAGACGATGAAGTACATGATGGGGACCAAATACATCTTAGAAGTAATGATAGCAAAAGTAATACCAATAACAGATAGCATTTCACACAGATATTTAGATGTGTGTGCGTGGTGGGGGCCTGGGGGGGAGAGAACTAGGAGGTACTGTATCTTATGCAGAGAAAGTTGAAAGCACAAATGAAACCTTAATTCCATGTGCTGCTGAAGGGAGTATAATCCTAGAACAGCATTTTGTTGTACAATACTTTGGAAAACTCAAAAATATGAGATAAGAATGAAAAATTGGCTACAAAAGAAGTACCAGATTTGAGTGCATACAACTTATACATCACAGTATCACACCATAATACCACACAGTATTCTTGTCTCGCTTTTAATTCAAGTTAAGCAATGCCCCAACAAGATTACTGTGATCAGTGATCGGTCAACTATACTTCATCAGTTATACAAAAAATAAAAAGAAACATTCCTAAATTGTGAGAACAGTATCAGAAGGAACTGGATATCCACGTTACATAACAGTGCCACAAGTAATGTACCTGCGATCCTGGAGTGAACGAATCTAAAAGACTCCGAATAATTTCAAGAAATTGGCAGTGCATATCATCTCCAAAATCTGTAAGCATATTTTTCACCTGCAAAATAAGGAATAACTTAGATTACTTTAACCAACTAAGCAATAGTACTAAAAGATCCATGCCACAGTAACTTTCCACCCCAAAAGCCTGGGGGCTGGGTGGAACAGTAAAAGCAAAGACAAAAAAATCTAATGGAAGAATAGCAAAGAAATTGGTAAAAACTGTCAAAGCCCAATGTGGCAGAGGCAACACAACGAAGCACTCTGTAACTGGTATTCCTTACCTGGAAAGAGTTATTACAAGTTGTTTAGGTCTAGGCTGGAGTGTAACAACTAACAATCTCATATTTGGATTAGGATACATTTTAGACATTAAAGAAAATGCTCAGCCATGATTATCTTCAATGAAGATAGTTCTTCCCCATTTATGATTCCATCATATTCATATCTGCTCATCTTCTAGACTAATCGAATGAAAATCGTAGAGTTCAATAATTTTTGCACCCTTGACCTTTCAATAGCATCTTCTTGTGCAGTATGAACATAACCTAAACACGGCACAAAGCAGGTCTTCCTATCACCTTACGAATGCCTCAAGGACCAGCTACCCCTATCTTCAATTAAAGACAATTAACCTGTCCATGATATGCAGCAACAACCATTGTAAACCCAAGGAAATACAGAATCCAAAATTGCTCACCAGAAGTTCAAACAGAACACCCTCCTGCCGAGCTACATAAGAACGCAATATATTTGAATCCAGATTCTGGAAAAGAATGAGGATGTCTGTCCTGCATCCATTATGACAAAATATCATGAAGGGGTGATCATAAATAAACTGAAAACAACTTAACGAAAGATAAACTTTGATGCACATGAGCTTCTAGACTCATTACAATTTCCTTGCTAAAGTCACGGTTTATTTCATTACCCAGTCAAAACAAGCTTATGGTCTTCACTCTGCAAAACATCTGCAATGACGTCAAAAATGCCTTCATTGACAAGATCCCTACAGGCATAACAAACGTCTTAATACAGAATGATTTATACAACTGCAAGAAAAATCGGGGACAAGCATAACAGATCAAGAACAATGTTTGAAGAGGAATTTTAAAAGGTATTGTCCATAATCTCTAGCATGTAAAGAGGGAGAAAGAAAAACAGATGCAGCAGCTTCATGTACCTAAATAGTCTGTGCTGATGTACCATCTGCAAGCTCTTACTTAAGGTACAGAACTCATGCACAAAGTGTACCTATTTCACATGCACGAAGGAGTTAGTTACTGAATTATTATTACGATGATAAATCACAGGGTAACAAAGAGGCTCTCGCTTCTCCACAGCATCATAACACGTACTTCCAAAGTAAATTCCAAAAGAAACACTATCTCAAAATGCATTCTTCAATGTTTAAGATAAAGGGAAAAGTGGAATAAAATCACGAAACCGATTAAGACTGCCACAGACATATATGTCTATCCAGTAGAGGAAAAATCTAAGAGCTTAAATTGTGCACTCATTGTTAGCAAGCAAGCATGTCCAACATAATTGTACAAGAACACCAAATGATTAAGATATGCATTAATCCTATCCGACTATATCCTTTAAGAGGCAACTGATGCCAACCCATAAAGTTTTGCGAGCTATGGACATCTATAGATGGAACAGCAGATTGGGGGTGCAAAGCCCATAATTTTTAACTTAGAACTCAGTAAAGTTTACATCAAATCCGTTAATAAATTTATTACTTACCTCTAAGAGACATTACATAATATTTGCAAAGATATCCATATCACAACTGACTCACCGGACAGTTATGGTTCATATTGCAGAAATTTCAAAAACATATTTGTCCAAAGCAGATAATTTCAAGATGTAACCGACCAACTTCTTGCAGAAGCCATAGTATTCTCTCGAATGCATATCTCAGGGATGGTTCAAACGAAAATAACACTATCTTTCTTTTAGCTATTATCTAAGGCAAGAAATCATATAAATACTAGCCTGCAGTACATAGGTAATAAATATAAACTCGTGATAATTTCAGGGAACAAAGTTCAGTGGAAAATATGATTAATTACCAGATACTTTGAACTACCAAAATAATTGTTAGCAGCTGAAGGTATACTTCACACAATGAAAGCAAAGATAGCATGCACAAAGTCGTCATTGTCACAAACTTTTGTGCATAAGATGAACTAATTATAGTTACAGCACATGATTGTAGGGTCAACTGATAATTCTGCTATTAGATGGTGCCGACAGCACATGTAACAAACCAAATGCATGTGCCTTAATGAAAAAAAATTCAAGCGAGGACCCATGTACCAGAGTTTTCTTTGATTCAGTGGAAGTGTTGGGAGACTTCAGCCTAGCAAATAATTCCTTGATAAAGGTGCTATCATCTTTTAGCAAGGAAACAACCTGCAAGACAAAATAAAATTAGTTTTAGAACTAAAACAAGATAAGAAGCATTGAAACAACTAGAAATGGATCTTACAATTGCATTATTTGAGTGAATAATAGAATTAAAATTTGCAATTATGGCCTCATCCAATGCTCGGGGTAAAATGACATCCTGGCATAAGCAATTTGAGCATTAATTCCATTTTATCATACAGGTAAACAAAACCGGATTTGCAATAGTAATTAGAAAGTGATACCTTCAGATAGCCAACTCTATAAGTTTGATGTATCTTTGAAAGGACTACAGGATCTTTGATGGGTATGGCCTGAAACATACCCACATAAGCAGAATTAGCAATAAAAGTGTAAATAGTATCACGGTCCACCAACTCCTTGAATCCTTAAAAACATCTCTCATAGCAGAAACCTTCACCATCTGCATTCACAGCATGACAGCTATGGGATGGATACTGAAGATGTTACAGAATTTTTACCTCCTTAAAAACCACATGCTCTTTTAGAAAGTTGCGATGATGGGAATGAGATACCTCCGGATCATCTGCAAACCAAATTTGAAACCGTTCCATCACCCACCCAATAATATCGCAAGTAATAACGCCCAACACAGTTCGCATGCAGTTTCTGATACATCTCGAGGTCTCATAAGAAGTTTTGGTTGCTTGATGAGTATTTCTTTCTAAAATAAGACAGAATAATTCTACATAGCGAGTGCAAACAATAAACTGGAAAGTGCAGGTAACCAAGTGCATTCTTATAACCACCTGTAAAGAGGTCTACGTTCATACTCATCCACACGATTTCCACAACGTCAAATATACACAACTTTGGCCCTTCTAAACTTGATCAAATGAAAAATGCAAACATCACAGTATGAGATTACACAGTAGATATGAGTAATTTGATCACAAGTGTGGCTTTTTAAGGAAAGAGCAAAAATTACAGTGGTTATATATGGTGACCATTATGATGAGCAGAATGGGGACTAGCAACTAAATTAAGCTACCACATCGAGCCGTAAGAGACCCTGAAAAAATAAACCGTCAATGTTGGAATCCAACCTTCTTTCAGCAAAAAGAGAACAAAAGAAACCTTTACACTTGGCTGCCTTGTAAAGAAAGGGAAATATGATTAACCCATATTTAGAGTTAGAAACTAGAAAGAAATTGAGAATATCATATTAGGTAAAAACACCCAGTGGAATATACAGACAGGTTCCTCCATATCCCAGTTTATAATAATACTACATACAGATAAGATGGGAAATGAAATGATAGCAGTTAACAACCTAGCATGTAAGGAGGAGTAAAGGAAAGGTCTAGTTTCAAACTTCAGGTAGCCAAATAGTTGAAGAGAAGAGAGGGGGAGAAGAGAGGAAATGAGACTTACATTCTAGACACCCAATTACATCCATAATCAACTCATCCCCAAACATTTTCTCAAAGATCTGAGGGCTGTTTAGTAAAACTGCATGTAAGCGTACATAAAGCATGTTTAGATCAATGCCAAAGCTCATACACAGTAACATGAAAGTAGAATGGTAAGTCTACTCACTGATTCCCCTAACAATTTTGAAGATCAAGTGAAGACCATCTAAATTTTCCAAATCTTCACATACTCGAAACAGTTCCATCAGCTTCCGAAAAAAAACTTGCTGCATCAAACAAGATTCACTTAAATTAGCATGAACAAGCAAGCGGGCCCAAAAGCAGAAGCAAAGAGAATTAGATAGCAAATACCAAGAAAACAAGAGAACAATTCCTCAGAGGAAAGTAAAGTATAACCAATTTCAAAGGGAAAACAGCACCAAGAAAATAAGGGAATAGGAAACCACACATAGACCAAAAATCAAAAAACTCCCACTAATATCAATGCACAAAAAAGGCTCTGCGGCCAGAGCAGGTTCAGTAATATGTGTACATGCAGGCTACTATGACAATTCACCATGCTGGAGCATGTTCCCAAATAAGCCTGTCTACAAGTACAAAATATTCACTATTATCAAACATGATGAGACTGCTTACATCATGTAAAATAAGTTCAGTCACACGCAGCTGATCTGCAATGCCACTTTCAACAATCTGCAAAATATAAATGTGGGGATCATCTTTAAAATTCATATATGAAAAAACTGAAGGATAGCAAGGGAGCCACAAAAAGAGAGACAAACCGCCAGAGATTCAGAAATACAAAGAAAGAGAACATCATTTCCATGAATTACAGGGGAAAATAAAATCAAAAGCAACTCCAACGTTGTCATATGCAGGAGATATGGCGGAGAGAGGTGGTTCAAACTAAGCTGGTACCTTTAATATCAAAGGAAGAGTAGACAGCTCAACTGGAGGCAACTCCCTCAACTCACTGTTGACGCTGTGGAATGTCTCACCTGAAGATTCAAAATATTGAAACATAAGCCACTACCACAGTATGCTGAAACAAAAGTTTTCTACATAGGACAGGACAAACTCGTCGTGTCTACTCCATGTACGATCCCCAGGATGTCAAAATTTGCTTTCACCAATCTAAAGGTGGTCATGTCCACAGGTAAAACAATGAAATAGAAAGAAAGAATGATTTTAAAAAAAAAAAAAACCTCAGCAGTCATTAGATCAATAATTAAAGGTAAAAACACCAAGACATAACACGATTATTTGGAGTCAACCACAGAATTCTGTAAGGCTATAGTAACAGTCCAGGTAGAAGTCAATCTGCATTTCCATTGTATCTCCAAGAGAATGATAAATCAAATCATAACAGACTACCATCTATCTGTCATCAAAATATTGATGGCAGGAAAAGGGCAAGGATAAAAACCACAAGTTGCTTCGTCTTTCCCCTAATCACTCATTATCAAGAGTGAGCTTATTTCCTTCCCATTGTACTCTAAGCAAAGATCAAATATCGTGGCAATGCTCTAGTTCTTCACAAAAGTACAATGATCTCTCTGATTCGAAACAAAAGTACCCAACTAAATAGTCATCTAGGGTTTTCCATTTTTCTTGTCCCTATTCTCATGGCATGAAAATATAGAATGCATTTAGTTGCCAACTTTCTGAAGATGGGGCCATTTTTTTATGCAATTCCGCATCAATTGTAGGAGGAAATCGAATTAGCTTATAGGCATATCGGACTTTGCAACTTGAACCAACCATTTTCACAAAACGCAGACAAGTGCAAAATTGTTTCCAGGAATCCAACTGTGCCAGAGTCCGCTTCAGGCACCAACATAATGGGCCTGGCTGCGAAATTCAGATAAAATATTCTTGATTCCTAGAATCTCATTTTCTGAAGCATTTCTGGAAAAGTATGCAACTATATTAGATTTCTGGAGAAACTTTTGTGAACAATATGGTATTTCCTAAGAACGGGTGCTCTTACTGATAGTAATTCAACCAATATTATCTCTTATCTTGTAAATATAACAATTACATTAACAATAACAAACACCAATTATTTATATCTAATTCTGTCAACGTCATTTCAGTATTATAACAATACTACATATTACTAACGAATCATTCATCACTTTTCAAGAGATCAAATAAAATGTCAACAGTTATAGTGTCAAGAAATATAAATATATAGAGGGGTAAAAATATATCCATCCACCACAATAGCAACTATAGGCAAATAATTTTTTTTTTAAAAAGGGCCCTATAAATAAAGATTTGTCTTAGTTGGGAGAAACCAGTGAAAGTCCAATCCTCACAAAATTGAGACTAACAAACAATTTCCATGTTTTCACATCAGATCAACATCTTCAACTCAGATCACGGACAAAAATCCAATTCTTTCCATCTCAGGAATCTTCTCTGAAGACATATTAAGAAATATGACCAAAAGGAGCCCTAAATGGTGTAGCAAAAAGGCTGGGTATATTGATCTAGAGACAGTATACCGACATGCAGAATCAGTTAGCTATGAACGCTACCCATAAGAACTTACTGGCTAGTGTGCTGAAATGCATATTCCTCTGCAAACTGCATATATGGTCCCTGCATGAAGCAAAATGGAGAAAATGTTACATTTGAGCAGTCCAAGTAAAAAAGTAAAGCGAAAGGAACACAAATTTGATATAAAGAAAAACACACTATATTCGATACTAGCCATATGTAAGAGCAACCGGTTGTCTCTTGGAAGCTAAGGGCCAATTCAGTTGAGAATTCAGGATCCCTCCATGAAATAATTGTATCTGTAAGATATAAAATAAATATAAGAAACAGAAAATTGGAACAATCGAAAGTTTAGATAAATCTATGAATAACAGAATACCTTCTTGCTTACGGTAGATATCTTCTGAGCTGATCCGATGCAACAGTAGTGTCTCATTGTCCTCCTCGTCAATAACAAATAATCCCAAATCTTCTGATCTCTGTGCCACAAGTCACAAAATTTCAATTCATACTACAAATCCAACTGATGCGTAACAATCATGCTAGGAGAAGCCTATTGAAAAAGAAGATGACACAGGGTCAAACCTCCAAATAATCAACAGTTACGTGGCCAGTTCCTTGATCATCCCATTTCCCATCCTCATTGAGACGGTATACTTTAACACGCTGGCAGAAAGAATAGGACATGTAAGAAATATGAATAGCAATCATTTCACGTTAAAACGACTAGGAAGAGGACAAAGGTATTCATTGTATTATTAGTTCAAATATAAAAAAGCAAACAGAAAAACAACTACAATGAGGGGAGAAGAGTGCAGGAATGGGAAAAGGAAAAGCTGAAACTAAATGTTGTCATGCATGTACCAGCTGCATAGATGCCTGCTGAGGTACTGATACCACTTTCCATATGATGAGTGTGGCCATTAATTTGTAAAATGCATATGAAAGGGGGGTACTAGATTAACTGTAATAGGCCAAAACTGATGAAACACACTTCCAATATTGTCAGTGCTTTTATGGGAGCTAGTTTCCTCTATCCTCAACAGTACGACCATTCACAACCATTAAGTACGGAGCCCGGTATCTCAGACTAATTACATACCCTCTCCATTCCCTTTTTCCCCTCTTTCCCCTTGCTCTATCTGCTGAAATTCTAAGAAACTATTTTAGTAGCTGCAGCAGCACAGAAGAGAAACCACAATTTGGAATAAAGTGGTCTCCCTCCTAAACAGCTTCATTATAGTTCTATAAGTAGAAGTGGTATTCAGACGAATGCTTCTATTACTTTTCTATCTAAGATTCTAGGAACCTTAAATTGATATTATTATACTAGGAACGAATTTGTTATGAGCTTTTAATAAAAATTCCAGTATTATCTAATGTCTTGCAGATATAAGGGTTTATTCAAGGACTGTTGTCAAACCGAAGATCTTTCTTCCCACGGAAACACTCCAGATCTAATACTTTGAAGAATTGGGGAAATGCCAGGAAAAAATCTCTAATTAACTTTAGAGTTTATTTAATTCAGATAAAACTCAAAAGAAAAGACAATTAATTTCTAAAAAAGCCCCCAAGCTTCAGTCTCGTCATGAGTCCACAGTGTTGAGACTTTAGCAGAACTTGGCCAGTTAGTTGAATGCAAAACGATGCTGAAGTACGCCCGTAACTAGCCAAAAGTTTGCGCATTACTTGAGGCCGAGGGCATTAACATGAAAATGCAAGAGCTCATAATCTAATTTCTGTCAAAGAAGGCCTTGAGCTCTTCTGAGACAAAGCCTACATTTGTAGACTTGAGACCTATTTTCCATTGATCCTAGTAAATTACACAGCACTGCAGCATGACCACCAAAGACCAATAGTAGAAACTCAAATTTGGGTGCTTGGAGCTTCAAAAACCACTTCTAAAACCGAGCGACAATGAAATTCAACAATAAAAGTATTGGGGAAGCACAAATAATACTGAAAGCATAACTTGGGCTTGTTATCAATACTTAGCAAAGTAAGGTAAAACCAGCGCATAAATGATAATGGCATGTGTGTAAATTATGCAATGAAAATCAACCTCGAGTCCACTCAAGCATACACTAAAAGCAGGAATCAGATCTCAATGATCTATCCCGAGCCTCTGACAACAAATTATTTCCATGTAGTTATTACATTTAAGCAACTACATCTATTACACAACAAAAGCTAATACCATAACCTTTGCCCATGAAAAAGAAGCACAGAAAAT
Source organism: Sesamum angolense (assembly GCA_034509725.1). Lineage (NCBI taxonomy): Eukaryota > Viridiplantae > Streptophyta > Magnoliopsida > Lamiales > Pedaliaceae > Sesamum > Sesamum angolense. The sequence continues at coordinate 3,539,314 of JACGWL010000003.1, forward strand.
AACAATCAAAGCACGTGAAAAACACTGTTCTCAAAAGCGAAACCTCTTATGCGCTTATGATTGTAGCCAAAATTAAATTAATTATATATATGTTCAAAAGAAAAAGAAAAAGAAAAAAAAATACCTCAAGAAACCTAATTGAGTACTGAAACATTCTAATAACGACTAGAGAGCTAGAGTCCAAAAATAAAACACACAAACAGAACCAGCTGGAGCTTCCAAAAAATCCCATAATCGAAAGCTGAAAAAGTTAAAGCAGTCTAATTCAATCCTGGGGCTAAGATACAACGACTTTCTTTCCAGTAGCTGGTGTCTGGTTTCTTTACTGACCTGCATGGAATTGCTAGCGTTCGGAGATTTATCTTGCGAGCCCATGGGAAATAACCAAAGAACTTAGCCTCGTCACAAAGTACACGAAATTCACTGCACGAACCGCACGGATAGAATATGCTGAACTCAAATTACCAAACCTTCCGATGCAAAATTAGGGTTTAGAAAAAGAGACAAAGAGGTTAAATTTCTGGACGAAAAAGGGTCGAATTATGATTTATACGGGTCGGGCTACTGTATTCGGATGAATTGCAAAACCCTAACCGCCATTGATATCAGAGTGAGTGAATAAGCTCCCCCTCTCTCTCTCTCTCCTCCTCCTCCTCCTCTCTCTTCTCTCTCTCACTACTTTCTCTTTTCTTTCTTCTTTTTCTGCGTTGCCCGACCTTTGAAAACACAGTGGGAGCAGTGAGTGGAATGTCGTTATTACCCTTGTTGAGAGGCTGAAGTTACGAGTTGTGCCACCCCGCCATTTTATCTTTGCTGTCTGCTTTTGAGATCACTTTACGCGCTTTCATTTTTGTCAAAGTCCAATCGCTTTAACTCATCTCCATTGAATTTTTTGTTTTCTATTTTCTCTTAATTTTATTTCTATTACTTCTAAGATCAACAAACATAATTAATGAATGAAAATTAAGATCAATAAAAACAATGTTACCAAAACAAAACATTCATTTCATTTTATCGGATTGTAATTATTATGCTCAACAAAAAAGTGCGCGCAAATATGAACTATATTATAAAATCGAGTTTTCATCATAAGTGTAGCTAAGTATTTCACATTTATTGTAAATGAAGACTTGACTAATTTATAAGTCACAGGGTCTCCTCTCCCTAACAAGACGCACTTTCGAAATAAAATTTATGAGGCTTGTACGAAATTATAGCAAATAATATATAGCGCAATGATATGGGTTGAGTTCCAAACTACATTATTTGGCGTTATCTGTGAAAATGGGGTTATGTGTTCGTCACAAATCTCTCATCTTGTTAACTGTTGATATAAGCAAATGTTTAATATTAGTTGCAGACTATAAGGTTAAGTAGTTTATTGGCCCCAATATCCCACCCGTCTCATTGTGAGGCACATTTTCAAAACAAAAATCATGATGCTCTTGCAAAGTTAAGTAGATAATATATAGCGTAATGGAAGACCAATTGATCACAAACTACGTCAAACAACAAATTTAATTTTTTTCACTATCATTTCTATTTAATCAGGACTTTGATTATTAAATTTTAGTTTTAAAATTAAAACGATTAAATAATATAAAAATGTATTCATGATGCTTATATTATTAATCAATCATATGATAGTATAATTATTGTAAAATGGTGAATCACAACAAAAATTATTCACACTCATAATATTTATTTGTTATGAAAAAACAAATCAAGATTGAGTTTGTCATTATGGACAAACAATCATCCACATTGTCTTGATGAATTAATTTAGACAGTTACAAATTTTTTCCCTTAGAACTTTCAACAGACAAGTAATTATTGTATTTAAGTGGCAAGGTTAGGTTTTAAAAATCAATAGATATTAATTTTAAATCACAAGAATGTGGATGTGTGTATATATAGTTCAATTAATTTGGTACTGTTTATATGAATTATTAATATCATAATCAACATTTTAATTTTATACTCAATAAATGACATGAATGATTACGGTTCATGAGATTTGATATAATTACACATAAATTTCTCGTGGTTAAAATAATTACATTTAGTGTATTCGATGTTTGTTTTCGACCAACAAATCGATTATTCAATTCATAAAAAACTCACAAATTTGTTGACATTATAAAACAAAAGAATAAAAAATCATATATTCACCACGATTAACTCAATACTAATTGTTTGCAAGCAAAATAAATATTTTATGAACAAACTACCATAATAAAAGTGAAGATATATATCATCACAAGCATTAGCGTGTAAAAATATATAATGATAGTTTGAATATGATTTTTCTTTTTATTAGAAAATATATATTTGATTTGTAATAAACTAGTCAAGGTAAATATGATTTTCATTTCGTTCATTTATTTGCTAGTTTTAACAAATTATGTGAATTTTAACTATCAAATAAATTCATTTGTAGAATAAAACGAACAAAGGTATAATATATAAATTTTTAAAATTACTGAAATTTCACGTACAATTACATAAAAAAAAAAGGAGAGGAGAATGGTGTAATTATCCTAATTGTTGTAATGCATCATATTTATGTCTATTAAAAAGAATTAGAGGTGTGATTTGTAATTTTGGGTTTGTATGATGGAAGCCAGGAGGGATCAAAATAATGATAAACATATATTTATTTAGATATTTTTTTATTTAAATTAAATCAAATCATATTAATCATAAAATAAGTAATTTTTTTTTCATGTGATTAATTATTTTTGTTAAATTATAAACGAACCATCCTACAAATATATTATATAAATTAATTTAAATTCAACTAAACTTAATTTTAATTAGAATTTTCTATTTATTTAAATTGGACATCGCATATAAATCCCTGTCCTCTTGAGAATGTTTTCCCTAGGTAGACCTGGCGTAGGCTAACTCCTCTCACCACTGGCCACATCAGCCTCAGGGGGGTTTATCCGCGGTTCTTCATCTCCATCTATATTCCCTCAACTCCTATCAACTGTCCCTTCGAACAGAAGCTCACACAGACATCATACGCTTCCGTACTCTCACTCTCTCCCACACACAACATATACTCCTATTCCACTCTCTCACATCACACGCGCACACACATTTCCTTACATAACTCCGAAATGCAAGCTTCAGTTTCGCCACTCTCCACACCTCTCCCCCCGCAATTCACTACGCGATCAAATTCAAATCTCCGACTATGCGGCCTACGGAAAGAGGCCTTTGGATTTCGCTCAGTCTCGCAGTTCCAGAATCGCGGATCTCACTGGACCAGTGTCGTTTCAAGAAAGTCACGTTGGGGGAGGCAGCTGGTTTTTTCGGCTTCTGCTACGGTCGCTGACAATGGAAGTGTCCCTCCGACGACGTTCGATTATGATATCGTTATTATTGGAGCTGGTGTTGGAGGCCATGGAGCTGCACTTCATGCCGTCGAAAAAGTAGGAGCATTTATTTGATTGAATTGGTAGTTTTGATTAGTGGCTGATCTGATGGCTTTGTGAGGTGATTTGAGCTAAAAATTCAACTCACTCACATGCAAAATTATGATTTTGAGCTTTAGAAGAAATGAAATCATGTGAAAGTTGGGACTTGGGTTTTTTGGGACATCAAGTTGGGAGTTTAGTATATTATGTGTCGTGATAAGTTCTGAAGTTTAGGCCTTGAGCTGAATTACGGGGAAACTTAGCATCTCTGTGGTTAACCTAGTTAGTTATGTTACTTTTGGGTCCTTTTGAGGCGTTATGCTTGAATTTTCACTTTTTAGTTATTGGATTCATCATAGTTCTCCGGATTGAGTTGTTGAGCTGAAATTTCTTTCAATTCTATTCATGCATTTTGCGGTATTGAGCTTGAAATCTAATTAAATCATTCAAACATATTAATCTTTCGAGGCGTTAGACTTGTACTTCATGAAGATATTCTTGATAAGTTGGAAGATGGAGTTTTTGAGGTTTAAATTTAGTTCTATTTCATGATTAATTGCTTTATATTATTTCCGTGGCTTTAGGTTTTTGGGAGTTAGTAAGTTACATGAACAGGTTATGTTGATTTTTCGGCGTAATTAATTGGTTTTAATAAGAAATAGTTCTTGGATGATAGCACCACTCTGCTGTAGTGGAGTGAGTGTATCATCTTTACTTCTTTACCCTACACTTACATCATGATGAGAAATGTTCAGATTTTTACTATTTCCAGGTCACTGAATTACTGAATGCTGTCTCTTCATCAAGTCTTGAATTAACTCTGGATTCCTGATGAATCTACTGTTGGTAAAATTTCAAGATTCAAGGAACGTTATGAAAATATATGATGTGTTATTTTTCAAATTGTTCTTCATTGTGGTTGTATCAGAAAATAGTGTGTTAGGATCCTCCAGTGTTTTTCATTAATGATATAATAAACCCCCCTTTTCATTAACCTGATACATTATCTTGGTGGAATCTATTAATTGTTATGTTTGGAAGCTCAAGAATTAAATTCTCACTTTCAGGGACTTAAAACAGCTATTATCGAGGGTGACGTCATGGGTGGAACTTGCGTAAATAGGGGATGTGTTCCTTCTAAAGCCCTACTTGCAGTAAGTGGTAGGATGCGTGAACTTCAGGATGAGCATCACATGAAAGCTTTGGGTTTGCAGGTGTGTGATTTACTCTACCTTAATCAAATCCATGAAGTTTTTGAGTTGGTTATTTTTATTTCATCAGTCAGTATGGAGCTTAATCTGGGAATCTGAATTAGCCTTAGGATTTTCTTTGACGGCCACTAATGCCACTGCTAACTTTCTAAGCTTTAGATTATTAAACTACAGATATGCTTCTTAGTTCTTACTCATTTTGATGCCATTCATGTGTAGCTTGAATCACATTCCGTTATTCTATTTGAACTTGATTTTCCACGACCAGAATTCAAAGCATCAATTTCATTACTAAAATAGGGTTTGCACGATGAGTATAGCCCAGAGTAAGACAACTCTTGTCCTGAAATTGCTTTACGTCATAGGTTTGTTAGGATCTGATTGTTTTATCATAATAGCTGCTGAAGACATTGCGCTCACTTCTGCAATACCTTAAAAAATCTGTTTCACTGTCTTTTTTTCCTTGAAAACTCAACCTCCCTTGATACTCTTTTTCTACCACCAATGACAGATTGCGGCTGCTGCATATGACCGGCAGGCAGTGGCTGACCATGCTAATAATCTTGCTTCAAAGATTCGCGGTAATCTGACTAATTCATTGAAGGCACTTGGGTAGACATCTTGACTGGATTTGGCACCATAGTGGTATGTCCTGAATGTTATCATTTGGATAAAGCTTAAATACAGACAGTCCTCTTATTACACTCTAAATTTTAACACAATTCGACAACTTAATGCAGACTACTATTTTGGCAGGAATATTCTAGAATGGGTGTCAAATTCCTTATATTTCATCCTTATATATGTCTCTCAAATAATTTCAGGGTCCTCAGAAGGTCAAATATGGAAAGGTTGGTTTGTCTGAAAATGTGGTTACTGCAAAAGACATCATTATTGCCACGGGTTCAGTTCCTTTTGTTCCGAAAGGAATTGAAGTTGATGGTAGATATTCTCTACTTTTAGTTACTATTTTTAAAAGTTAATTTTGCCTACAGAATACTGCCATCGTAGGTCTCCTATTGATGTCATAGCAGTGTATTATGTGAGACTCATTTCTACATTGTTTGCTCATTGTCTAATTTTCCGTCAACAAAAAAGTTAACACTAAATTTACTTTATAAATTACATTCGCATATTATACAAATCCTTCATTGTAAACTATATCCCTGAAAGTCATATGGCTTGTCTCAGTTAATTATATGCTGCAACTTTACTGAAGCCTAGGTTGCCCAAATTCCCTTTGAACTGTATGTGGATTAGGTTTCAATTGTAAGTCTAATCCCTTTAATTGTCAACCTGAAATATGTCATAGTTGTTTATATCATTAGCAACTTGCCACTCATGTAAAGAGAAAAACATTAAAGAAATGAAAAATACAAGTTGATGAGTATTAGGACAAATATATCTTGGACCAGAATTCTCTTTCCTGTTTTTTTTCTTTTTCCTCCCTTTTTCCCAGTTCTCTATGAACCAATTGACTAGCATTATAGGGTTGGCTTATATCATAGTTTCAATTTGAAATAAGCTTATTAGTAAAATATGAGACTCTACTCGAACATAAGCTTATTGGAGTTTGAAACATGTTTTATAGAACAGTTATCTTTTGATATAGTTTCAGCAGTTAAAGTTTGCAGCCATTAATGATGGCTGTGCGTGCTACATCTTTTTTGTTTTCTGCATATTCTGATATTTCTTGTTATCTCTAACCTGCAGGGAAGACTGTAATTACAAGTGATCATGCTCTTAAATTGGAATTTGTTCCAGACTGGATTGCCATAGTTGGAAGTGGTTATATTGGGCTCGAGTTTAGTGATGTATATACTGCTCTTGGTAGTGAGGTGTGCTAACAAGCTCTTCCCATTTTCCTTTATTTTTTAGTTGGAAGTATGTCTCTCCTTGCTGTGACTCAATGACCTCTCAAAAGTTGCCCCAGGAAGCAACTAATTACTCATTACTATTGCATAGGTTACGTTCATTGAAGCTCTGGATCAACTAATGCCTGGGTTTGATCCTGAGATAGGCAAGTTAGCTCAAAGAGTTCTGATAAATCCTCGGAAAATTGATTATCACACTGGAGTATTTGCAAGCAAGGTATTGGTCCATTACTTATTGTGCATCTATATACTTCTATAAACATCACTGACTTTCTGATAATTTTGAAAGATAACTCCTGCAAAAGATGGGAAGCCAGTGATTATTGAGCTTATTGATGCCAAGACAAAAGAACCAAAAGATACAGTGGAGGTAATAAACTTTTGTACTCCCGCCTTGCCTTCCCCAACAAAAATTAATGCACAGTGACGCCCACCCCGGCCTGCCCCCACCCAAGTCGTACACACAAAAATAGAAAAAGATAGTTAAAATAAAAGTCTCAGTTTGCTCAAGTTAATATCACATAACTGGTTGGACCAAACAAGACAAGGATGTGCACTGGGTATAATTTGGTTACTTCAGAAGCAGAACCCTTCAACAGGGCATTCCAAGTTGTTGATGATCTCCTTCAGTCTAAGGTCTGAACTTTTGAAATGGCATCTTGGTATGTCTGATCGCAGCTATCGCATTTAGTTTGTAACAGACAGGATCTGTTTTACATGAAGATATTATGAATGGTTGAAGGCAGTTAATGTATTGAGAAATAGCTAAAAAATTCATTAATTCCAATTATTAGGTTAAAAACCTTTATGGCCATTTCAGTAGTAGGTTTAGTCATTGCACCAGGTTGCATAAGATTGTCTCAGATAATCATCACTTAAAGTTGTCAAATTACAAATAAATTTAAGTTCTCTTGCACCTTTTTGCAGCCATGCAATTCACTCTTTGTACTTTATGGTAGGAGATATGATCCATCACTTTTAATTCATTTATTCTAATTTTGTGGTTTTGTAAAGCAACCTAACACAATTTTTTTTTTTTTTCCTGTAGGTTGATGCAGCATTAATTGCAACAGGAAGGGCTCCATTTACAAAAGGTCTAGGACTGGAGAACGTAAGTATAGCAACTCACATTGAATTACAAATTTGACCCCTGTTTATCAGCTTAAACTCAGGATGGGGTCATTCAGATGAAAGCAAGGAGAGTCATGGCATTCCCCCCCACCCCCCCCCCCCCACTCAATTGTGATTATCATGCACGTGAGGCATTTGAAATAAATTAATCCCTGGCTGCACCACGGGCTTTGTTGAAGACATTAACAACTGCATTTCAGTCGTTGGAAGCAAACTTTTCCATACTGCATATGATTTTCAGCTCTGTTGGTTCAAATGTATGAAAACCAACTTGCTTCCCATTTGCCTGCAGATTAATGTAGAGACACAACGTGGATTTGTCCCTGTTGATGAGCGCATGAGAGTTATTGATGCTGATGGGAATCTGGTTTGTTGGTCACTCATCCCTTCTAACTTCAATTAATAATGACTTCTTCCGTTGTTCTTGACACCGTACTTTAATCACTAGGTTCCACACTTATATTGCATTGGTGATGCAAATGGTAAACTGATGCTCGCTCATGCAGCAAGCGCTCAAGGAATTTCTGGTAGGTGATTTTATCTAGTAAAATCAGTGTGGAAGTATGTCCCAATGTACCATTCTTATATGTTTCCTTTTCTTTTTCTCACAGTTGTTGAACAACTTACTGGAAAAGATCATGTGCTTAACCATTTGAGCATTCCAGCAGCATGTTTCACTCATCCTGAAATCAGTATGGTTGGGTTAACTGAGGTAAATTTAAGCAACATATAACTCGGAACAAGTTCTTTTGTGTTCCTTAACTATATTTCAAACATGGAGATAAAAAGCCTGCTTCTAGTAGCTACATACTATAGTTATTGGCATTTTATCCTGCTATGCAGGGGAGTGCTTCTTTCACGCTCTACCTTTATCCTCAAGGTCCTCCAGTTAGCCGTTGTTGTATGTATAGTCACTTCCTGATAATTTGGGAGTAGCCAGCAATACACAATGGATTATGTTACTTTATGTATGATGTTGGTCTATTCTGTTCTTTTGCCTGTCCCAGTGCTAACTCACTTATGGTTCTACAATAGAAAAGTCTGGCATTATTAATTGTAGTGTATTAATATGTTTCTTGTTTTTGTTGTTTTTGCTTTTCCAGCCACAAGCAAAGGAAAGAGCTGAAAGAGAGGGATTTGAGATAAGTATTGCCAAAACGAGTTTCAAGGCCAACACCAAGGCCCTGGCGGAGAATGAAGGGGAAGGACTTGCAAAGGTTCAGTCTCCTTGCTCATATAAATACATGAGAAATTCTATACAAGTAATGGCGACCAGCATGCAATTGACTGCTGTATGTAAAATCTTGCCCCTGTTATGTTAAAAAAAAAAAAAAAATCTTGCCCGTGTCTGAAAATCGATGGAAAGGACCGACTATAGTTTCATTTCCTTTTTTCTTCTCTACCAATACTTTGAAAGGGACTATGTACTATTTAGTAGAGCATTTGTATAACAGATAAACATTTTTTTTTCTTTTCGTTCCTTTTTTTTTTTTTTTGCAGTCACTTTGTTTTTACTGAATATTTCTCCAATTGTGCCTCTAATCCTTGCCTATTTACTGTTATGCGTGATATTGTTGCTTTCCTACTGAGGATGCAACGGAATCCTGTCATTTTTCACATTTGCCATTTCTCGGCTGAAGTATGCTATCACATGTATACCAATAAGGTTCACTTTGAAGCATTCAGAAACTTTTCTCAATTCTGAGGTGTTGTTGCTTGCAGTTGATATACAGACCTGACAATGGCGAGATTCTTGGAGTTCACATTTTTGGGATGCACGCCGCAGACCTCATACATGAAGCATCTAATGCTATAGCATTAGGCACGCGAGTTCAGGTATGTGGATACTGATCACCAATCATTTTTTACCTTATATTTTCCTCTGCTTCCAACACAGAAGCATTGCACGGACATAATATTTCGGACATCACTTAGTTTGGTACTCTGGACGTCACAGGACATAAAATTTGCTGTTCATGCACATCCAACCTTGTCGGAAGTTCTTGACGAGCTATATAAATTGGCTAAGGTAAACTTCAGAGATATTGATATTAATCAACGAAACAACTAAACCTTCAAAATATCACATATGATTATCCCAGACTTCTAATAAGATACAACCCACTGGTTCTAGCCTTGGACGTTCATAACCTATTTGCAAATATGTACGGATTACATCTAACAATTTGTTGCTTCCTGGACTTCACCGTACAGGTAAATCCCATGCTACAAAGCCACTTAATGAACCAGTTGCCGTGTAGGCTCTCATTTTTGTATGAGATTTTTGAGCAATTAGGTTGTAGCACGGAGCTTTTAGTGATTACAGATGCTCTTGTAAGAGAAGCAACCATCCCATGGTTACCACTGAGTGACAAGACAAATGATATTGAGGAATATGCCAGGTTTGAGCTAGAGTCCAGGCGTTCTTTGTCAACTGATACTGGTTTCACAAGATATTAGATGAAGGCAATTTAATTTATGTATTTGTCGGAACTTGATTCCGCATTTTGTTTTATCTGACCCATTTGCTTTTATTTTGGAATGTTCATAGCGCGATCTTTAGCCAAAAGCCAGTTACGCGTGTATCCAAGTTCCAGTTCGATACAATATCAATATCATCAGCTTGTGTACTTTTGAGATTTCTCATGGACAGTTTTTTCTCCATTTCTAGACAACAACAGTTAAATGCGCGAAATCTCTAAGAATTGAAGAGCAATACTTTACGTTTACGTTGGTTAAATAACAACTTGCCACAATAAAATAGACCAGAATGTGCCTGTCTTCTAAAATTCACCAGAAGGAAAAATGGTCAATAGTTAGACACGTACTTCTGTACAGTTTAATGAAAGTTAATACTTGAAGACAATTCTGCTAAACAATGAGAATACCAACTAACCCCAAATCTACAACGTCCTTTTGTTAATTCAGATTCATCATTCAAGAACCGCGCCTTTGAACATAATCTTTCCCCAGAGCAGCCTGCATTTGAGGGAAAGCACTGGACAGCAAAAGACGTTGCCTATTCTGGGGCATTGGTGCCATGTTTGGCACATTACAAGAAATTAGTAGCTCGCCATTGTTTGCTCCAATATTTTCCATATCCCCATCCCACAATTCTGACCCGAATTCTCATCACAACTATAGGGGTAATTATCAGGATTATCATCAAAACTGAATTTATTCTGGCTGCATGATGCACCATTGTTCTTCATCGTCATCCGCCTCTGATCTGCAATGTTAGCTTGGGCGTCATAATATGCCAAAGGCTGCTGCTGTTGCATGATATCTGTCCTCATACTTGGCATGGAAACAGAATTTTCAGGATTTTGATCAAAACTAAATGTATTCTGGCTACACGATGCACCATTGTTCATCATCATTGTCCACCTCTGATCTGCTATATTAGCTTGGGTGTCATAATATGCCAAAGGCTGCTGCTGTTGCATGATATCTGTCCACATACTTGGCATGGAAACTGCATTTTCAGTATTTTGGCCAAAACTAAACGTATTCTGGCTACACGATGAACCATAGTTCATCATCATCGTCCACCTCTGATCTTCTATATTAGCTTGGGCGTCATAACATGCCAAAGGCTGCTGCTGTTGCATGATATCTGTCCACATACTTGGTACGGAAACTGCATTTTCAGTATTTTGGCCAAAACTAAACGTATTCTGGCTACATGGTGCACATTGTTCATCATCATCGTCCACCTCTGATATGCTACAATAGCTTGGTCATCACAATATGCCAAAGGGTGCTGCTGTTGCATGATATCTGTCCACATACTTGGCCTGAAAACTGCATTTTCTTGAACTGAAGGATCCATTGAAGCACCTGATTCTGTGTAGATGGTTCCTGAGCTCTTTTCTGAGTTGATCCTTCCACTCACAGCATCAATCTTCGCCTTTAGCAAGCTAACAATCTCTTTTAACTGATCTCCTGTTGCATGATATCTGTCCACATACTTGGCCTGAAAACTGCATTTTCTTGAACTGAAGGATCCATTGAAGCACCTGATTCTGTGTAGATGGTTCCTGAGCTCTTTTCTGAGTTGATCCTTCCACTCACAGCATCAATCTTCGCCTTTAGCAAGCTAACAATCTCTTTTAACTGATCTCCTGGCGAACAGTTATACCTTTCGTCCCACTTAGGGTACTTGACCGCTCTCATCTTTTTCCTCAACTTCTTGAGTTCTTCTTCAGTTCTCTCAGTCTGATCCTTGAAAAAGTCTGACAAATTGTATGTGCTGGACCTCGTACAGTCATAACCTGATCTTGACTTGTAGGAATGGATCAAGCTTGTTAACAGTTCATGGCCATCTTTTGGCCAGATTGTTGGCTGGTTTGCTTCATTATTTTGTGCTGGGAAGTAAACAACCATGCCAATGTCGACTCCACAGAGAGTAGAAAGTTCATGAGCCGCCTTATCTAGACTTTTCTTTCTCTTTCCAAAGGCCGCCACTCGTGCTTTTTCATTGCTTATCAGTTCCAGGCGCAATTGTGCCCGTCCCATCTTCACATACAGAGAAATAATCAGTTTCTTACCTTTCTATCTACAGGAACACTTAGGAAAACTTCTATAATAATTAGTTGTTCTACTTATTGAAGATTGGCAGAATTTTTGGCTCAATGGAAGAAGAAACTAAATTATAAAAAGAAATAGGGTTAATCAATCCTCAACTCCACAATTCTATCCCAAATATAAGCAAGAAGATTGATATTTTAGGACTGATATTTTAACTTTTAATTTTTTCCAATTCAATGTAGAAAGTAGCAGAGCTTATAACAATATGTGTACGTATATAGAAAGGAGAGGTTTAAGGTTTCGCTGATAAGGACAGCCCAAAGGAGAATTCAGTCGAGTTACCATATCTGAGCTCAATCTTTGAAGATTTGATTACCATATCAGATTTCAAACTGTTTTAAGCATTTATTACCATGTTATGGGGTTCAAAAGTAATTTATGCCGTGATATTGAAAAAGAGCCAATTATTCTCAATCCCTTGTGAAAAAAATATAACACATTATCTCTTTACATTTTTAAATATATCAATTACACCCCTCATACGATTATGTGATATAATTTTTTAAAATTTTAAATTATAAGATTACATTTATAACCATTGTATCTGATTTGAATCTATGGTTCAAATTTAACTAGTAAATGAACAATCAAGATTTACTTTTATTTCCATCAACGGTTAGGATTTAAATCAATATTAAAATTTCAATTATATATAACACACATACAATTAAAATATACTTTAATAACTAAAAGTTAAACATATAGTACAAACAATCGATAGTCAGTGCTAAGAGCGGCAGTTGTCCGCCAATTTTTGCCCGCTGCTCTTCTGCTTGATCAGCCTGACCTTCTAAACCTCAAAGGATAATGTAGCGAGTTGATTCTTTGACTTGATGTAATTGTTCGTTGTCGCACTACACATCTCCAACTTCCGTTTCCAAACAAAAATAGCAACGCTCTTGGTGACAAAATGGTGCTGAAAACACACACTATGATTGAGAGCCATGGCATAGGCGAAGTAACATGATAATATGACCTCGTAAACAAGTTAGATGATGAACTGGAGATAACACTGATCTCACTTCACATCATGTAAGAGGACAGAATCAAAAGCCAAATAAACAAGAGAAGATTACTGCATTGCACTGCCTCCCTCCACAATAATACTGATTGATAACAGAACAATGCTATGGAAACACTTAACAGCCACCCAAAACAAGCATTCTAGGCCCATACATGCCATGCAGGTAACAAACATGCTGATATGCATATAAAAAAACTTAGATGCATTGCGTATTGGTTTGGTTTTGGTTTGATGACAAGCACATGACTAGGAGACGACACAATTAGAATCTATTAATCAACATTCAAATTTCATTTCAGTGACGAAAAACAAATCTACCAGATGAACAAACAATTAACTAACACAGCACAACCCAAAGAAGCACAGCTGAGATTTCAAATAATAATCTACCAGCCATAATTAAGCTTAATTGAGAAGAAGCAGCAGAAAAGTAGTATTATAAGAAAGCTCCAAAGATTAGTCATTGATAATTTCAGCTCAAAAAGGAGTCAAAATATTACTATGATCCAATACAATGCAACCAAAAACTTAAAACACAACATTAACTAAAAATATAAAACCCAAATCCTCACTCCTGAAAACACACAAGAAATTAATTCTTGCTCATTTTCAGAAGATGGGGCTGGGTAAATAGAGAAATTCAAATCTACTCTTCCTCGCTGGCGCCCTCACCGCTCTTCTTGTTGTGCTTCCTTGCATACCTCTGGTTCCTCAAAAACTTGGGATCCATCTAACAAAATTCAGGAAATAAGGAAAAGAAAACTCCCTATCAATACGTAAAAAACACACAACATAAACTAAAGAGATGAACAAGAGAAGTAAAACGTACCCCTTTGGTGGAGGTGTGGCGATGGCGCTTGGGCTTCTTGATGCCGTTTTTGTGGGCCTTGTACGATTGGTTGTGCGCAGTGTGATTCTTCGACTTCGCCATTTCTCTTGTCTTCTCAGTTCTGATACAGAAAAACAGATACAGATTCAGAAAAAGAACTTCAATTCAAAGAGATCGAACTACATCTTGTGCGCATACAACACACACATTACAGTGTGGATGCGTCGCGGAGTTTTACCTGGAGGAGGCAGCTGGCGACGGAGTTGTGGGAGGAGACTGATGGGTTTTGCGTTGTTTTATCAAGTTCTGCAACCCTAGCTATGCGATGTCTTAAATGACGGATTTCTCCTACAATTTTGGGCCTTTCGGCCTAGAACATAACCCATAATTAGATCTTTGAAGCCCAAATCCTTCTGTAATCAGGATGGCTGAGGCCCAAATCCAGCCCACTTAGAATTCAAAGAGTTCATACCAAATCAAAATTGAACAAGGAAAAAAACAAGCCCCAAATGAGAGAAACTTTTCTATTTATTATATTTTTATCAATCAAATCCTGGAATATTTTACTCAGAATAATTTGGTCAAATTTAAATTAATTATATAATAAATTATATATGATTATTGTACAATTTAAAAAAACATCACATAACAAGAACAATACCAAATATATCATATTTGATATATGATTGATTTAATTTCATTAAACCCGACTTGAGTAAATAATTTTCCATTGAATTTTGTGGTCCTTAACAAATATATAAAAAATTGATCCACGTGTAAGGCGTGGTCAAATTTGTCATAATCCAAGAAAGTGTAGTAGCCAATGACGATATGGACTTTTGTATTTTGACCACAAGTAGAAACATGAAGCCCTCTTACTGTGTGAGTGCCTGCAGCTTATAAGTCCCTACAGTTTTTGCTTGGATGAATTTAGTTAAATTAAATTAATTACAGAATAATTATATTACACTTATTATATAATTATTTTTTTAATGATATATCAATTACACAATAAGAATATTACAATAATTTATATGATTAGTTCAAATTTAATCAAATCACGTCCAAATTAAAATTTCCAAATGCATGACTATCCTCAGCTTGCTATGACACTGTTCATCCAATAACAGTCCTCCACGTTGTTCAAAACCATTGTTAACCGGCTGATTCTAGTTGTCCACCCCTCCACGGAGTCACTCCGCTACTTTTTCAGCCGGTAGTCAGTTCTTTGTCTCTTTTATTCTTCGGTTTGTTCTTTTCCATTTATGAGTTCCTGTTGTTCACCTACTGCTTACAGAGCTAAATTCTGTTGAATTCTTCAAGTGGGTTTTTGTTGATTGATTTTCTTCTGAAAAGGGTGAGGAGAAAAAAGAGGCAAAAAAAAAAAAAAAAGATGTTTCTTTTGGATTGGCTTTATGGAATATTAGCATCCTTGGGATTGTATAAGAAGGAGGCAAAGATTTTGTTTTTAGGTCTTGATAATGCTGGCAAAACCACCTTGCTTCAAATGTTGAAAGATGAGGTCACAATGCTATCCTCTTCATTTAAGTATATTGATTGTTTGTTTTACTTGTTTGATTTACTGTGATCAAGATTATGTATATTGTTCAGCCTACCATGTAAGTTTGCATCATGATGCATGAATTTGAAAAGTCAGCACCCTGCTTTTTACTAAACTTTTCTTGGATGCAAAAAGTGTTTGCTTTTTTGCTTAAATCTAGTTTATTTTGCTGAATCCTGGTATTTTTAAGCATGTTTGATGTTGTCTTGATGAGTGGTATGATGGTGAGTTCTGGTGCAGAGGCTGGTGCAACATCAACCAACTCAGTATCCAACCTCAGAGGAGCTGAGTATTGGGAAAATAAAATTCAAAGCTTTTGATTTGGGCGGCCACCGGATTGCCCGAAGAGTGTGGAAGGACTATTATGCTAAGGTTAATTTCTAAATTATTCAAAAGAAAAATTTTAACTGCAACTCGTGTCTCTTGATCATGGGGGAATTCATGGCTTTGAATATGGCTCATAATCTTATCTGTAATGTAATGTTTATTGTAAACAGATTGTTTTCGCATGTCCAGAAGTTGCCATGCTACTTGATGCTTGTTAGATCTTTTTCTGATCTTATCGGTAAACCATTGAAGCTTTTAAGATCATATGGTCTGTCTGGTGATTGGGATATTGCCAGAAGGGTAAATTTTGTGAACATATAGTCTGACAGATATCTGTTTTGGTGGTTTTCTTGTATTTCATGCTTGGTTATTTTCATGGTTCAAGTGTTGTCCATTATTTTTGGCTCTCTTTCGAGAAGTTGGTGAAAAGTTACTTCAAAATCCTTTTCTTCTATACTTTTCAAAGAATGCTGTATAGCGTTGGAACTTCCTACGGGAGAAGAAGGTCAGTATCAGCACACATCCCCCTACCCACCCTTCAGCTCTCATCCCCACCAACCCAAAGACAGAAAAAAAATAAGGTCCCTTTTGTCTATGTTGTGTCACTACTTCTGGTGTGAAGTCTGAGTGATTTTCTTTCTTGTGCTTGTTTGTTGATTTCATTTCTTGATCTAGCAAAATTATACTGTGTTTCCATTTCATGGCATATGGTTTAGGTTGATGCTGTAGTATATCTTGTTGATGCATACGACAAAGAACGTTTTGCTGAATCGAAGAAGGAACTGGATGCACTTCTATCGGATGAGGCATTAGTAAACGTACCATTTCTCATCCTGGGGAACAAGATTGATATACCCTATGCTGCTTCAGAGGACGAGCTGCGTTATTACATGGGTCTGACTGGTCTCACCACCGGTAAAGGTAAGGTTAATATGGCTGACACCAATGTTCGACCGATTGAGGTTTTCATGTGCAGCATTGTCCGCAAAATGGGTTATGGTGAGGGCTTCAGATGGATGTCTCAGTACATTAAGTAGCCATGCGTAACGAGAAGAACATATTGCAGTTGGAGGAAGAAGGAACTTATCTTAGTCATAGCTGGAAGTTTGATGAATGTATCTGTTCAGTTTGTCTTGAAGTGGGGCTACCACAGTTGAATGCTTTCTCTGCCATGGCAGAAAAGTCAAGAACTAAATTTTTGAATAAATTACTTCATTGAAGTTTTGACAATTTTGAGTTTGGAAACATACAGATGTGAATGTTTGATGTATATTTCCTGTTCTCTTTAAGTACATAGAAAAGAATAAACTGAAGAAATTGTTTTATATTCCAAGCTTACCCCCATCCATTTGCGAAAACTCCGGAGGCGCAGCACGCATGGCAATCAAGGGGGATATGATTCTAGTGTTAACCAGATCACAACTATTCATAGTTAAGAACTATAAGTCATGTCTTCAATACATCACTGGCACCCATCAATACATAAGACCCCAGTAACAAATTGGCCCCAAGATTCGAACACAAAGATATATACTAAAACCTACCAGGAATTTCCCGGAATCCTCAGATACTAATGAAGAACAAGAGAAAATCAGTAGTAATCACCTCGTATTTTCATTTAACTTGTAGGAAGAGGTGAACATGAAGCACCTACTTAAACATCAAAATTTACAAATTTACACAACCACCATGTTAAAACATAAGCCTCCAGCCAAATCTTCTAGATTTCCTAATGGTGTCACAGTATGTGAAAGCATCATCTCTAAGGAATGGCAGTTGAGTGAAGTTTCCATCAGAATAGTTCGTTCTTCCTTTTCTCTCTTCCCATTTCAAGATCAGGATGGAGAAGTCCTTCATATTCCAGCTGCACGGAACATAAATCAGTCACCGACCTAACTTTGAAGAATGACATAATAGTAGGAGAACCGTATACCTTTGCTTTATTATGTTCTAACTTCATCCTTCTATAAGCTTCTTGTGCTTGCTTCGAACGAAACATTGCCTGGACCTTTATGACGGATTCCTCAACACGCTCTTCAGCTTGTTTCCTGCTAGCTTGGAAGAAGTCCTCTTCCACATCACTCTCTTGAATAGGATCTCCAGGAGTTGCAGCAGGTTCAACCTGAAGGCCACGGAAGCCTTTTCTCTTCAGCCGCCATCGCAGTATTGCTTTCTCGAGGATCCCAACTGACCAAACAATTTTACGGTACTGCCTCCTGACTTGGTAACCTCTGAACATAGCCTGCAGTAGAGAACCCAAGTCAGATGCTTTCCAGCAGAAACTTGATAACCATAAATATTCAAATTACAACTATCCCAAGTTCTTCAATCCAGATAATCTGTCTTTTTATTGGATGAAAAAAGAAAAACGTTTTGGTTTATCCAGTACTATGAATTCCCATAGTATCAAGCAACAAAATCTCGACTATTGAGCCATGTGCTCGTGAAACATATCTGGAACAGAGTAACCGTGTAAAAGAAGAATAAGAGAACCAACCATATGTAGCTCACTTACTTGAATTTTAATGGCCTGCCGACGCAAGTTAAGGAATTCGTTCCTGATCTTCCAAGTACGAAATCTGTGCTGGATTCTAGCAGCAGCAGCCATCTTTTTGCGCGTCTCATATTTGCGGAAAGCATGCTGGATCTTCATCGCTGCAACTATGGTTCGTGCTTCAAGCTCTGGATTTGAGGATTCAACTACTTTTGTCCGTACTTTGAGTGAGTGCTCCCTGAAAGCAGTCTGTATCCGTGCAGCTGCATCAGCAGCTGTTCGGTAAGCCGCGAGGGTATCCTTCAGATACAACTCCTCCTCACTGAAATTTCCAGGGTTCACCATCTCGTTTGTGGTAGTTTGCAGTGGTCCGCTAACATTTCCAGCCAATGCCATTTCATCAAATTGGGCAACTAAAGCTTTCTCAGCAAGATAAGCTGCCAAACCATCATAACCATTTTCAGAAGCAAGTTCATGAGCACTGCGCCCCTTAGGATTTTGTGAGGTTGGATCTGTGACTAAATTTGGCTTTGCTCCAGCAGATAAAAGGGTTGCCACCATTTTCTCCCTGAGATTTAAGATAACTTAATACATCAAAACGTACGAGAAGAATTCACAGATTAACGATTAAGATTTTTAAACAATACATCAACAGCTGAAATTTCCAATTATTGGTCTTTTGTAATTAGACAAACTCAATCCCCAAGAAACCAACAAATCAAGTTGCCCATACAATGCGGCATAGACCCAACAGAACCTGGGAATAGGGGAGAGTAATAGATCCAAACAACTTACAAATGTTTTAAGATGACAGCATAAAATAAAGTTTGGCGAATTAAGCACCATCGATGATTCCTTGAGAATTCAGGACCGTACCTTCCATAATATGCAGCCCAATGTAGAGCGGTCCATCCAAATTTGTCTCGATAATCCAATGATAAGCCAGACCATGAATATGGGTAAACAGCCCATGTATAGCCAAGGATGGAACACAAATGAATTACACCTAGACCTTGTTCATCACGTTCAGAAATTTTACACCCTGCTACCACTTTTTCTAGCAACCATTCTTGCAGTCTATTCTGTAAAGTCAACTCGAACAATTTATCTTTTGCCTGGGGAAAGGACAATTTGGCATCTTCAATCATTTTGGCCATAGGCAACCAACCATCAGAGATGTGTGAGGTCTTCTGAGCAAAAGCTTTGGCTTCCTTTAAAGCGGTTGGGGATAATTTAGTGGAATAAATACTCAGGCCCTTGGATGATGAAAACAATAAACGAGCAAGCCTCATCTGAAGTTGGAATTCTTCCCAATCAGTTTTATTCTCAAATGAAACTGTGCCAGGCTGTACAGGAGCACGGATTTCAAAAGTTAAGACTTGGCTGATAGGTTTATGCCCGTCAAAAGTCATATACAGAGTCCCTAGTTTAGGAGCTTGCGGCGGAATTAAACAACGAAACACTCCTGCTTGGACAACGTCTACTGGAAGTAAGGAATCTCCACATGCAAGATACAATTTGGACTCTGAGTAGGGTAGCTGTCCTTCATTAAAAAAGCCAACTACCAAGATCTGCATAACAATTATTGGGTCAACAAACTGTTCTCTAAATAATTTCTAAATCTGTCCCAGGTTATAGACCAAGTTGATTAATGCCATTACAGATAAAGTTTACATATAAACTGTTAAACAAGACACCTTTCTTAATTCCTTTTAGCGCAAGATGGAGCAACATGTATATAATCAAACAAAAATGTCTTTCTAGTCCTGAGAGATTTTCACACTGCATACAAATATCAACTCTATCTCATTGTTTGAACATTCCATCAACCTTCATTTAGTGGCAATGATTGTTGGTTTCCAAAACAGCTACTGTCGACTTAATTGTTCATAAACCAGGCAATATTCTCAAATGTAAATCATGGGAAGTGTACCAACAGAGAGAGCAAATAGTAAGGTAAACAGCAGTGGTGAAAACAAACCTTTGTTTCTTCAGTTGAAAGAGCCCATGCGGGGGAAACATCTGTTATTGTGAATATCGGGCCCAGCGGAGATGGGTGATGACTATCCATCAGTGGATATGTGAAAGACTGGTGGCCAGCTAAATTTGAGGATTCAAGAGTGTGATCATCCACTGATTCTGGAGATTCAGCAATAATGTGTGTCACCCACCTTCCAAAACTGTCCTGTGATTGCAAACCGTCATTGCGAAGATTATGCAAAGAGCCAGCTCCACCTGATGGCATAAGTCCAGAAATCATAGTCTCTGAATTGACAATCGTATCTTGTTCGACTATCTGGTAGGACATATTGTTGGGGGAGGTATAATTAATGGAATTCCTCCCAGCAACTGGTTCAGAAAAACTGTTGGCAGAACTTTCTGGGGACGCCTTATTATTTGATAGGGCATCATCCTATAATCAAACAGTTACAGTAATTCTTTATCAAAAAGGCAGGGATCAAGTAGTTCATTCTTGAAATTGACCAAATATAAATCAGGGATATGACTTTTTCCGTTTGATGAAGTCAAAGAAACAAAAAGAAAAATGATGCAGCAGGGTATCAGAACAACACTGTTGCCATTCTAGTCCTAAGTTATTTACATTAAGAGGAGTAATAACAATCTATGGGGGAAAGATAATAGATTATGTTAAAATTGGGTGGACATCTCCAGCAAACCAAACGTGAGAAGATCACATTGAGCAAGGAAAGAAATACCAACTGAATAAAGGATGAAAAGTCTTATACTGTGCATGCTTAAAGCAAAAAAGGTCTGCTGCCACATTCTTACATCTGCATAGGGAATCTTTATGTATGAAGGCTGTCCATGCAAACAAATTCACATTTTTAGCTAATATATCAACTGAACTACTTCAAGTTTTGTGTCATATTTAGACACACTTTGATCAAATGCTTTACATTATTTCTAATGCATCAGAACGGGCCTTCACGGCTTAAACTTGGATAAGCATCACCTTAAGAATCTATTTGTCTAGAGAATGGAATTTGTAGGTTACAGCACGAAGCATTTATTATGATATTAGGAGGATTGGAATCCCGATTAGAGACAGAGACAGAGAGAACCACATCCACTTACATTAATTCTGTAACTGTTCATCTGATACTGATTTCGCAGCTCAAAGCCTGCAGTTGTTCCTGCACCAAGAAAATTGCATGCATAAGAAAAAGATAAAAAATTAAGCAATTAGCAAAATCTCAAGAATATGGATATAAGGGGTTACACCTTGTGGTGTAATCAGTCCGTGGGGATCATCTGGCACCAAAAGCTCATCCCATTCAAGCGTATTTATCTCATGGAGCCTCTGTTCGTGATGTTTAATGGTCACACTGTCATGAAACTCTGGAAACCATACAGAACTTGATTATTAGCCGTGCCAGCAAGAACTCCACATGAAACCCTTTGGGTTCAACTTTATATTCTTTATGAAGCACACATCCCCACCTTTGTAAATGATAAAGTTATGACAAACTTTATACAATCTTGGAAATTAAACAGTCTGTTGCTACAAAATGGTTGCAACTCTTTTTAATTATAATAGCTAGTAACTTTAGGCTTTCTGAAAGGGCTGAACTCCTCCCAACAGAACCAGACAAGTTAAATCCGAGTGGTAAAGCAAATTAACTTTGCACAAACCGTAAATCACCTATATATGAACCGGCGCCGCCATAATATACTCGGTCTACTGCAGAATCAGATTCTTCGGACATAGGCCGAGTAGCAGACAGCTCAGAGCCAGCAGAATTAGAGTTGGAGTTCACAGGGGTGGCTGGGGAACTCTGCAACTGCATCAAAGGGTAACCAAAATTAGGTGCAAAAGCATATCTGTAACTTCAGATGTGCGACATTGATTAGAGTAAGTTTATGTTGCAAAATGGTCTCAGGAAACAGCAAAAGGACGAGAGAATGAAAATTTTACCAAACAATAGAGGGTCTTGGAGAAGTTGAAATCATAGATGACATACAAGCAACGAAAAGAAATAGCAGAAGAGACGGGAAGACCATAACTATCCTCCAATTAAAGAAATTCAAAGACTGCAAATAATGATATACATGTTGATGGTTCCCAAAGTAAAAATTCCAGAGAGAGTGATTGAGAAATGATTCAAGCTTGGATGACATCTTTCATGGAATATATTCGAATACGTACCCAGATGATTTCATATGGAAGCTATTTCCTTGTTAAAATAGTAAATGGAGTGATATACAGAATGAAACAATGGTATTCATGTTTAACATGGAAGAAATTTCCATGTTAAAATAGTCAATGGACTGACATACATAGTATACCTATGGTATTAAAAAAAAATTCATAAATTAGAAGGCATATGATAGATTTTCTGCAGTTGATTTTCGAAACAAAGGATGCTGACATGGGTTCATAAAATGTTATCACAAATACATATAAGAAGTCTATGAGACTATAAAGCCCTCTACCAAAATTGCGGAGAAAAATTCATCAATGGAAGAACTCAAAGTAATTTCAAATGACTAAGTGTAAGTTTTGACGGTGTAATTGCAGAAGGAGCTGACAATGTAGTTGTAGCTCATGAAAACCATAAATATTCCAGTGCTTCAGCTCATTATTCTGAGGGAGCAAGATATCAGAGATGATGTCAGGATCATCTTTCAAAAGATTAAGGTGGGATAGATTAATATTAGGAATGCCAACAGATCTTCCTTGATTTGGAAATTCTGGTCAGATTAAATGGAAAACCCAATAGAAATGAGTAAAACCTGAGATGCTATAGGGGACCAGATCCTGGTTCTCCTAATATACAGTAGCAGTTAGGTGTGACTGAGAAGAATAATGGAAGAGTAAGACATATGCTTCAGAAGAAAACGAAAGGCCAAGGATAATGGTTTAGGCACAACCTTTGAAGGCTACTGGATCTACCAGTTACAAGAAATGATGGGACTAGCATTAATACTAACATCTGAGAAAGAGATCAGCATCAAAAGAACATGAAACAACCATTTTACTTTTTTAGTTTGTTTTATGGCCCTTGATAATCCAAGGTGAAAATTGAGCATTCATCCAGCCAACCCTAAATAAATATGGTTTATGGAATTGTTAAGTTGACCTGAGCTGAACCGATGAAATAAATTATGTGCTACATACTGAGAAAATAATGTGTTACCTCCCAAGATGCTTCATTATATATATTTCTAAAGATTAAAAATGTTATACAAAATAAGTAACTGAAAATAATTATTTAACTGGCGAACAACAAACCTCTTGTGTTTCACGATAGTGTACAAGGACAATATGTTCCAGAGACCTGCAATACATGCATGTAGAAATCAACAGAAGTCTATAATTGACATGAGCAGATTCCCCACTAAAATTTCACATAAAGACTTCATCAACTTGTCAAGTGGCCAGAGAAATAAGAGACAAGAGCATTAGGTGGATGCCCAGACTTAGACAGAGGTTTCATGACTGCATACTTGTCAAGTAGCCAGTAACATCTGCGAACAAAAGTTGGATTGTCTTCCCCATGTGCATAGTATACATGAATTCGTTCCTCGTTGCCGACCTGCAACAGAAACAATATGATGGTTGCATGTCAATACAAAAATAAATGACAAATTCTACAAATCAAGCCAGTAGACCAACCGTCTTCATGCAAAAGATGAAGCAGGAAATCTATATAGTGTAACTAAATGCTCACGGACAACATAAGGAAATATAAACAGGCATTATGCGAGATAATCCAAAGGAAATATAAAATTTCTGCATGAACAACAAATAAGACTCCTTTTAGACAGATAAACAAACACTAAAAGGGATCCTAAACTATCAATCTAGAAATTGCTCATCTTCGCAAACCATATGAGCCTGATATCCCACATCCATATGCTCAAACCACCACCAAGCAGGTGAAAGTCATAACTTATATTGGCCACATTCTAAAAACAAAAGACAGCATCAAAATGCATCGTGATGATGATAAACTCCAAACTGTGTATAGACCGATGTAATTTCCTAGAGTGGATTAACAAGCTTGAGGCTCCAACTGGATTGTTAGCTCAAAAATGGGCCAAACAATGTTTCATTTGTCCTGATGCTTATCAACAAGATATACTGGACAATCTGGACTGCAAATTAAAGAAAAAAATGAGGAATACAAATTAAAGGACATTCTTCCATTTTCCAACCACAAGACACGATTACTATTCTTTGATACTGTCCATGACATATTAATGCATAAGACAACCGTACTTTCAAGTGTTCATGAGCTTCTTTAACAGTTTTTCCGTCCTTTTTCTTCTTCCAGTTATGGCCATCTTTCCGGAAATTCCGGAGCATCTTACGGTCAAACAGCACAATTGTGCCACCTATTTCACCAAAATACAATCAAAGTTAGTCAGCCAAAAGCATTCTATAATCCACTTTATCTAAACAAACTCAATCATGTTGATGCTTAAATGAACAACTCGGATTTTTTAAGTTAATTTTTTGTCGACTATAAATGTCAAAAGATATGTAATCATACAAATGTATTACTTTTTGGCAAATTCACGGGTTTGACGTAAACAGTGAAATACTTGTGGTTACAGAGTATGGCATGAATCTCATTTGGTCTGAGCCATCTTGCCTTGGCTTCCTCCATCATGTTACCAACATCCAAATCTGTTCATGCAACAAGGTCCAGTTAATGGATGCAAAGTATTAGAAGGATAGCGAACATAGAAACATTCTCCTTATATTCATGCTTATAATCAAGAAGAATAAACAGATACAGAACCATTCAAGATCAAGCAATTCATATTGACATATAACGATCGAAACAGTAATTTAACAGCTGACTTGTGACACTTGTAAGTTCAGAAAATAGTATTAACAACAAAGTATCCACAACACCATATAAAAAAAAATTATCCACTACGTGGTGCCTTATAATCAAAACCATATATGGGGCCTCACTTTAATCCTCTGAAATTTTAACACAAATCGATAAACCATCTTTTTGTTGCTTGCACCCAGTGCTTCGCTATGAAAGAAACTACAATAGTACGAGTCAACCCCTCATCTTCACCCCCCCATCAATCAAAGAGAGATTAAAAGAATGAAAAAAGAAAAAATTAATAGACATAAATAACTGTGCATCAGCTTAATTCCATCCTATTTTTTCTGTTTGCTTGTCATCTACAAAATGAATACAACTATCAGCAACTGATCTTTTACCGCTGATTTTCTTCACAGCAAGTCCTCAGACAACAAAAGCACAATTCTGCTTGCTAGTCAACTACAAAGTTAGTTCATGTACCTCACTCGTCACTGCTTAAATTCATTGTACTCCATCGCTAATCAAGACAGCCAAACTACCCGAAATTGCAAAACCGATTATCAGTAAAGCCCTAAGAACCCGCAATTTAATTGTTGACTACCCCAACCCTACCTGCATCAAAACATCCACAAATCAAATTGCACAAACACATCATACAGGCATGTGCAAATATGAGCTGCATGTACCTTCCAAGGTGCGGAAGCCATGAATCTCCGACCCAACGAGTCGACCCGGTACACCTGTATTCTCCATCAATCCACCATCCGACACACAAACAACTAAAATTTCCTGAAGAAAAAAAGGATTACTTCACCCTAATACAATCAATCAAGAATCAGACAAATGTCGTATGTTCAATCTTTTGACAATATTATATAGCGGATAATTGCATAAGGGGAAAGGGATAAAAAGAGAGGGGGGGGGGGGGGGGGGAAAATAATGAGCTGCTTTTGCGAGAGCGACAGCACAACAGCGATTGAAACAAGTCGTAGTTTTTCCTCAATAATTGTACTGTAGGATTACTATGCGTCGAGTAAAGTCTTCATTGGAGCAATGGAGCTTCTCTTTTAGTCAAACCTCACTTGATGCCGCTGCAGTCTAACATTTACTCTTCAACGCAAGTGCAATTAGGGCCGTAAATTATTCGGCTAATATATTATTATTGTTCAATTTTATCCAAATTATTTTAGAATTTTAAAATTTATATTTAAATTTAATTTAATCGAACTCTAATAAATTTTAATTTAATTTATTAATTTTTTAACTAATGGAATCAGCTTGCAAATATATTGAATAATAAAAACTATTCAAATTTAATTTGTTAGGTTTTAATATTTAAATTCAAATATTTATAAATCAATTATCGAATATATAGTTGAATTTATTTTCTAATCCTAATCGCAATCGATCTTACGCTGTTACGTCAACCCTTCGAATTTATATAAACTTTTCAACTTGCTATAGTGATTTGGTGTGCATTGCCCATTCCAAGCCACTATCTTTTTTTCCCCTTTGATTCTTGCATATAAATCATAAAATATTATTATTATATTAAAAATCATCAAAAATATAATTTACATGAACGATATATATATACTGACACATCTAACGAAATTTGAATTTAGTATTTTAGATTATGATCGATGTTTAATTTCATCATCATACCATTTTTAAATGATTTGTAAATACCTAAATGTTTTGCTTAATAAAACCTTGTATGATTTTGAAATTTATCTACAAATTATTGAGAATGCATAAAATCCTACACTTATTTAAGACATATTCTAATAATTCTTTAAATCAATTTTAAAAATAATATATAATACTCATCATATTTTCGAACACTGCAATAATTTTTGATTCATCAAAGCGTTGTTTGGTTTATTCTTACACACACACACATATATATATATATATATATATATGGTAGTTTTCGTAAAATAAAGAGGAAAGATAATATATATATATATATATATATATATATATATATATTAAAATTTTCAATAATGTTGAGTTGGTGTCTTGTAATGAAAAGGATAAATAAAATATCTAAAAGTGGTATATCTTATAACAAAATAAAACAACATTGATAATATTTAAAAAAAAAAAAAACAAGTAAAAAATATTGTAAGGCGGGCGAGGATTTGTGGTTTGCTCCTTCAATCCAAGGTGAGAGTTGAGACGTGTCAAAGACTTCCACTACACTATTTTAAGCAGCGGAGAAGTGGTTGGGGATGGGATGCATAAAATATTTGAGCAGCAACAGCCAGCATTCTTCCTTCATCAACTTTTTATGTAAAGTCTTCAACTTGGCCTGCAAATTATTGTCTTCACTAATAAATATATATATACAAGTAAATGCGGTATATTGTATTTATGTATAATATTTAAAATAAAAATATTTTTTAAAATCATATTATCTATTTTTATATAGTTCAAAATTACTAATATACATCTATATATAAGCTAAAAAGAATGAGGGGAAAAAAATCCAAAAGATAATTATGAAAAATCGTAATGAGTGGGAAATTTAAAAATAGTCATATATTTTGATAGCAATAAAGTACTATACAATTATGTATAATATAGTTACATATAAAAAGACTTTATGCATTTACAAAGAGTAGTTTATGATATTACTATAATAATTTTTTTGGGTTAAATACAATTTACCTCCTATAATATCGAAATGAGTAAGAAAAAAATCATATATAGATCTTTGGGTAATTTGTTTTTTTTTTTTACTGGCGATTTTCTCATTTATCATATAATGGGAAAAAAAATTATGTTTCTCCAAATTTTTAATGCATTAATAATATTTTAAGTTGATTTTTTTAATATAATGTATTGATTTATATATTTTAATTTTTATTTATAATATATTTTTTAAAAATAAAAATTATTTATTATTATATATATGTTATGACGACCATGCTATGATTGCTACTTATTTGAAAAGGAAAAAAACATGATTCTATGAGATTCTTTTAGGGCACTATTGGATTTAGGGGGGAAAAAAAAAATGGAAAAGACAAGATAGGACATGTCAAAAAGGCACGGTCTATGTCAGTTCTGAGATATTAAAATCCGAAATTAGGACAGACAAATTATAAGTGGAAAAGATGTCTTCTTTTCCATTCAATGCACCTAAAACTCAGAGTTCTTTTTAGAGTCGCTGGGCACTCAATTGGATTGATAAGCTCAAATGGATGAGTTATACATTGGTAAACTTAATAACTAATCAAAATAACTATATAACAACAAGTTTCATAATAATTGTTGAGAATTCTTGAATTTAAATTAGGGTAAATTACAATCACCTGTCTTTAGATTTGATATAATTACGAATATTTTTTTATTATTTAAAAAATTACAAATACTTATATAATTTTAATGATCGTCTAACAAGTTATTATTTTAACAATAGATATTAATCCCACATTATAAAATATTAGTAATAGTGAGATGAAAATAATAGTAAAATATTTTCGGTGCAAAATAATTTTAACAAATGTATTATTTTAACAATAGACATTAATCCCACATTATAAATTAAATTGATCTACTTTGAAAAAAGAACAACAAAATTAAATTATTTTCGACAAGGACGATTAAATAAATTTTATATCTTATATAGTGGTAATAATTTGCTCCAATAATTTGATTGCTCATCGCTAGACAAAACAATAAATTGAGATATATATATATATATATATATTATGTCGACAAACATTTAAATTAGTAGATGAAAATTTTATTTATGCGATGGAGGAAGAATTCATTGGAGCCCAAAAGTCAGCTCCACAATAAATGATTAAAGGACAACCAGACGATCCAAGCTTAATGAACAAATTACTTGGCTAACCTCATTTAATAATCTTAATCATGTACTGGGAATAACGAGGGATAAGGTATGATTGTGTCCTTACCTACTATAAATAACCTATAAATAGTAATATATAATATACCCCTTGATTTTATTTAAAAAAAAAATGGGAAAAATGCAATTTACCCCCTGTGTTATACGAAATGAGCAATTTACCCCTTGTGTTTTAAAAAATAAAGTAAAACACACCCCTAAGCCCGAGAGTGTATTACACTCTCCCCTCTTGCAACTGGGCATGATTTTTAACAAAAAAAAAATTTATTTTATATACATATTTAATATGTTAATGGATATATATTTATAAAAATAATATTTAATAATATATATATATAAATGAATATATATATATATATATTCTTCTTCTTCTTCATCTTCTTCTCGCCGCCGCCGTCGCCGCCGCCGCTCAGCCGCCGCCGCCCGCCCCCCATCTCCTCCTCCTTCTCCCCCAGCGCCCGCACCCCCTCATCCACCCAGATCCGCGCCCCTTTCCCCGTCGCCGCTCCTCCTCCTCCTCCTCCCCTTCCCCTTCGCCTCCTCCTCCCACCCGCGCCCCCCCCCCCCCGCCGCCCAGTCGCCAGAATCCCGCCAGATCCGCCGCCGCCTCCTCGTCCTCCCTCCCTCCCCCTCCCCCGCGCCCAGATCCCGGCCGCGCCCCCCCTCTCCGCCCAGATTCGGCCGCCCCTTCCCAGTCCGCCGCTTCCTCCTCCTCCCCTCGCCTCCTCCTTCTCCCGCCTGCGCTGCTGCCGCCGCGCCTCCTCTTTCCTTTCCTCCTCCTCCTCCTCTGTCACCGGTCTTTGTCTATGTAATATATATATCTATATATATAATTAACTATATTATTAACATACATATATATATATATATTTAAATTTAATTATATAATAATATTTTTATTTTTATTTTATTTTATTTACTTAAATTTAAACCGTTGATTTGAATTAGGTATAATATACACAGTTGATTTTATTAGTTAAACTTGAACCTTAGATTGATCAAGATCCAACGGTTATTAAATAAATATATAAATATTATTTTAAATTTAAATTAAAAAAATAAAAAATATAAAAAATTGCGCGTGTAATATACGAAACGCGTCAGGGGTGTATTTGCTCTGTTTTTAATAACACAGGGGGTAAATTGCTACTTTATTTTTTAAAGGGGGGTAAATTGCCCATTTCCCTTAACACATGGGGTCAAATTGCATTTAACCCAAAAAAAAATTGAATAAGAAACGTGCATTAAGATTTTATGAGATATTGAAATATATCTTAAAAAATAAAAATAAAAAAATTAGTCGATTTCACTGTATACAACATAATTATGAATGCCGTGTTATTTGGTAATAACGTGACCACAAAAATGTGAAACGCATTGATTACGTCCACACTGGAAATGTTGGAAAAACAACAGCCAAATGTTGCTTTCTACTCGATCTTATGGTGCCAAGGTTGGTACCCATGTCCCTTTTCGTCATTTCAAGAATTCAACTTCAATTTGATCTCCGTTTGTCACATCACATGTTGTGTTTCCTATTTTAGTGTTCATCCTTTGAAATTTCTAGGGCACGATTTTCCTTCGCTTTTCAATTTCTATTGTAAAGTAGGTGACATAGACAATTTGGGGTTCAATTTCAGAATTAGTCCTCGTCAAAGTTATATGTTTCCTGAACATGAAAGGTTATGTTTTTCAAATTCAGGAGTAAATGTTCGACAATAACTTATTTTCGGATTTGCTTTTTTGAAATTTTGAATTTAAGATAGGGGCATTTAAATGAAAATAAATTATTGAAAACTCGTTTGTAAATTGCGACTGATGCAATTGTCGCGCGCTTATTTATATTGAATTATGTTTTTCATCTTATAAATCAAAGATGTGCTATAGACACAAAATGACAGTTTTGACACTACTACACTAATTTATTTGTAATTCTAAAAATCCTTAATTGATAAGAATCATAAAATAATTAACTTATTCAACTTTTAAAAATATTTATTTATATTTTTAAAATATTAAAGATTATTTATAATATGTACAAACAGACATTTCCACGACGACTAACACTTTTTTTTTTTTTGGTAGTTATATATTTTTTAATATTTAAGTTAATTTATGTATTAACTTCCCATTCTCCCACTCTTTTCAACTTTCACTAATTTTATTTTTATTATTTAAAAAAATTATAACTATTCCAATTAAAATATATTTTTCAAAATAAAAATTACTTTTCAAATTTTTATTTAATTATACACATTTGAGTGTGGAAGGTACACTAATTTACATAATCGAGGGGCTAAGGTTGAGCCCACCATAATAGGCTCAATCATTTATGGATAGGCCCAAGCATTATAGCCCGTCATATTGGGCTCCTACCTGATTGGGCTGACTCCCAAATGTAGTCTCTATTTTGATTGACAAGATAGGTATGGACACACAAGTACCTTAAATTTATTTATTTGTCAACAGACTTAATTCAGTTGATGAAATTGAGGTATCATGATTTTAAAAGTTATGAGTTGAATTCCGTTATATTTGTGAGATGTTGTCTACAATATAGCAGGAGTTGTTGTCTACTGCATATCACGTGGTGTTGAACAGAATATGATTATTGTAATAGTCTTTATTAAATATTAATATTAATATAAATAATTATAATTTAATTAATTATTTTAATTAATGATAATTCATCGTTATTACTTCAAAACATTTATTTATTTTTTTATTAAATTAAATAAATAAATAAAAATAAATTGCACATACATCGAATAGTAAATCATATTGGTAATAAATTAAGGTGCTATGTTGGTTTTTATTTTTCTTGGTATTCAACTTTTTAAAACCTTAATTATGAATCTATTCCATCATAATTTTGTATAAATACATGTTTAAAATAGGCAAAAGATGTGTAGGTGGAAGGTGCTATCAATGAACACACGTTTGATTAGTTTTTAATGCCACGATTAATGGTATGTGATGCCGAATTGTACCATAAAATAGGCGTCCTAGCATCATAAATTCAAGTAAATTATAATTTTTATTTCTAAGAATATGGTTCAATAATTTAGTTATTTATTAATTTTATAAAAAAAATTAAATCAATTTAATTATATATTATATGAAAATTCCAAATTATTATAAAGTTAAAAAGATTCTAACACATTTTATTTCATTCTTAAAACAACAAAAATCTAAAGGCAGATCCCATATTGCGATGTTGGATAACAACTTTGGATGTAGATGTCAACCTGACGCACGTCCACCGTCGGATCACCCCCTTGCGCTAATTTCCGTGTCCCGAAGCCCTTTCTCCTCCCATACATTTTCGTCAACTTACCAACCTATATATATATATATACTATTTGTATGTAATGTATGTGAGTTAAACACACACTAGGACACCATCAAACGCACGCAGAGCAGAAGCATCTCCGGGTCATCAGATGGGTGGTGTAGAGAGAGACATAGATGATCTGCCCAAGAACCCAGCTAACTACACCGCGTTGACGCCGCTCGGGTTCCTGGAGCGGGCCGCGCTAGTGCACCCCACCCGGAAGTCTGTAGTCCATGGGTCTGTCATTTACACGTGGCAGCAGACCTACCGTCGATGCCGCCAGCTTGCTTCCGCCCTTACGAAGCGGGGCGTCACCTTCGGCAGCACCGTGAGTGTCTTTTTCAACTCCCCTTCTTAATAATATGTCTGCTGTTGTCATAAATTCTTATTGAATTTTGGAGGAGTGAATGATTGAATTTCTTTGAGTTTGGTTTTGGGTTTGTTGACCTCAGCCATTTACTGAAGTTGGTGAAAGTGAAGAATTAATTTATTTATATGGGTTTTTAAATAATCAAACCATGTCCAAGAATTTAATCCAGTTATTTTCTTTCTATTCATCCAAAAAAGCTAACTTTTCTTTTATTGATTTTGATTTAGTTCTGTTTATATATATAAACTTGTAGAAATATTTCATGAAATCCAGCTTGATGACCAAATTTTAGTTATCACAACAAATAAAGTTTCGAACTTTTCTTTTTCTTCCTGAATCCGCTACTAATGAAGAATTTAGTTTTTGCCGATTCTTCAAGGTCATTTAGTAATAACCATAAGCTGAAGTTAAAGAAAGTCGATGTTTTTTATTGTAATAGTTGGGCTTTAAGAAAGTAAAAGAATTTTCAAGATTGTTTCGAAGCCATTTTCTTTGAAAATTATGTGTTTAATTTTATTAAATTATTTCATAAAATTTCATCCGAGTTACGCTTTAATTTTGCTTCAATATACAGGAAAGACATAATTTTCCTTTCTTATGATTAAAATCTTTATTCTGTTTGTGGTCCTTTATACTGGTAATTGGTTTCAATGCTTAAATTTGGATGTCTTATATATATATATATTGTGGGATTGTTGGCATCTGCACATTAATGCTTTTGTGGATTTTGATAGCCACACCCATTATTAATATTATTTTGTTTGTTTTATTTTGGATAACATTAGAGGTCAACAATGTAGAGCTCACTATCTGATGAAAGGATAAAATATTGAGTGGCTTATAGGAGTGCATGTTCTATTTGGGAGTTGAAAGAAATAGCGCAAACTTAATTAATCCATTTAGGATTCTTGATTGAGATTTTGATGTTAACACTTAACTGAACCGGCTGACTTGGAATAGATATAATAGGTTCAGGAACATGAAAATGCAACCTTCGAGAGATTAAGGGATGGTTGGCTTGAGTTGTAGCTTTTTAATCAGGATGAAAAATGATGTAAGTAATGTATGAAAAAAAGAAATTGAAGCGAAGATTCAGTTTCTAGAGTTTGGCCTTAATTGGTTTTTAGTATGTATTCAATTGAAAGATTCAACAAGGATCCAGGTTCATATTCCTATCAGGTACTAGTAGTATGCATAGTTATTTTCATCTAAGCAGCAGGGTGCTGTGCAACATTTTAACAATTGGCAGTATGTCCTGCAAGAATAGGAGTTGATAGTCTTGTGTTGCATTATGAGAAATGCAAGAAAGAAAGAAGAGACTGGACGTCATTAAAAGCTTGATATCTGTGTTCATCTTCCTTTCCGCTTCTTTGAGTTCCAGTCCGCTGCTGTTGAAATCCCACTGGCACACTTGTAAAATGGACTTGGGTTTTAGAGTTAAACTCAGAACGACGATGTTGATTTTTGTTAGAGCATATTACTCTTTTAGGATCTTCAGAGGATTTAGCTGAAATATCTCTATATTCCATCACGACAGGTTGCAGTGATTGCACCAAACATTCCAGCCATGTATGAAGCTCATTTGGGGTTCCGATGTCTGGTGCTGTACTGAATGCTGTCAATGTCCGTCTTAATGCACAGACCATTGCCTTTCTGCTGGGCCATTCACAATCTGCTGTTATAATGGTGGACCAAGAGTTCTATACCTTGGCAGAGGAAGCTTTGAAAATTATGGCAGATACAAGCAAAAATGGGAAATTTAAGCCTCCAATTTTGATTGTTATTGCCGATGAAAACTGTGATCCAAAGTCACTTCAATATGCGCTGGATAGAGGAGCAGTTGAATATGAGAAGTTCCTGGAAACAGGTGATCCAGAGTTTGCATGGAAACCACCTGAGGACGAGTGGCACAGCATTGCCTTGGGCTATACTTCTGGTACGACGGCTAGTCCGAAGGGGGTCGTTTTGCACCACCGAGGGGCATATCTCATGGCTCTGAGTAATGCTGTTGTATGGGGCATGAATGAAGGAGCTTTTACCTGTGGACTTTGCCCATGTTCCATTGTAATGGTTGGTGTTTCACTTGGACTCTTGCAGCACTTTGTGGGACAAGCATTTGCCTTAGACAGGTATTCCAATTGCATTTGCATTTCTTTGGCTTGCATCACTCAAGGGTTAAATGCGACATTTTTGTTCACAATGTTGGATTTTCCAATCTCCGATGCAATGGTTACCTCAGACATGTGTGAATGTGTGCGTGTAAGGAAGAAAAAGATATTCTCGAACTAATTTGATGATAACATAATTACCACTTGGTTTGAAATCAGTTGGTTGGTTTTCTGTTTAGTGTGATTTAATATGAAGCAGTCAACAATTCTGTTTACGGTTATGTGCACTGATTGCTAAAGATTTTCAATTTTTCCTATTTTATGTTGGCAATATGCAAAACATATGTCACTATGTACTGAATCTGCTATGGTTCCTTTTTATTCATTTTCTTTAGGTCACAGCTAAAGGTGTCTACTCAGCCATAGCCAATCTTGGTGTGACCCATTTCTGTGCTGCACCAGTGGTTCTCAATACCATTGTAAATGCCCCCAAAAAAGAAACGATCCTTCCCCTCCCCCGTGTTGTCCATGTGATGACGGCAGGTGCTGCTCCACCCCCTTCAGTTCTCTTTGCAATGGCACAACGAGGCTTCCGAGTCGCACACACTTATGGACTTTCTGAAACTTATGGGCCCTCAACGATATGTGCGTGGAAGCCCGAGTGGGATTCATTACCACCAGAAGACCAAGCTCGTTTGAACGCAAGACAAGGGGTCCGATACGTTGCCCTAGAGGGCTTGGACGTCGTTCATACCCAAAACATGACACCTGTCCCTGCCGATGGGAAAACAGTTGGAGAAATTGTATTCAGGGGCAATGCTGTGATGAAGGGCTATCTCAAGAATCCCAAAGCAAACGAAGAGGCTTTTTCTGGCGGCTGGTTCCATTCTGGCGATCTCGGCGTAAAGCACCCGGACGGTTACATTGAGATCAAGGACAGGTCAAAGGATATAATTATATCAGGAGGTGAAAACATCAGCAGCGTCGAGGTGGAGAATATTCTATACCAGCACCCTGCAATATTTGAAGTTTCGGTGGTGGCCAGGCCGGACGAGCGATGGGGGGAATCGCCTTGTGCATTTGTGACGTTAAAGCCAGATGTCGATGCATCTGACCAGCAATGTGTAGCCGAAGATATAATGAGTTCAGTCGATCAAAAATGCCAGGATACTGGGTTCCAAAATCAGTTATCTTCGGACCGTTGCCTAAGACAGCCACCGGGAAAATCCAGAAGCATTTGCTGAGAGCCAAGGCGAAGGAGATGGGGCCAGTGAAGAAGAGTAGGTTATGATACAGAAGCATTTATTGAGGATCACTAAGCACTTATTTTCCGGCAAAAACATGGACGACATCCCCTTTCCTAAACCCTTTACTACAGTTAAGATTATGATATGTGCCTGTAAAATTTGTTATCTCCATGTCCACAACGTCAGCTTGTATTAATAAAAGACAGCGTTTTTCCGAATTCTCAAGGCCAATGATCTTTTGCATTCACATCTTCTTCTCCTCCAATGTATGACAATTGTACCACTCATTCATATAATAATGGAGATTTTAACCGAGTCAGGTCTGGTAAGTTGGAACTAATTATATGACAAGTGTAATAGATTTATCGTGTAATTAATGTATACAGTTCAAGAAAAATGATTAATTATTTATTAGATCTTATTTGAATAAAAAATTTCTAAAATAATAGAGAATATTAACAAGAACATGGTAGATGGCCCATTGCAACAGTGAATGCAAAGGATAAGAAGTAGGAAAAAATATATTAGTTGGCAATCATATCATGATCATCCCACCTCAACATAAAGATGGTATTGCAAAGGATAAGAATGTTTTATTTGTTCAAACAACATATCCACAATACGTTTCCAACTCTACATTTTAAGTAGTTCCCATACTCTCATGTCCAATGTGCATTTACTTCTTCGACAGCTCTTTCCCATTCTTTGTCCCCCCATCTCCGTTTCAAGAGATTAATCATACGTCGTATAATACGAGATAAGAATACGTATTTGTAAGAATATTTATAAGCCTTGTACAAATATCAAATGAGAAAAACAATGAATCCAAATACGTATGTCTACTTGTTTTATACGTATTGATAAATTATTTAAAATTTATACACTAAAGGTGTTCTCGTTTTCATCTTAATAACAATCACTTCGTCACCTTTAATGATCCAGTTATGAAGTTTTGGAGATATATACAAATTGGCCCACGTCAGAAAAAAAAAGAATAATAAAAATTAAATAAATTAAAAAGATAAGGAATGTGTCACAGTCAAGTGTTGTTGTCCAATGCACCCACATCTACTCAGCATCGGCCCATCAACACAATCAAGTTATGTTCAATTTTTAGTTGGAAAAATCGTTTCAAGATTTCAGTTGGTCCAATTTCATCCCTCGGAAGAGTGGTATAGTTAAAAAAGTTGGAATTTTGAGTTTTATGGATATAAATATTTAGTGTATTTTTAATGAAAGTGTGTTGTTTTTTTATTTATTTTAATTTTTCTAGGTTGATTTAAAATCATCGATGTATTGCGTATTAAATATTACATTAATTATATATTGGTTTATTTGAAAATACAAATGTATATTTTTTTTAGAAAAAAATGATGATTTATTAGAGATTTTTTAATATAAAAAATGCTTATTTAATGATTGTTGTTTATTTATATCGAATCTACAAATCAAATCCACATGCTAATAAGAAAAATAAATTCATCCATTTATTTATATGCTAATTAAAGGATTAATTGGTAGCTCATGTTTTCTTAACTTTTTAAAATAATATTTTGGTATGAATTTCAACAACAAAAATGACTAAAAGTGCAAAAACATTAAAAAAAATATAAGTAGAAATCGGCCAATTGGAACAAAAGCCCCATTTTTAGAATATTATGCGAGGGATACAACATTTTTCGACGAGAATGGTGAACTACATGAGAACTAAATCACAAAAATTAAAAAATATAGGACCAAAATACTGATTTATAAAATTAAAAATTGAAAATATTAAGTAAATTAAGTTACGGGACAAAAGTATATTTAATCCCTAAAAAGTTGAAGTGAATCATGATATTTTGGCACTTGTAAGATTTGTGGTGGTGTATAATTTATAAAAAGTCATTAAATAATATTACTAGTGTATCACACTTACTCTGTAATTTAATTTGACTCAACCAAACTTGATTTGGATAATATTTATTTAAAAAATTGCTATTTGTTTCAGAAAATTTGGTAATAAATGACAAAAGAATCCTCAAATGGGCCTTAAATTTCCTGAGAAGCCGAACTTTGCAAATATCATAAGATTCGTTGCCATATAATGTAAATTATCATATTTTAGGTTTAACGTGCTACTAATTATCTAAAAAGAATCAACACGATTTTCATGCTACTAATTAATTAAATGTATTAATTAGTCTTTTTTTTTTTTTTTGGGTAATGAGGTCTATAGATTTAACAGTGTCAATTATTTTGTAAATATTTTCGACAAAAAATAATTTTACATTAAATAATCAGTTATAGATGTACAGTCATTATCTGTATGAATAAGTTAATAATTATCTATAAAGACAATCTTACGCATATTTTTTTTGTCAGTAATTATTATAGATATTGTAATAAATTAAAATTATTATTTTAATATATATATTTTTATGATAAATTTAAAATTTAATTACTAATAAGTAGTGGAAGTGGTAATAGGACAAAATTCACGGTTTTTACCTCTGTGAGATTGTGGTCACGGGAGATTTATCACGAGCTGCTGCTATGCTATGCTATTGCTATTGCTATATGATGATTATGCACTTTTCTGTGACAAATTACTGCTCCACTGCTCATCGTACAATCTTGTGACTTCCTGCTGCGTCGCTAATCTCATAACTATTATGCATACAACTTTTATAAATCAATACCCCATAAATTAATAATTTTTTTTTATTTGGGCCAAGGTTTAAATTAATAAATTTTAAAAGATCCTTATATAAATTTATGGTCCCTTCAATATTATAAATGAATAATTCTATAAAATTATAAGTATAATTAGGACAACTTAGTAAAATATGATTCCGTTGTTGTTTGCTTCTTTTTAAAAATAAAATCTAATTGTATTTGATCTATAACTTTTCTTACTGCATTTAAAAAGCTTCGATGTTGCATTCTCATACTGCAACACAAAATTCCGAAAAGTTGTTGCAGCTATGAGTGCTTTCTTCTGCGTAATTGGTTGCAACGCCATTGTATAATTTTCAGTTTCATCCTGATTATTATTCAATTAGTCAGTACAATATATATGTTTTATTTATGAAAAATAATGTAGGCTCGTTGAATAGTAAAAAATATCTTTAAATTAATAAAGTATTAATTTTTGAATTAATTAATGCCTCTTAAATTAATAAAATTATGTAATCCCAACTGTAAATCAAAATACCTCTTCCATAAAATAAAATATAATAAAATACAAAAGTATGTAAATAAATGAAAGTAAGAATGTAGCTAAAATATTGAAATTGAAGGGATATAAAGTACAAAAATTGCAATTATTTTACATTAATTTGAACAATAATAGATGAGAGTTAATTTGGTCAATTTTTACATGTCAAACTATATAATTAAGTTGGTCTTGTATTTAATGATTATTTATATATATATAATAAAATCATGAAAAAAAAATAATGTTTGAACATTGAACAAATAGTAGCAAAAGTGTAGGTGGTAGCAGCTGGGTGCTCTAACGTACCCTTAATTAATTTCTGCTAACTAATAATTCATATTATTGCTTCTTTAACCTACACAAGCTATTGCGTAGCCATTGACCAAAATTATAGACCAATATTTTATAATTTACATTATATACAAACCTATATATATATTATTTTATATAAATCAATTACAATATATAATTATCTATAATATATATTTATATATTTGAAACACTTTGTGTAAAATTGACAATTAATTCTTTATCTATCTACGTACGCAAGTCACACACACCTCATGATCAAAAAAGAAAATATAAAGCTCACGTAATTAATATAAACTCCCTTTTATTAAAAGGAAAAATCAAATAAATGAAATTCACTATCTATACTTCTATACTATATAATTAAAGAAGACCATTTTTTTTATTGTATGTTAAGGGAGAACATATTTTTAGCCTTTCCCTTTTTTTACTATATATTAAAGGAGAATGCTTTTTTGATATCTCTCTTTTTAGTCTATTTTTTATATTTAATTTTATTTATTTATTTATCTAACTTTCTGCCCTCACTATTTTTTGAAATTATTTCTTTTTTCTTTTTTATTTTCCATGCATCTTTTTATTACCAATTTCTATAAGTTAATATTAACTTATTATTTATATATAATTTATTAACAATAAATATTTTACTTTAAATAGTATTATAAAATTTACACACATAAGATATATGCTACAAATTACTGGTATATGTTAAAAATATTCAAAATTTTATTTCCAAATAGCTTTCTTTGTCTCCACACACACATGTATATATGTATGTATGTAAAAAAATAAGTTTGCTTAGATGTATAGAAAACAAAACAAATGCGTGTTTCACTTACTCACTCAATCGCGTTACACTTACACACACTCCTTTAATTCCCTCTTTCTCACTGTTCTCCACACACACACAGAGACTACATGAAGGACGTGGAGATTCAATCATGAAAACTGTTTAAATTATATATAATAGCCAACATTTCAACTAGTTTTAACACAATTCCCTTACCCTCCCATTCTCTATATATACCCCCCCTTACCTCCCTTCTCTTCCACACACTATCACTACTCTACTACTCAAAAATGGGACAAAACCCACTCATCAAAAACTTGTCATTTTTCCTCATTCTCATTCTCCTATGTTGTGCATTTACATGCGAGTCGCGTCCGCCATTCGCCTGTGACCCAACCAATCACATAACAACAACCTGCCCTTTTGCAGCGTCTCCCTTCACATAAGAGATAGGGTTAAGGACTTGATTGGAAGGCTAACTCTACAAGAAAAGATTAGGTTGCTAGTCAATAATGCTGCACCCGTGGACCGACTTGGCATTACGGGGTACGAGTGGTGGTCCGAGGCGCTTCACGGCGTGTCCAACACCGGCCCCGGCGTCAAATTCGGAGGCCAGTTTCCCGGCGCCACCAGCTTCCCTCAAGTTATCACCACCGCCGCTTCATTTAACTCCTCCTTGTGGGAAGCAATTGGCCAGGTTAGATATATATATATATATATATATATATATAATATATTATGTATGTTTGTTTGTATATACAACATAGTTTTAATTTTTCATTTATTATTTTAGTGGTATACATATACGGGAAAAAAAGAAAAAAAAAAGATATTTATTTTGTTCTGGGTTGGTGAGATTATGGACAAAATGAAGGCAGATTTGAATGCAACAGGAGAAATTTGAATTTCTGATCTGGGGCATGCAAATGCAAACTTTTACAAGAATTCACGTGTTTGATAAAATGTTGGCATTGAATTCTCAGAAGTGTGATATATGTATTATTGATGATGAGGTATAGAATAGAGGGATATATAGTAGTCCAAACATATATAAATATAATCAAAAGTGTGTCCTGAAGCAGTCAGATATAGGTTGGGAAAGTTCATTGATCAGTTATTAATTAATTATTAATTATCTCTTGAATCACCTAAATTTTCTCAATCATGCATGTATGGTCATTTTCATGACAGACATGGTTCATCTATATTTTTCTACTGATTTTCTTTTTGGTTGGGGGGGGGGGGGGGGTGATGAATTCCATTAAGACAATAGTACTGCAAGAATGTGACAAGGGTGGGTATTTCTTTATGCAATGGAGACAGACCCTTTTTGAGAGATTCAAGTGGCATGTGACAGCAGGGTAATGAATGGTATATGTATATATAATAATAATGTAATAAAAAAGAGAAAAAGAAAGAAGCGTCCAAAAAGAAAATGAACATAATGTGTGTATATTGGGATGCATATGATATGGTAACTGCGTCTGCGCCTCACTCTCAACCTCACCATCATCCTCAGACCATTGTCTAGGTGTGATAAATACAATTATTTGCAAGTTGCAAGTATGTATGAAGGCCTACTCTTTTGCCCATACCTAAACAGTAGTAATATTTGCATGCTCAACGCAAAAGTGGTCCAGAAAGCAACTCCTACACACAATATATATATACACCAATGAGTGGGTGGGTGGGGGGGGGGGGGAGGACCCCTCTTTTTTAGGGTATGCTTTTTGATTGAACTAAAGTTGGACAGACACTTCAATTTGACAGATTCTTGATATTCTCTTAAATAACCATATCATATACATATATATAAATCATGATAAGTAAATAATTGACATAGTTTAATTGGCCCACATATGAGTTAATTTAGGGCCATACATATGACATATATCATGACAAACGAGATGTTTATTTTGATCATCCATATATTACACAGTCCATCCATTTATGATCCTAACATGTATAGATATATATAAAATGTTAATCAGTAAATAATAATTAGAGGGCTCGATCTATCTTGTTGTATATATTTCACCCCCCAGTTGAGATTTTATTTAACCATCTGAATATGTTCAGAATCTTTACCTATTCTAATTATTGTTTTATGTAAAAAAGAAAAAAGAAAAATGCATTAATTTACATTAATTACATATACTAATTATATATACTAATGAATTAATCATGAGTTATGTTGATGTTTGGGGGTTGAATTTACTTATTAGGTGGTATCTGATGAAGCAAGAGCAATGTACAATGGAGGCGTGGCTGGGCTGACCTATTGGAGTCCAAATGTGAACATTTTCCGGGACCCCAGGTGGGGCAGGGGCCAAGAAACGCCCGGTGAGGACCCGACGGTGGCCGCCAAGTACGCAGCCAGCTACGTGCGCGGGCTGCAGGGCAATGCGGCCGGAAACAGGCTCAAGGTTGCTGCCTGCTGCAAACACTACACAGCCTACGATCTTGATTTCTGGAACGGCATGGACCGCTTCCATTTCAATGCCAAGGTACCCTTCTCCTTTTGTTATTGTTGATTAATATTAATTACTATCACAATGAATTGCTTGCACGGCTCTTCTACCCACAAGAGATCAAGATTAATATTACCAGCAGCACATGATCAGGAACATATATTATTCATTATAGGAAATTCAATTGGGCCCCACATATAATTTGACACTTGAGACAGAAGTTAGTTGAAGATAATCCTGTGGTCGTTATCAAATATCAATGTTTAGTTAGCAGTTGTTGAGGTTTGCATCCATGCTTGAACGTAAGGGGTATTATTGTAACTTAATATGCAGGTAAGCAAACAGGATTTGGAGGAAACCTACAACGTGCCTTTCAAGGCTTGTGTGGTTGAAGGCAGAGTTGCGAGTGTTATGTGCTCATACAATCAGGTGAATGGCAAGCCCACTTGTGCTGACCCCAATCTCCTTCGCAACACTATTCGCTCACAATGGCGTCTAAACGGGTTAGTGTTGTGTCGATCTTCTATCACGTTTTCGTATAATTTACAAAAAAAAAAAAAAAAAAAAATTCGTTATCGTTTGTTTTCTTCCTAATATCGCGGGGGTTCAAAAACAGGTACATTGTTTCAGACTGCGATT
This sequence comes from Sesamum angolense, assembly GCA_034509725.1. NCBI lineage: Eukaryota > Viridiplantae > Streptophyta > Magnoliopsida > Lamiales > Pedaliaceae > Sesamum > Sesamum angolense. The sequence goes on from JACGWL010000003.1 coordinate 3,582,939, forward strand.
CAGTTGGAGTTTTGTTCAACGATCAACACTACACTGCCACACCAGAAGATGCTGCAGCTGCTTCAATCAAAGCAGGTTTGGATTTGGATTGTGGGCCTTTCCTTGCAATCTACACGGAAGGAGCCATTCGCAGCGGCAAGCTGAATGAGGCTGATGTCGACAGGTCCTTGGCCAATTTGCTTGCAGTCCAGATGCGCTTGGGTATGTTTGATGGCCCAAGACAACCCTATCTTAATTTGGGACCACAGGATGTGTGCACCCCGGCCCATCAACAACTGGCCCTTGAAGCAGCCCGACAAGGCATCGTTCTTCTACAAAATCGAAACCGGGCTTTACCGTTGTCTACTACTCGCCACCGAACTGTGGCCGTCATTGGGCCCAACTCCGATGCTACGGACACAATGATAGGGAACTATGCCGGTACATCTAATTTACATTCTATAGTAGGAAAATAGGAACATTGCCACTTTTATCGTATTTGTGAATATGATCATTATTTATTCAATTATTTTGAATTAATTTAGGGACTCCATGTGGCTACACCACTCCATTACAAGGTATATCAAGATATGCCAAGACGATTCATGAAACGGGATGCACTCCCGTAAGTTGTGCCGATAACGGTCAATTTGGCCGGGCTGAGGAGGCTGCTCGACGTGCTGATGCAATGGTCCTAGTTATGGGTCTTAGCCAAGCGATCGAACGTGAAGCCCTTGATCGGAATGGGCTTCTTTTGCCTGGACATCAACAAGAGCTCGTATCAAGAGTAGCCAAGGCCTCTAGAGGGCCCGTTGTATTGGTCCTAATGTCTGGTGGCCCAATTGAAGTTACATTTGCCAAAAATGACCCAAAAATTGCTGCCATTTTGTGGGCCGGGTATCCGGGTCAAGCCGGAGGAACCGCAATCGCTGATGTTTTATTTGGGACGATCAATCCAGGTACATATTACCATATTTCGTTCCATAATTGATAATATTACACTAAGAACAACAATTTGGTACGTTGAAAAATTCAAAAAATTATGTTATATTATGTACAATATTTGTAGGGGGAAGGTTGCCCATGACATGGTACCCCCAAGATTATCTAGCCAAGGTGCCCATGACAGACATGGCCATGCATGCTGATCCATCAAGAGGCTATCCGGGTCGGACTTACAGGTTTTACAAGGGCCCAGTTGTGTTCCCATTCGGGTATGGGCTAAGCTACACTAGCTTCAGACACACTCTTGCCAATGGCCCAACTAAACTTTCAATTCCTGTTACAAGCCAGAACACCACTCTATTGAGCAAAGCAATTAGGGTTTCACACACAAGTTGTGAGACACTAAACTTGGGGATGCACATTGATGTGGAAAACATTGGAGAAATGGATGGAACACATACAATAATGGTGTTCGCCTCGACCACATCGTCTGCCGGAGAATTTGGCCCGGAGAAACAATTGATAGCATTTGAGAAAGTACATGTGGCGACAAAATCAAAACAAAGAGTTAGAATTCATATTAATACATGCAACCATTTGAGCATTGTGGATCAATTCGGGATTCGAAGAATCCCAATAGGTGAACAATCTTCACATTGGGATGATCTTAAACATACCATTCTACTCCAAAATGCTATGGAGGAAATTAATTAAGTCTTAATTATAAGTTGGATATCATAATTCTTAGTTTGTGAGGGCAAAATGTAATGATTTTAATTTGTTTCAACACATCTGTCATCAAGTGTAAAAAATGGATATGGTACTTGTTATATGAAAGGAAATGAAAGGGGTGATTAGTATTGAAGCAAATATTTCTGTGTTTCCTTTTCTATGTATTGATGTAGTAATTATATATATCATTACATTAAAATTATTAAAAAGGGTTAATTGCACTTAGACCCCTAAAAAATGGGAAATGATACTCTCTTTTCTTTTTAAAAAAAAATGAAAATTATACTTTCACCCCTTTGAGAATTATCCATTTATAACTATATCTATTTCGTCAACGACAAGTTTACACAAACTTTCCACTAGTACCCCCCATTCAGTATTTTGTATAATTTATTGACAAAATATCATATTAATATTTTTATACTTGTAACGCAATATATGTTAAAAAAATGTGTAACTGTAATAAAATATTATTTTTGAGTTATTGGCATTAGATGAAAAGTGAACAAAAAAAATTAATCATATCATCAATAATATATACGAAATATTGAATGAGGCTTAATATTAGTAGTTAGTGTAACTTTTTACTGACATTAGTATCTCTATCCAAACCCTAACAAAGGGATACTATTGTTGTAGATATAGAATTTTTAAAGGCGTAAGCATATTTTAAAAAAAGTTTGGAAAAAAATATAATTTTATATTTTTAAATGTTCAAATTGTAATTAACCCTTAAAAGAATTCAAAATAAGTAACTTTTTATTCCCCAATAAAAATAGAGGAAATGAAATGGCTTTTGTATGACTCAACAGTTTGGGCTTTATGAAAGCAAATTAATTAAAATACCAAAAAGATACTAATAATAAATTGATTAAGCAAAAATGGGTTATTAGTAAATAATGGAAGTGAGTAGATATATATTAATTGAGATTTTGTTATGGAATGAGGCATGTGCTTCATCTTGATAGTTGAAGATGCCACTATAATTATTACTGTTAGGATGCAGCAATCAGGTTGGTCAAAATAAATGAATCATAAACTAAGTGTGATACACTTGTTATGTGATTGATCGTTTTCTCTAAACTGTACACTAATTATATTACATTTGTCATATAATTAATTCAAATCAGTTTATATCTACTAAAAACTAACAAAGTGGAGATGTATATGTACATACAACATAATACAAACTTAAAACTATTACTAATATCAACTAATACAAGAAGTTTAAATGCAACGAATTTTCAATTAGATGATAAATATTGTAAAATGTTCAAGAATAATTTATATTTCGAGAATGTCTAAAAGGACCTCGTTGAAAGTAGTGGGAGCCTCTAAAATATTTTAAAAAGTATTAAAGGATAGAGGTATCTTGAAGATTCTAGAACCCTCAAGATATTTAGATAATTGTATAAGATAGCATAACAACCTAGAAGCTTGGAATTAAATTAATGTTAGCCATTGAATCAAATAAATCTCAAGCATCCATTGAGGAGATAGAGCAATATAAATATGATTAAGAGCGGTGGTTTAAGAATGTCAATTTCTTGTATTGAAGTATCAACATGTAATGGGATTTTTATGTACTGGCAAAAAGCAACAGGCTTTCTTTAGCAATCATATTGCAATTGTGAATAATTTTAGTGATAAATCGATCATATTAATTTGAGTGTAGGTTTATAAACTTTCACAAGTCTATTCGCACTCAATTCGTTTACTATTTTAAATTAATATAGTTCTTACATTCATAGTAGCATTTCAACGTCCATACCTTGATATCATATTCAACAATTTCAAACAAAAAAATTCCAACTATTTTATCTTGGTGTGTTTGGTTAACCTTAATTGCTTGAAAAAACCAAGTGAACAGGGTGTGGGTACGTGTGTGGATTTATTAGACTAAAAAATATGCCTTTATACCACCAAATGACTAAGAAATGTCTTAGTTAAACAACCAATTCCATAACCCCAACAACATGTTCAATTTCATCACTAATTTGGGAAGTTGAAGGAAAGTGTGTTGTTAAAGGGTGCTGTTGATGTAGATATGGTGCAAACCCTTCTGCCGAAGGTGGTGAGGAAGACGAAAGTGTTGATACGGTGGTCGCTATAGTTAATACATTCAAGCTATATTATTATTAACAAATTCACGGGATCAATATATATTCATTTTATTATGATTATATATTGGCATAATTTTTATATTATGTTTCATTTATTTAAATCAATTGCTATCTATAAAAAAAAAATCTAAATTTTTTATTATAATGTATGTTGGCACAAAACTTCATGTTTGCAAAAATAATTAGGAGAAAGAAAATATGGACAAATGGATGTCATTGATTTACAAAAGAAAAAAAGTGGACATAATATCTGATTTGAAGATAATTCTTGATTTTTCGCTCTGAATGTGGATCCAAGTGCTTGAAACTTGTTCGTGGATTTGGATGTGTAATTCTCCTCCTGATTTGTAGAACAAACTACGTGTCACTTTGAAATTTGGTACTAAGGCTTGAAGATTTGATGTTGAGGAAGATGTAAAACCTTCGCGGTTGCAATATTTTGTTGTGGCAGAGAGTTTTTGGACTTGAATCTCTTTGGATTTCTGGATTTGTTGTGTTGTATGGAGTGACTTGTGTAGAATGCTCCTTGTCCTTGACTTGGATCAATTTTCTGATGGACTGTTTCTTGAATATGTATGTAGACCAATTTAGTCAATTCAAAATAATAGAATAATCTTTTTTTTTTTTTATTTTTATCTTAAATCAATCCATCAAATATTATAAGGTTCAAATTTATTATGAAATTTGCTTTGAAACTCACTAATTCATTTATTTAGAACTTTTAATTGATAATTTATTTTAAAATTTTGATGTCAACAATATATTCTGGAATGAGTAAGATTAATTTTTGAGTTTGACCAATAAAAAAAATTAATATCCAATAAAAAATAATAGAAACAGAATAGGCCCAACTTATTGACGGCCTTAATTTCACTTTGAGCCTTCTTTTTATGTATAATTTAAGTTGGGCCATTTTGCTCAAGTAAGATAAATGTAAAGAGATGCTCAATAGCAAAGTAATTTGATAAAGTGTTAAATACACTTTGCTCAAATGTTTTTCTATAAATGTTTTTAATTATTTTGAAAATTAATATTATAATATTATTCAATATTATAAATTAGATATACATTTAAGTTTGTATATTTTATGATACATATACAAGCTCAATCTAATTTCTAAAATGGTTTCTACAAGTTTTTTGACTAATTATAAAAATGATATATTTTGGATAAGATTTTTTCACATGAAAAATTTATAACAATTCAAATTATTTTTTACAGGGGGAATAATTGCAATAAATATACAAAATGAAGGGATAAATGATAACAGTATTTTCATCCTAAAAATTGTGATCAATATTATCCGAGGAATTTTTTAGTAGTTTTTTATACTTTAGGAAATGAATAACGCACATACTCAAAATTTGAACGCTAATAAAATTGTATCTGAACCATTAAATTATTCTTTTGAGACATCAACAAATTTTATTTTATTTTTTGTTTTTTAGAAACAATAATAATAATAATAATATGAATAACATATATAGGAGCTAAATTTACTATACATAATTAAATTGCATGAATGATATATATATATATATAGTTTGATCTTACTATAATTAAATTGAATTCATGATAGGTCACATCAAATATACGATGATGAAAATTATAGAAAATAAATAAATTTATGCAAGTAATTGAGATAATGGCAGCGTCATTAATTGGTGTCATGATCATCTATCTATCACGCTCCTTGGCCGTTGGGAAACGGTCACATTGACTCATCATAATACAATAGGAAACCCCCCCTACCTAATACCAATGGAATAAATTAGAATAAATATATTTTTATATATAGAAAAAAAAAATGAAGTGGCCGTTAAATTGTCAACTTGTAAAATGATACCGTTGGATGGATTCTTATGTGAAATTATTATCAAATTGATGAATATGATAGGGATGTAACATCTAATTGCAACCAAAAACCTCATTTTTCACGACACTTTTGTTTTTTCCCTTGTATTTTCTTATCTTGTAAATTATCTTTCTTCTAAAAAATCATCGGAACACAACATAATAATCAATTATTTCAATTAAGAAAAAAAATTACTTGATATTCGATTGAAATGATCGATAAGCTTTAAATTTCTATTTGAGCTCGATTCACATAATAAATTATGTTTAAAAATATCAAATTACTCGAGTTCGATCTTCGATTAGATTAGTAATCAAACAAAATTCAAATACAACTTTTCAAACTCGACAGGAATTTAAGTAAATTTGAATAATGATGTGTTGGGCATGCATGATCTGAATCGTTTACTGTCATATCTTGATGGTGGCGGTGTTTAATTTGGCATAAAATAAATATAATAGGAAATATATTTCAAATTGGAAGCTATATATTTGAAATAATATAATTTAAGGAAACAAAAACTTGATGCCAACATGTAAATACCAATAATAATAATAAAAAAGGAGAATTGATATGTTAATTGGGAAGAGGGAGAAATAATAAGTAGTAGTATAGTAGTAGTGGAAGAATTGTAGGGTGAGGTTTAAGCTAAGGCCCAAGGGTAAAGGCTCCAACCGAAGTTGATAATGATATCCATCCTAACAACACTAATAATAAACTATATTCACTCACTCCCAATACCAATACTCTCCTAACCTACAACCCACCCTTGCTTTCACACACACTATACATACATCCCCTATATATATATATATATATATATATATATATATATATATATATACTTCTCAATGTATATACGGATACGGATACTATTATTGTCTTAGTCTTTTTTTATTTTTTTATTTTACTCAATCTCTCCTAACATTTCCACCCTCCACCAATCTATATATATAACTCTTGTTTGTCTCTGTTTGTTTTCCTTTCCCCTTTGCTTGCTTCTCCACTTTCCTCCACATCAAAGGTATTCCACATTCTCTCTTCTTTTTTTCTCTCACTATATATCTTTCTTTGCTTTCCATTCTCATCTTCTCTCTCCCTTCCATAAATGAATAAATAAATAAATTTAGCCTTTTCATTTCAACTTTGGTCTTATATTTGTTTGTTCTCCATCCTTTCCCAACCCCATTTCACTGCACCTCTCTTTCTGTATTGCTTTTTGCCCTGTAAAACTCTCTCTCTCTCTCTCTCTCTGTATATATATATTGAAATTGATTCATATATTGGAAAACAGGGCAGTCTCATGGAGGATTACAAGAGAAGAGAAAGTATACTGCTTCTTCTCAAGATCAGGAGGTACACACATCTCAAATATATTTTTCTCTTTCTTCCCTTTTCAAAAATTAAAAAAGAAAAAACTTCCTCCTTCTTTTTCTCAAATTTGATATAATTAGATATTTTCGATTGATAACATCATAAGAGTATCGCCACATTTCCATCATAGGCCGAGAGGATTAGTTTCTTGTGGTGTTTGTAAATTTCGACGATGACAAACAGTCTACTAGGCCATGCAGAATTATATTTACCATGTGATTGATGATTTAATATCAAAGTATTTTTATTTATATTATAAGATATATTTTTTTAATTCATTAAATATCTGTGTACGTGCATTATACCGAGTTCTATGTATGAGTTTGTTTGTATGCTTACGTGTGTGTTGTACGTAGCTCCGCCACAAAATTGTGTGTGACGTACGAAAGCTGAAAATTATAGATTATAATATAAATTAGTGTAATAATAACAATAATTATAATCATATGTCTATATTCATAATGCTTAGTTTGTTTAAATATAAATGAACCTAATGAAAATTATAGATTGTGATATAAACTTAATTCTTTATTTTTTTTATGCAAAGAAAATAGAAAAATGATGAATTTGATTCTTTTGGAATAGTTGATAAAGAAAAGTTAGCATAAATGTGAAGATTCTTTGGGGGAGCATTCACGTGCGAGATGGTCTACCTTTAGCACCCCTAGTGGTCCATCAATTGGTAGATAGATCACTTGCAATTTGTGAGATTATATATATATATATATATATATATATATAATATATATTGATTGGTACATGATGAGATATATTAGCCACTCAATCTTAAGCAACCACCAATTACACACTAATTGTAATTAAAAATGTCGGTAATGGACTAATTGCATTTCATTAATGGTAGTTAACCTGTCAACTAATTGCTTCTTAATCTTTGATTTTGCTATCTCTAACACGATTTTCATAATAATTATCATTGACTATTTAATTTTTTTTTATTTTTTATTTAAGTTTATGGTATGGAAGTCAAATTAAGTTAGGCGGGAAGGTGAAGTTCATATGACACCAACCACTAAAAAATAATTAAAATAACTTAGGTCGTTAGGTGAGTTCCTTGGACTAATTTGAAATATTAGTAGAAAAATTGGTAGTTGGGTTCATGTAGACTAATGCATGTTGCCACAGACTGCACCGATTGATAAGAAGTATGGAGGACTTGTGCCCAAGAAGAAGCCTCTTATCTCAAAGGCAAGTGCAATTATTATTATTATTATTATTAAATATGTTGATTTTATGGAAAAAAAATTTGATGGAATAAATTTTTTTTATTTTAATTTTCCAAAATTAGGATCATGAGAGGGCATTTTTTGACTCAGCAGATTGGGCTTTATGCAAGGTAATTATTTTCTAAATATTATGAAATAATGGAAATTGATTAATGAAATATGGAGTAATTAAATGCTATTTAGATAGTTATCTATTTCGATTTGATTTTTAAATCAAGATTCATGATAATTAATGTAATACTTTATTTGATTCTTTATTACTTTGGATAGTTATATATGAAATAATTGATATAAAAGTAAATAAACTTGTATTTATACATATGGGCTCATTTGTTTTTAATTATTTTTTTCCCCATTTGTGTGATTATAAAATTATCAGCAAGGTGCAGGAGTCGATAAACAAACCACAGTGGCTATAGAGACATTAAGGCCAAAATTGCAGGTGACTTTCAATTTTTGCACGTGATAAAAATAATTATCACATGCTTAATTATAATCGTATTGTTATAGTACATATTAATGGTGTCATAATAATTAATTAATTAAATGAATTAGGTAGCTAAGTAGAAATTTGATGTTATTTTGCAGAGAACTCCCCATCAACAATTACCTCCACGAAGGCCTACTTGTACAACTAATTAAATGTCTATTGTCATTATTATTATTATTATTATTATTATAATTATAATTATTACTGTCATTGTTATGTAATTTGTTCTACAAAATCATAGCAAGCTGTGTTGGGGAGAAAGAATCATTTAGTTGCAGTTGCACCAATTGTTGGGCTGTATTATAATTAATCACAACTTTTGCTTGTGTACTACTTTTGTCTTGTCCCACATATTATTAAAGTTAAATGGTAAATTGCAACGATTTTTTTTTTTTAAATTAGGCAGCATTATAAATACTCTCTCGTTATTTGAGAAGTTATTTAATATTTTTTTATATTTGATAAAATTATATAATTTTTAGATTGATATATGAAATTGTCAATTTTATTTTTATTGTAATTTAAAAAAAAATCGGATGAGGTGGATGATAAAATTTTAAAAACTGTCCACTTAGTCCATTCATTTTTCATAAAAAAAAAAACAAAAACAAAACAAGTAAAATTATAACTAGCCCGCAAAGACATTTTGTCAGTTCACTAACAAAAATAGATGGAAGTCTAATAAAAACTAACGAATTGAATTGCTGTTGGATGATCATTAAAGTTAAGACTATTGGAGTATTTATAATTATATTAAATTTTACGAATATTCGTTGTAATTTGCTCTAAAGTTAATTGCTTGTCAATTAGGGTAAAATAAAATATGAAAAAATAGAAGCATTACTTATTTGTGCATTGTTTTCCAAATATTTTCAGTCAATGTCTAAAAAAGTTATATATATTTTTTACAAAAAAAATCTCCAAAAAAGGGAAGAAAAAAATATATGAACTTGATAGTAAATATTCTTTCCCCCTCTTTCGAGGATCATTGAATACATTTTACTTGATATTTTCGAATCTTAAAAATTTAAGTATAATTATTACAAGTAACATAAACTTTTTTGTTACTAATTAACTGACCAGATACGGCAACAGACTAATGCATATTTATCCAATATTTGATATTTAATTAAATAATTTATATAAAATAATTATAAGATCATAATGGTTTGTCGATAATAAAAAAACAAATACCACCAAGAAAATATAATTATTTACAAACTTATGCACATGTACTTAATTTCTGAAAGTTAAACATTTCCGACCACCTCACTCTTATATATATATATATATATGGAAAGTAGTTTATATATACTTATCCTAAAGTTTATTGTGCATTTATTTATTTGATTCCGGAAAAAATAACAAAATGACAAAAACAACTAAAAATTATATTTGAAATATCTTTATATAATTATATGAGTAAATAAGTGATTTACTGTCTTATTTTTAATATACATCGAGTATGCTTCATCTGGTAACATCATTAAGGCCCCGTCTACTTTTTATTATTAAATACTCATTATAAGGTGTTTACTTTTCATTATTAGTGTTTGATTTTTATCTCGAAGCCCGATTCAAATTACTATTCATTTTGAATAACTCAACACACACCTTATTTAACTCAAACACTCCAAGTAAATATACTATAATTAATATGAAATTTTCTTTCTTTAATTTTATTAATCAAATAACTTATATCACAAAATAAACAGGTGCTAAATGAATACGTCAAATAATATTCTGATGGATCAATCTGAAATAAAATTTCAAAATTGGATTTGGACCGCAAAATGTGGTAATGCAACCTACTTGGGCTTGCTGGCATTTGTTCACAAAAAATTAACGAGATTGAAGCCCAAGAAGCTTCCGTCAGCTCGTTTTACTAGCCGGTTCGGTTTTGCAGAAGCCGTTTTTAAAGCCGAACAGCCAATTCCTCCTCCAATGCCGGAGTCTCTATGAGAAAGGTTTCATCTTTGGCTTCTAGGGCTGCAGCTGAAATCCAAAACCTTGCAGAAAGAACTAACAATACAAAGAAACCCACTTTTCCAAGACCCCCGAAACTGAAACCAGCTAAAACTCTTGGTCAGAACCCTGTAGTTTCTTCCACAGGTAAGCTTCAGTTCAACGACACGAAATTTAATTCAATTTCTGCTTGTGAGAAGAGGTTTGTCTCAAAGCCCATTGATCATCGTTATTTCTCTGAAATTTTGTTGAGGAAGGAGTGGTATTTGCTGCTGAATCATGAGTTTAAGGCTCAGAGGCTGATTTTGAATACTCAGACTGCGGTTAGCATTTTGCAGAATCAAGAAAACGCTTTATGCCCTTTGCGATTCTACGTTTGGCTTTCCAATGTCAGTACTTCGCTCGCTAGGAACCAGTCAATTCTGAGTGCTTTAAGCAATTCCCTTTATAGGAAAGGTCCGGTTTTGTTGTCCGCTGAGTTGATAAAGGACATTAGGAGTTCGGGTTGCAGAGTGAATGAGGATTTGCTTTGTGCTCTTATTGGTAGTTGGGGAAGGTTGGGATTGGCTAAGTACTGTTCCGAGGTTTTTGAACAGGTCTCTTATTTGGGGATTGGTCCTAGTACGAGGTTGTATAATGCCGTGATAGATGGGCTAGTAAAGTCCAATTCACTTGATTTGGCTTACCTGAAGTTTCAACAAATGGAGGTGGATAACTGTACAAGGGATAGATTTACGTATAACATCCTTATTCATGGAGTTTGTAAGGCTGGTGTAGTGGACGAGGCCCTACGTCTAGTGAAACAGATGGAGGGGTTGGGATACTCACCCAACGTATTCACTTATACTATCTTAATAGATGGGTATTGCAATGCTAAAAGAGTGGATGATGCGTTTAGGCTCCTTGAGAAAATGAAGGCCAGGAATGTGAGGCCGAATGATGCGACATATAGGTCACTGATCAATGGAGTATTTCGTTCTTTGCCTCCAAATGAGGCTTTTGAATCATTATTGAGATGGGTGAATAGGGAGGCCAATCTTCCTAAAGTGGTTTATGATAGTATAGTTTATTGCCTCTGTAATAATTATTTACCGAAGCATGCAGCTACGTTTCTTCGAACATCTGATGAACAAGGTTATGTTCCTGATAGTTTGATAGCTAACATCGCTCTATCTTGTTTGGTTAAAGGATTGGATCTTGAGGAAACTTGTCGGATGTTTGAGTTTTTCATTAACCGTGGGGTGAAGGTGGATTTAAGTCCTTGTCTGGCACTTGTTGAGGCTCTGTACAAATTAGGAAGAGAAGGGGAGGGCAATCGGTATTTAAGTTGGATGCTCCAGGAAGGGCTTGTCACAAATGTCTTCTCATATAACATGGTGATTGATTGCTTTTGCAAAGCTAACATGATGGACAGAGCAATAGAAAATTTGGGAGTGATGTCTGAAAGAGGTATTCTCCCTAATCTTGTTACTTTCAACACCCTTATTGCAGGGTATTGTAAGGCTAGGGATGTACTTAAGGCACGAGAAATGCTATTGATGCTCTTAGATCATGGTTTTAAACCAGATTTGTTCACTTTCAATTCAATAATTGATGGCCTTTGCCAGGTTAATCAGATTACTGATGCTTTTGATTGTTATTTGGAAATGGTGGAGTGGGGAATCACTCCGAATGCTATAACATACAATAGCTTAATCCGTTCAGTGTGCATCTCCGGACATGTTGCCAAAGCAATGGAACTGCTGAGAAAGATGCAAATTGATGGAATACAGCCTGATCTTTATACTTTTAATGCTCTAATACAGAAGTATTGCAAAATTAATAAAATTGAAAAGGCAAAGAGGATTCTAGCAAGCATGTTAAAGCTGGACTTGCGTCCAGATAATTTCACCTACATTGCTTTTATTAGTGCATTGTGCGAGTCTGGGAGATTTCTGGAAGCCAAAGAGTTATTTTCTTCAATGGAGGCAAATGGATGTCGGCCTGATGCTTATGCGTGCAATTCATTCATTGATGCCTTAATCAAGTCAGGAAGATTTCAAGAAGCCCGAGATGTGTGGTTGAAATACAAAGAGAAGGGAATTACGTTGAAACCAATGCCTGTTAAATCTGGTGCTTTGGTTGGTTGATTATTGCGTCAAAGAGTTTCACAAGTTGGCTTTGCTCCGTGAATCATATGGCTTTGGGTGCTGGTGTTGCTTATACATGTACTTCATTCATGGATGTGGCAGATCCTCGAGAAACCCAAGATGTATGGTTGGAATTCTAAGAGAAGGGCTTGGTGTTGAATCAATGCCTGTTTAGTATGGCGCTTTAGTTGCTTATCAAAGCGATTCACAAGTTTCAGTAAGTCCGCATGGGTTATGGACATTATAGAGGTATGCAATTATGTACCCGAAAATACTGTCTTTTTTGGTTTCTTCTGTTTTGAGCTTATCTGAGTTTTTCTTTGCGATGGTTACTGGGTCCATATAATGTTCAGTATGCTATGTACTTTCTTGAGTAAAGAATTCGAAGTTCTAACATTTGCTGGAGTCGTTATCATTTTCCTCATAGAATAAGAGGAAATTACACTAACTCTTTTTCTTTTTAATCATAGTACAGCCACTTCTCATAAATGGAAGCCAACTACCTTCTTAAAATAGTGTTTAACATGGAAATCTCAACTGGTAGTCTAGGCTGTCCAATCTCGTACATTATGATATTTTAATAATCAACTGTATCATTTTCCTTGTCTGATGATGTGTGCTTGCTGACAGCTGACCTAGTACGGTTATAGAAGCTACTGATTCTTTTCTCATGTGTTTTCAGGACATTCTTCTCTATGGGGTGTGTCTTGTTCTCCAATGATGAAACAAGAGCAATTGAAGAGTTCTGCTCGAAAACTCCAATTGGTATATGTCTAAGCAATCTTAGTGTGATGATTGAGTGGGCCTGGTGGTTCGTCAGATCAATATTTGAAAATATTGGCGGGGGGAATTTGCAAAATGCGTCATCAGTGGGATTCAGAAGGACAAACGTTCATGTCCGCATATCATGGATTCTCATTGCTATTATGAGCCAGTCCGGAGAAGAAATGAATGCTGATTTTCTTTACCATTTCGTTGGTGACAGGACAATCCGCGCTTCTAAGCACATCGTGAATCCCTGGAGCTACACATGTTAGCACATGCACAAGAAGAAGTCTACGATTAGCGGTCATTACTTGGACAATTTATTTGTTGATTCTTTGTTGTACATTACCTTTGAATCTAAGTAACTCCTGAGTAGTTTTAAACAGGGAAAATATTTGTATAAATTGTTTGAGACTCCTTGCCCTTTGTAAGAATTTCAATGGGCTCTATACACTCTGTATTTTCTAACAAAATTGTAAAATTCCATTACTGTTGGTTAAAATTTTATAAAATCTTTATGTTTATTGAACGAGAGTGTTGAGTACAAAAATTTCTAGGTGGTTGCTGCTTGTTTTAAGACGCTTATTTCTCTGAATCTAAATGGGAGAGAAGGTGCCAACACAGGTTAAAAGCTATGCCCTTAAATAATATATGCTGAGCCCGGAATTGGCTATATATTTCAAGCGCTAAATCTTGTACGCAAGTTGAGTGTTGATGAGAAATATTCTTCCTTGTTATATTGATGCCAAAAGAGACCATTACTTGTACTACATGGTATTGATGACAGGTTTGATTTGCTGCTGCTTGAAAAAGTATATGAAGTTGGTGAGTGTAGTCCAACCATTCTGTCCTCATTGACACTTTTAACTTTGTCCAGTTATAACCATATTTGAAGCAGATTACCTATAGTTTACCACTTCTCTAAGTTTTTGGCCTTCCAGACTCCTTGTTTCTTGATCGATACTATATACTTCTCCTATAAGATTTATCGTTTGCTTGACAAATACATCTTTCTCACAGGAAAGCCCTTCTCTTTGAACATTGGTGATTCCGTATCTGGGCAAAACTTGGAAATAGTCTCTGGTTCATATATCTATATATGCTTAGCCTGAATCTTGCTCTTTAGTGCTGGTGTGTTTAACTCAAAGAGTGAAATGGCGCTCTCAGCAACAGCTTATCGCTGGCTTCTGGTTTCAGTTCTGATTTGCATCTTTGTTTCCTCTTGCAAATTCGGTATGCATAGTCAAACTGTTGTTTCCAAATCAAAAGAACCAACTTTTTCATATACTGAGATTGATGCTTTCTTGATATTTCTGACAGGACTAGCATTCGAATATCCCCATCTTGGTGCTGCAGGTGTAGTTGCAAACGAGTATTTGCCTCGAGCAGAAGTTGAAGGAGAAACAGATCAGTACTTTCCTCAGGCCGGAATCATAGGCACCACTCCTCTCATTTTCAGCAAAGCCCTCGAATGTTTTAGTGACAAATATGTAAGCCTCTTGCCATCATAGACATAAATTCTTGAAATTACTTCATTATTACCAGACAACTGTATTCAGGCAACCCAACCCATATGCAGATATATAGCAGCTGTGATGAAGCCCACAGGCTCACTCAAAGTGGAGAACTGAATGTGCCACCGGAGTACACAGATCAATACTGCAATGGGCCATGCGTAACTGAGACGACCCACGTGCTAGACTGTATCAACGGAATGTTAAAACAGTTTGTGTTCTTCAACTGGGCGACACTGAATGATATACGAGAAGCTGTTAAGGGTGGATGTAGCTATGGACCTAAAAGAGGTAAAACTTTGTATGACTTCTGCTTTTCCTTCTCATCTGAATGTTTATAAAAAAAATTTCTGAATGCTTTGAGATCCTACAGGTAACTTCAATGTGATTGAGCATATTCAAGCTGATGATGCTACCAAGAAGACGGTTTCCAAACCTGTAATTTACGCGCTTGTGCTGATGATCGTTGGGTGGAGAATGTTGTTCTAATTTATGTTAGGTTTGAGTGTTGAGAGTTTCTTTATTCTCCACGAGATGGAAATGTATGTATACATTCCATGAGAGGAAATATATGATTTTCTCCATTTGAAATTGAAGAAAAATACGAAAAAGATAATTTTCGTATACTATACAAGACGACTTAAATATGAACTTGAGCGTTCCTAAAAATGATGTTGCGCCTTTAAATAATCGCAACATCCGTGTTTGATGTACACAATTTGAATTCCAATTTATCTTAATTTATTTATTAAAAATCAAAATTTAAATATAACATGTAAAACATACTTGAGGAAGGGAAAAAGAAAAAGAATAAAAAAGAAGACAATTATCACAAAAATCTACAATATACAAAAGAACATTTAATTCTACATTTCTGAGTAATTACATTCCCTTCTTGATCTTCATGACAACCAATTTAACCGCCACTGCTTCTCCAAGAACCTTTCTTCCTTCTGCCAATGGATTCTTTCAAGAACCTCCAAAACACCCTCTTCCAGTCCTCCATAAACCTCCCAAGATCAAGAACTGATTATTTCTGCACGATTCTCTTCACTGTGATTCTCATCTGCTTCTTCTTCCTCTTTTCCGCATCTGATAACACCTCTCCCGCCTCT